>JAHDVF020001214.1:1940000-2111162 GCA_022606425.2 Lepidostoma basale | reverse complement strand
TGGTCCTTTATATACATACAGATCAGGGGTGGTAAACATGATTCTATACAATTCTTTATTTCTATACAAATTCTATACAAATTCAGTAAATTTACTAATTCTATACATTTGAAGATTATTTTTGTATAGAATAATGTTTACCACCTCTAATCTGTATAAGTTTACAATAGTGTCACCAGTCTGTCGATGCCAGCGAGCCTGGAAAAACCGGTCGCTGTCGAAATAAAGACAAAAGTGGAAGTAGTTAAAAAACATCGTTTGATTTAATTATTATTAATAAGACTTGTTTTATCGTACCAACCGGTTTCGCTCCTGTTGGAGCTTAGCCTTATAATATTATTTAACCGTATTCTAGGTATCATCTGTAACTATGTATGTTTTTCGCAATATATCTGTAATATAGACTAACTAACGAACTAACTAACCATCACGCCGTCTTCCCAGAGGGGTAGGCAGAAAAAATGTCCCGCCGCACTGTTCTTTCATGACACTTCTCTCGCTTCCTCTACATTCATACATATTGTCATGCATGCACATCGATTTCTCCGACTCCTCACGTGGCCGACATTTAATATTTGATTAATTTGATGGTGCAACGTTTTCCTCAGCCTTCCTCCATTTCTATCTCCGTTCACGTCGTTTACCTTCTTCACCATTCTTTCTTCACTCATTCTTTCCATGTGTAAAAAACATATTAACGACCCTTTCATTATTTTGTTTATAACACTTTCATTCGCACCGCATTCACATTTTATACTTGCATTTGACACTCTATAATATAAAGATTTACTACACATTCGTCTTAGAGATCTCATGTTTACTGCTTTTTTTTACTTCAATAATATAGAAAATTCGATATTTTATTCGATATTCAATTTGTTCAGATATTATCAAAATCAACCAAACATCTGAAGCGTTCCTCTTTAGAGGTATTATTATTATTATTGTTATTTTGTTGAATCGCTCTTTACATCATTACAGCGCGAGCCAAATCGATTTAAATGGTATAGCTATCATATTAATTATCATGAAATGTGGTAGGTAGCTTAATCTATCGCCATTTTATTGTCACGTGAATTCAACAACAACCAAAGACAGTGTGACAGTCACATTGCCATCGCCAGGAATCGAGCCCGGGATCTTCGGTGTTACAGTCGAAACAGTTACCACTTTGCCACGAACTTCGTCATGTCGTCGTATGCATATAATGAAAACTCCATTTTATTTAAAATATTTGTCGATATTAAAATAATTAGGAAGGCAATATTTGAAATATATATTTTTTAAATTATTCTATAAATATTTTTGTATTTAAAACAGCAAATATTATGTATCGTTCTTTACTTCATATTAAATATTGAACACGTACATCCCGCGAACACTCATTGAAATCTTTCACCAGCTCGTGTATTTGTTCCTTTGTAGAAGGTGTATCAATTTAAAATTAATTTCGCCAAAGCTTACTTCCCTATGAAGGTTTAAGGAATGTTATGCATATAAGTATATTTCATATTTTAAAATAAACCCTTATTATAAAACATAGTTAATTTATAGTATAAGACAAGAGTTTTAAAATATTTGAAATTATTCCAGGGAATTTGACAAATATCAATTTACCTAAAAGAATGTTTGCAATAAAAGTATACAATTTCATTACGAATATTAATTAAATTTAGATAACATAATTCGTGATAATTTAGATAACATAAATCTTTCGTCGATTGCCTACAGATTTCCCATTTCGATTAACAGTAACTTCGGGATAATTGAATACTTATATGCTATTAATACGTATTTCAAAAATATCATGCTGATTCTTATTGGCATCAATCATTTTAATATAGACGTTCAGATAAAGCATTTAATATACGCTTTTTTGTATTTTGTTAAATTTAATAAAGTTTGTAATGAAAATGATGAGGTTATCGCAAAATTTACTTGAAATTCTATTAATTGTATAGTACTGGTATATTTCCCCTTGCTAGGAGAATATTAAATTCAAAACGATATTAAGTAAATTAAATATAATTGAAAATAAAATAAAAACTCGTTTCAAATGCTTAATTAAGATTTATTAGGTCAAGCAACAGTAAAAAATATGTTTTTTGATGTCGGATGGTGGTCTAGGGGATAGAACACTTGGCGCTTGATCCAGGGGACATGGGTTCGAGCCTGGGCACGACCCGATTCCTTTTTCATGATAATGAGCTATTTTCTGCTCATATTGGAAATTGTAAAATAATTTCTAATTCCATCGATTTAAATCCTTGGGGTTATTTTTTTTAACATTATTTAGTGGCATAAAAAATCTGGCTGGGTGATTTTTAAACAAAACATTTGTTAGTACATCAAAGGACCTAAATAAAGTTGCCATTCAGGAGATTTCTCGGTGAGTTGAATTCTTTTTTCAAATCGTACACGCTAGTTTCTTCTGGGATCGTTATGACGCAACGAGTCTAAAATGAATGGTGCACTTTTTGAAATTGAAGTTGACCTATATTGCCACAGTCATGTCTATTCAGGTGAAAATACTAAGAGTTTCCGTAGAGGACTATATTGTACAACTTAGCCGGATATGCAGGAACGTTATTATGTCATCTCAAGCCAAATAAATTTTTCTCTATTTAAACATATTGATTGTCGAGGTTTTAGTTTGGTAAAACTCCATTATAATAGTTATAATAATAAACGTGAATGTTTAATGGTTTTACTATGTTTTTATTCATATAATCTCTTATACAAATATCAGTTACAAATTTGTTTCGCCTTGCGAGGGCATTTTCAAACTGAACCTAGTCGCCAAACAATGTGTCCTTATATTGATTTTAGAGAAATTAGGGTGGGGGAAAGAATTTATATAATGCAAATCGAAGGGGCCATTATACTAAACAATTTGAGGTTTTTCCAGGAACTAATTAGCCATTTGAAGAATTTATATAATGTTAGTAGATGGGGTCATTAAACTAAACAATTAAGATTTTTCTAGGAACCAATGGGTTATTTGGACCTAGAGAGATTAAATTTATTAAACAGGTGTGTACTTAATTGGGGTACCAGCTCTGTAACAATCCATTTTTAATCGTTATTACAAACAATAAATTAAACACAAATAAAAACAGTTAGTAGAGAAATGTAATATGTGACAATACAGATAATTTAATTTAATTTAAATATATTTAGTAATGGTGAGGAGAGGATGTTTGTCTGTTCGTTAATAAGCTGAATGTTGGGGTTATTTAAGGTTTTATTAATTTCTAATTGTTCTAAAAGATTGAGTCTATATCCTTTATTTTCAAGATGAAGGGGGATTGGTTTATTATTTGGGTCTAGGGAATGTTCTAATGAGTTTAAGTGTTTTGCGAATTGGGAATCTAATTTATTGTTTTTATAAGATCTAACATGTTCTGTAAATCTAGTGCTAAACGATCTGCCAGTTTGTCCTATGTAGATAGAGTTGCAGTCGTTACACTCTAGTTTGTATATCCCGCTATTTTTCAGTAGCGGGATTTTAGATTTAGAATTTTTTAAAAAGGAACCTATACTATAATTAGTGCGAAAAGTTACGCTAAGCCCTAGTTCTTTAAGTAGTGATGCGATTTTGAGAGATTGATTACCAAAGAACTCGATACATGTAAACTTCCTCTTCTCATCATTAACAAATGGGTAAATGTTATTAATATCTGCTCGGTAGACTTTGTTTTTAAGGATTTTATCTATAATTATTTTACCGTAACCGTTATTTTCTGCAATGGTATATATAATATTCAATTCTAGGTTATAATTGTCTTGACTAAGGGGGGTATTCACTAGTCGGTGTATCATGGTATGGTAAGCCGCTAATTTATGGGACCAAGGATGCTGTGATTTAATATTTATGGTAGTGTCCGAAAAAGTAGGTTTCCTATAAATTTTGAAACAATGTTTATTATTTTGTCTGCTAATGGTCAAATCCAGGAAGTTAATTGATTGATTAGTTCCGTATTCGACGGTAAATTGGATCTTTTTATTAATACTATTGGCATGTTTAATGAACATATCCAATTGCCTATCAGTACCCTCCCAGCAGACGAGTATGTCATCTACATATCTGACATAGTATTTTATATGTTTGGAAAGAGGTGTATTTAATATTTCTGACTCTACATGGTCCATAAAGATCTCCGCAAGTAGCGGGGACAACGGAGATCCCATTGCTAACCCATCTATTTGTGAAAATATCTCATCCCTGAATGAAAAGTAATTTGTTTTTATACATAATTCCATCATATCGTATAATTCTTTGTTGATACGTGGGTTAATATTTGAACGATCTAAAATTTGTTGGATAATCTTTAGGCATTCTTCTATCGGAATATTACTAAATAAGCTAATTACGTCAAGTGACACAAATTTGCATTTGTTGTCAAGTTCTATGTCTTTAATTTTCTTAACTAACTCTGATGAATTTTTGACGCTATACTGTGGTGTGAATTTAGTTAAGGTTTTAAATTTATTGTTGAGTTTATAAGCTAATTTACTAGTGGGAGCATTTATGAAAGAAACAACTGGTCTGATGGGAATGTTAGGTTTATGGATCTTCGGTTGGCCGTATAGAGCTGGAGCTCTAGGATTCATAACCATTACACTATTTTTTTGGGAAGTAGTAGGAAATAGGGCATTGGAATTGTTAACGAGCTGTCTTAACTTTTTTGAAATGGTCTCTGTGGGATCTTTTGGAATAACGGAGAATTCATCGGGGTTAAGGAAATCTTTCACTTTTTTACAATAATCTGTTTTACTAAGTATGACTACTGAATTCCCTTTGTCTGCTTTAGTGACAATTAAGTCGTCAGAATTGACTTTATCCTTAATAGATTTTAATATTTTTGTTTCTACATGGTTATATTTTGGTTTGAAATCAAGTTGACGCATTTCTTTGTTGATAATATTAGCGGCTTTATGTTTTGATAGTTGGTTACTTTTTACTTTACAAAGGGAAGATTCTGTATCGACAGCTAGGTATTCTAGTTGTTGAGATGTTATTTGCTTAGGAATTTTATATTTGAAACCCTTATCAAGTAGTTTAATTTCTACATCTGTAAATTGAGTGTTGGTTAAATTAATTGTTCTAGCGTAAAATTCTATCTTTTCGGTGGGTATAGGGGATGTTCTTAAGGAACCGTTTTGGGAGATATTTGCAAGATTTTTTTCCAAAAGTAATTTTTCGAGTTTACGTTTCTGGGTTGTTATTTTTCCTAAAATAATTTCACTTATATCTGAACGAATTTTATAATCTAAACAATCAAATTCAATGGGGTGTAGTTTATAGGATAATTCTGAGTGGAGAACCTTGATGTAGTGGAGAAGAGAGTCGCGCTTGCTGAAACACTCCTTGGTTTCCAGCTTCAGCCAAATTAACATCGCCTTCTTAACTGCCATTTTGGCAGCCGATGTAGTAGTTCTGGTCTTGAGTTGCACGTATTTTGGTATCACTTTTTGTTTCACACACTGTTGGTTGAACCAAAGGTTCTGGACCACGATACGATGTTTAAGTCGTAAACGGCGATATAGGGTAACCTGGGTAGCTATATCAGCTACCTTCAACTTATTGATTGTCGAGGTTTTAGTTTGGTAAAACTCCATTATAATAGTTATAATAATAAACGTGAATGTTTAATGGTTTTACTATGTTTTTATTCATATAATCTCTTATACAAATATCAGTTACAAATTTGTTTCGCCTTGCGAGGGCATTTTCAAACTGAACCTAGTCGCCAAACAATGTGTCCTTATATTGATTTTAGAGAAATTAGGGTGGGGGAAAGAATTTATATAATGCAAATCGAAGGGGCCATTACACTAAACAATTTGAGGTTTTTCCAGGAACTAATTAGCCATTTGAAGAATTTATATAATGTTAGTAGATGGGGTCATTAAACTAAACAATTAAGATTTTTCTAGGAACCAATGGGTTATTTGGACCTAGAGAGATTAAATTTATTAAACAGGTGTGTACTTAATTGGGGTACCAGCTCTGTAACAATCCATTTTTAATCGTTATTACAAACAATAAATTAAACACAAATAAAAACAGTTAGTAGAGAAATGCAATATGTGACAATACAGATAATTTAATTTAATTTAAATATATTTAGTAATGGTGAGGAGAGGATGTTTGTCTGTTCATTAATAAGCTGAATGTTGGGGTTATTTAAGGTTTTATTAATTTCTAATTGTTCTAAAAGATTGAGTCTATATCCTTTATTTTCAAGATGAAGGGGGATTGGTTTATTATTTGGGTCTAGGGAATGTTCTAATGAGTTTAAGTGTTTTGCGAATTGGGAATCTAATTTATTGTTTTTATAAGATCTAACATGTTCTGTAAATCTAGTGCTAAACGATCTGCCAGTTTGTCCTATGTAGATAGAGTTGCAGTCGTTACACTCTAGTTTGTATATCCCGCTATTTTTCAGTAGCGGGATTTTAGATTTAGAATTTTTTAAAAAGGAACCTATACTATAATTAGTGCGAAAAGTTACGCTAAGCCCTAGTTCTTTAAGTAGTGATGCGATTTTGAGAGATTGATTACCAAAGAACTCGATACATGTAAACTTCCTCTTCTCATCATTAACAAATGGGTAAATGTTATTAATATCTGCTCGGTAGACTTTGTTTTTAAGGATTTTATCTATAATTATTTTACCGTAACCGTTATTTTCTGCAATGGTATATATAATATTCAATTCTAGGTTATAATTGTCTTGACTAAGGGGGGTATTCACTAGTCGGTGTATCATGGTATGGTAAGCCGCTAATTTATGGGACCAAGGATGCTGTGATTTAATATTTATGGTAGTGTCCGAAAAAGTAGGTTTCCTATAAATTTTGAAACAATGTTTATTATTTTGTCTGCTAATGGTCAAATCCAGGAAGTTAATTGATTGATTAGTTCCGTATTCGACGGTAAATTGGATCTTTTTATTAATACTATTGGCATGTTTAATGAACATATCCAATTGCCTATCAGTACCCTCCCAGCAGACGAGTATGTCATCTACATATCTGACATAGTATTTTATATGTTTGGAAAGAGGTGTATTTAATATTTCTGACTCTACATGGTCCATAAAGATCTCCGCAAGTAGCGGGGACAACGGAGATCCCATTGCTAACCCATCTATTTGTGAAAATATCTCATCCCTGAATGAAAAGTAATTTGTTTTTATACATAATTCCATCATATCGTATAATTCTTTGTTGATACGTGGGTTAATATTTGAACGATCTAAAATTTGTTGGATAATCTTTAGGCATTCTTCTATCGGAATATTACTAAATAAGCTAATTACGTCAAGTGACACAAATTTGCATTTGTTGTCAAGTTCTATGTCTTTAATTTTCTTAACTAACTCTGATGAATTTTTGACGCTATACTGTGGTGTGAATTTAGTTAAGGTTTTAAATTTATTGTTGAGTTTATAAGCTAATTTACTAGTGGGAGCATTTATGAAAGAAACAACTGGTCTGATGGGAATGTTAGGTTTATGGATCTTCGGTTGGCCGTATAGAGCTGGAGCTCTAGGATTCATAACCATTACACTATTTTTTTGGGAAGTAGTAGGAAATAGGGCATTGGAATTGTTAACGAGCTGTCTTAACTTTTTTGAAATGGTCTCTGTGGGATCTTTTGGAATAACGGAGAATTCATCGGGGTTAAGGAAATCTTTCACTTTTTTACAATAATCTGTTTTACTAAGTATGACTACTGAATTCCCTTTGTCTGCTTTAGTGACAATTAAGTCGTCAGAATTGACTTTATCCTTAATAGATTTTAATATTTTTGTTTCTACATGGTTATATTTTGGTTTGAAATCAAGTTGACGCATTTCTTTGTTGATAATATTAGCGGCTTTATGTTTTGATAGTTGGTTACTTTTTACTTTACAAAGGGAAGATTCTGTATCGACAGCTAGGTATTCTAGTTGTTGAGATGTTATTTGCTTAGGAATTTTATATTTGAAACCCTTATCAAGTAGTTTAATTTCTACATCTGTAAATTGAGTGTTGGTTAAATTAATTGTTCTAGCGTAAAATTCTATCTTTTCGGTGGGTATAGGGGATGTTCTTAAGGAACCGTTTTGGGAGATATTTGCAAGATTTTTTTCCAAAAGTAATTTTTCGAGTTTACGTTTCTGGGTTGTTATTTTTCCTAAAATAATTTCACTTATATCTGAACGAATTTTATAATCTAAACAATCAAATTCAATGGGGTGTAGTTTATAGGATAATTCTGAGTGGAGAACCTTGATGTAGTGGAGAAGAGAGTCGCGCTTGCTGAAACACTCCTTGGTTTCCAGCTTCAGCCAAATTAACATCGCCTTCTTAACTGCCATTTTGGCAGCCGATGTAGTAGTTCTGGTCTTGAGTTGCACGTATTTTGGTATCACTTTTTGTTTCACACACTGTTGGTTGAACCAAAGGTTCTGGACCACGATACGATGTTTAAGTCGTAAACGGCGATATAGGGTAACCTGGGTAGCTATATCAGCTACCTTCAACTTATTAATTGTCGAGGTTTTAGTTTGGTAAAACTCCATTATAATAGTTATAATAATAAACGTGAATGTTTAATGGTTTTACTATGTTTTTATTCATATAATCTCTTATACAAATATCAGTTACAAATTTGTTTCGCCTTGCGAGGGCATTTTCAAACTGAACCTAGTCGCCAAACAATGTGTCCTTATATTGATTTTAGAGAAATTAGGGTGGGGGAAAGAATTTATATAATGCAAATCGAAGGGGCCATTATACTAAACAATTTGAGGTTTTTCCAGGAACTAATTAGCCATTTGAAGAATTTATATAATGTTAGTAGATGGGGTCATTAAACTAAACAATTAAGATTTTTCTAGGAACCAATGGGTTATTTGGACCTAGAGAGATTAAATTTATTAAACAGGTGAGTACTTGATTGGGGTACCAGCTCTGTAACAATCCATTTTTAATCGTTATTACAAACAATAAATTAAACACAAATAAAAACAGTTAGTAGAGAAATGCAATATGTGACAATACAGATAATTTAATTTAATTTAAATATATTTAGTAATGGTGAGGAGAGGATGTTTGTCTGTTCATTAATAAGCTGAATGTTGGGGTTATTTAAGGTTTTATTAATTTCTAATTGTTCTAAAAGATTGAGTCTATATCCTTTATTTTCAAGATGAAGGGGGATTGGTTTATTATTTGGGTCTAGGGAATGTTCTAATGAGTTTAAGTGTTTTGCGAATTGGGAATCTAATTTATTGTTTTTATAAGATCTAACATGTTCTGTAAATCTAGTGCTAAACGATCTGCCAGTTTGTCCTATGTAGATAGAGTTGCAGTCGTTACACTCTAGTTTGTATATCCCGCTATTTTTCAGTAGCGGGATTTTAGATTTAGAATTTTTTAAAAAGGAACCTATACTATAATTAGTGCGAAAAGTTACGCTAAGCCCTAGTTCTTTAAGTAGTGATGCGATTTTGAGAGATTGATTACCAAAGAACTCGATACATGTAAACTTCCTCTTCTCATCATTAACAAATGGGTAAATGTTATTAATATCTGCTCGGTAGACTTTGTTTTTAAGGATTTTATCTATAATTATTTTACCGTAACCTCGACAATCAATAAGTTGAAGGTAGCTGATATAGCTACCCAGGTTACCCTATATCGCCGTTTACGACTTAAACATCGTATCGTGGTCCAGAACCTTTGGTTCAACCAACAGTGTGTGAAACAAAAAGTGATACCAAAATACGTGCAACTCAAGACCAGAACTACTACATCGGCTGCCAAAATGGCAGTTAAGAAGGCGATGTTAATTTGGCTGAAGCTGGAAACCAAGGAGTGTTTCAGCAAGCGCGACTCTCTTCTCCACTACATCAAGGTTCTCCACTCAGAATTATCCTATAAACTACACCCCATTGAATTTGATTGTTTAGATTATAAAATTCGTTCAGATATAAGTGAAATTATTTTAGGAAAAATAACAACCCAGAAACGTAAACTCGAAAAATTACTTTTGGAAAAAAATCTTGCAAATATCTCCCAAAACGGTTCCTTAAGAACATCCCCTATACCCACCGAAAAGATAGAATTTTACGCTAGAACAATTAATTTAACCAACACTCAATTTACAGATGTAGAAATTAAACTACTTGATAAGGGTTTCAAATATAAAATTCCTAAGCAAATAACATCTCAACAACTAGAATACCTAGCTGTCGATACAGAATCTTCCCTTTGTAAAGTAAAAAGTAACCAACTATCAAAACATAAAGCCGCTAATATTATCAACAAAGAAATGCGTCAACTTGATTTCAAACCAAAATATAACCATGTAGAAACAAAAATATTAAAATCTATTAAGGATAAAGTCAATTCTGACGACTTAATTGTCACTAAAGCAGACAAAGGGAATTCAGTAGTCATACTTAGTAAAACAGATTATTGTAAAAAAGTGAAAGATTTCCTTAACCCCGATGAATTCTCCGTTATTCCAAAAGATCCCACAGAGACCATTTCAAAAAAGTTAAGACAGCTCGTTAACAATTCCAATGCCCTATTTCCTACTACTTCCCAAAAAAATAGTGTAATGGTTATGAATCCTAGAGCTCCAGCTCTATACGGCCAACCGAAGATCCATAAACCTAACATTCCCATCAGACCAGTTGTTTCTTTCATAAATGCTCCCACTAGTAAATTAGCTTATAAACTCAACAATAAATTTAAAACCTTAACTAAATTCACACCACAGTATAGCGTCAAAAATTCATCAGAGTTAGTTAAGAAAATTAAAGACATAGAACTTGACAACAAATGCAAATTTGTGTCACTTGACGTAATTAGCTTATTTAGTAATATTCCGATAGAAGAATGCCTAAAGATTATCCAACAAATTTTAGATCGTTCAAATATTAACCCACGTATCAACAAAGAATTATACGATATGATGGAATTATGTATAAAAACAAATTACTTTTCATTCAGGGATGAGATATTTTCACAAATAGATGGGTTAGCAATGGGATCTCCGTTGTCCCCGCTACTTGCGGAGATCTTTATGGACCATGTAGAGTCAGAAATATTAAATACACCTCTTTCCAAACATATAAAATACTATGTCAGATATGTAGATGACATACTCGTCTGCTGGGAGGGTACTGATAGGCAATTGGATATGTTCATTAAACATGCCAATAGTATTAATAAAAAGATCCAATTTACCGTCGAATACGGAACTAATCAATCAATTAACTTCCTGGATTTGACCATTAGCAGACAAAATAATAAACATTGTTTCAAAATTTATAGGAAACCTACTTTTTCGGACACTACCATAAATATTAAATCACAGCATCCTTGGTCCCATAAATTAGCGGCTTACCATACCATGATACACCGACTAGTGAATACCCCCCTTAGTCAAGACAATTATAACCTAGAATTGAATATTATATATACCATTGCAGAAAATAACGGTTACGGTAAAATAATTATAGATAAAATCCTTAAAAACAAAGTCTACCGAGCAGATATTAATAACATTTACCCATTTGTTAATGATGAGAAGAGGAAGTTTACATGTATCGAGTTCTTTGGTAATCAATCTCTCAAAATCGCATCACTACTTAAAGAACTAGGGCTTAGCGTAACTTTTCGCACTAATTATAGTATAGGTTCCTTTTTAAAAAATTCTAAATCTAAAATCCCGCTACTGAAAAATAGCGGGATATACAAACTAGAGTGTAACGACTGCAACTCTATCTACATAGGACAAACTGGCAGATCGTTTAGCACTAGATTTACAGAACATGTTAGATCTTATAAAAACAATAAATTAGATTCCCAATTCGCAAAACACTTAAACTCATTAGAACATTCCCTAGACCCAAATAATAAACCAATCCCCCTTCATCTTGAAAATAAAGGATATAGACTCAATCTTTTAGAACAATTAGAAATTAATAAAACCTTAAATAACCCCAACATTCAGCTTATTAATGAACAGACAAACATCCTCTCCTCACCATTACTAAATATATTTAAATTAAATTAAATTATCTGTATTGTCACATATTGCATTTCTCTACTAACTGTTTTTATTTGTGTTTAATTTATTGTTTGTAATAACGATTAAAAATGGATTGTTACAGAGCTGGTACCCCAATCAAGTACACACCTGTTTAATAAATTTAATCTCTCTAGGTCCAAATAACCCATTGGTTCCTAGAAAAATCTTAATTGTTTAGTTTAATGACCCCATCTACTAACATTATATAAATTCTTCAAATGGCTAATCAGTTCCTGGAAAAACCTCAAATTGTTTAGTGTAATGGCCCCTTCGATTTGCATTATATAAATTCTTTCCCCCACCCTAATTTCTTTAAAATCAATATAAGGACACATTGTTTGGCGACTAGGTTCAGTTTGAAAATGCCCTCGCAAGGCGAAACAAATTTGTAACTGATATTTGTATAAGAGATTATATGAATAAAAACATAGTAAAACCATTAAACATTCACGTTTATTATTATAACTATTATAATGGAGTTTTACCAAACTAAAACCTCGACAATCAATAAGTTGAAGGTAGCTGATATAGCTACCCAGGTTACCCTATATCGCCGTTTACGACTTAAACATCGTATCGTGGTCCAGAACCTTTGGTTCAACCAACAGTGTGTGAAACAAAAAGTGATACCAAAATACGTGCAACTCAAGACCAGAACTACTACATCGGCTGCCAAAATGGCAGTTAAGAAGGCGATGTTAATTTGGCTGAAGCTGGAAACCAAGGAGTGTTTCAGCAAGCGCGACTCTCTTCTCCACTACATCAAGGTTCTCCACTCAGAATTATCCTATAAACTACACCCCATTGAATTTGATTGTTTAGATTATAAAATTCGTTCAGATATAAGTGAAATTATTTTAGGAAAAATAACAACCCAGAAACGTAAACTCGAAAAATTACTTTTGGAAAAAAATCTTGCAAATATCTCCCAAAACGGTTCCTTAAGAACATCCCCTATACCCACCGAAAAGATAGAATTTTACGCTAGAACAATTAATTTAACCAACACTCAATTTACAGATGTAGAAATTAAACTACTTGATAAGGGTTTCAAATATAAAATTCCTAAGCAAATAACATCTCAACAACTAGAATACCTAGCTGTCGATACAGAATCTTCCCTTTGTAAAGTAAAAAGTAACCAACTATCAAAACATAAAGCCGCTAATATTATCAACAAAGAAATGCGTCAACTTGATTTCAAACCAAAATATAACCATGTAGAAACAAAAATATTAAAATCTATTAAGGATAAAGTCAATTCTGACGACTTAATTGTCACTAAAGCAGACAAAGGGAATTCAGTAGTCATACTTAGTAAAACAGATTATTGTAAAAAAGTGAAAGATTTCCTTAACCCCGATGAATTCTCCGTTATTCCAAAAGATCCCACAGAGACCATTTCAAAAAAGTTAAGACAGCTCGTTAACAATTCCAATGCCCTATTTCCTACTACTTCCCAAAAAAATAGTGTAATGGTTATGAATCCTAGAGCTCCAGCTCTATACGGCCAACCGAAGATCCATAAACCTAACATTCCCATCAGACCAGTTGTTTCTTTCATAAATGCTCCCACTAGTAAATTAGCTTATAAACTCAACAATAAATTTAAAACCTTAACTAAATTCACACCACAGTATAGCGTCAAAAATTCATCAGAGTTAGTTAAGAAAATTAAAGACATAGAACTTGACAACAAATGCAAATTTGTGTCACTTGACGTAATTAGCTTATTTAGTAATATTCCGATAGAAGAATGCCTAAAGATTATCCAACAAATTTTAGATCGTTCAAATATTAACCCACGTATCAACAAAGAATTATACGATATGATGGAATTATGTATAAAAACAAATTACTTTTCATTCAGGGATGAGATATTTTCACAAATAGATGGGTTAGCAATGGGATCTCCGTTGTCCCCGCTACTTGCGGAGATCTTTATGGACCATGTAGAGTCAGAAATATTAAATACACCTCTTTCCAAACATATAAAATACTATGTCAGATATGTAGATGACATACTCGTCTGCTGGGAGGGTACTGATAGGCAATTGGATATGTTCATTAAACATGCCAATAGTATTAATAAAAAGATCCAATTTACCGTCGAATACGGAACTAATCAATCAATTAACTTCCTGGATTTGACCATTAGCAGACAAAATAATAAACATTGTTTCAAAATTTATAGGAAACCTACTTTTTCGGACACTACCATAAATATTAAATCACAGCATCCTTGGTCCCATAAATTAGCGGCTTACCATACCATGATACACCGACTAGTGAATACCCCCCTTAGTCAAGACAATTATAACCTAGAATTGAATATTATATATACCATTGCAGAAAATAACGGTTACGGTAAAATAATTATAGATAAAATCCTTAAAAACAAAGTCTACCGAGCAGATATTAATAACATTTACCCATTTGTTAATGATGAGAAGAGGAAGTTTACATGTATCGAGTTCTTTGGTAATCAATCTCTCAAAATCGCATCACTACTTAAAGAACTAGGGCTTAGCGTAACTTTTCGCACTAATTATAGTATAGGTTCCTTTTTAAAAAATTCTAAATCTAAAATCCCGCTACTGAAAAATAGCGGGATATACAAACTAGAGTGTAACGACTGCAACTCTATCTACATAGGACAAACTGGCAGATCGTTTAGCACTAGATTTACAGAACATGTTAGATCTTATAAAAACAATAAATTAGATTCCCAATTCGCAAAACACTTAAACTCATTAGAACATTCCCTAGACCCAAATAATAAACCAATCCCCCTTCATCTTGAAAATAAAGGATATAGACTCAATCTTTTAGAACAATTAGAAATTAATAAAACCTTAAATAACCCCAACATTCAGCTTATTAACGAACAGACAAACATCCTCTCCTCACCATTACTAAATATATTTAAATTAAATTAAATTATCTGTATTGTCACATATTACATTTCTCTACTAACTGTTTTTATTTGTGTTTAATTTATTGTTTGTAATAACGATTAAAAATGGATTGTTACAGAGCTGGTACCCCAATTAAGTACACACCTGTTTAATAAATTTAATCTCTCTAGGTCCAAATAACCCATTGGTTCCTAGAAAAATCTTAATTGTTTAGTTTAATGACCCCATCTACTAACATTATATAAATTCTTCAAATGGCTAATTAGTTCCTGGAAAAACCTCAAATTGTTTAGTATAATGGCCCCTTCGATTTGCATTATATAAATTCTTTCCCCCACCCTAATTTCTCTAAAATCAATATAAGGACACATTGTTTGGCGACTAGGTTCAGTTTGAAAATGCCCTCGCAAGGCGAAACAAATTTGTAACTGATATTTGTATAAGAGATTATATGAATAAAAACATAGTAAAACCATTAAACATTCACGTTTATTATTATAACTATTATAATGGAGTTTTACCAAACTAAAACCTCGACAATCAATATGTTTAAATAGAGAAAAATTTATTTGGCTTGAGATGACATAATAACGTTCCTGCATATCCGGCTAAGTTGTACAATATAGTCCTCTACGGAAACTCTTAGTATTTTCACCTGAATAGACATGACTGTGGCAATATAGGTCAACTTCAATTTCAAAAAGTGCACCATTCATTTTAGACTCGTTGCGTCATAACGATCCCAGAAGAAACTAGCGTGTACGATTTGAAAAAAGAATTCAACTCACCGAGAAATCTCCTGAATGGCAACTTTATTTAGGTCCTTTGATGTACTAACAAATGTTTTGTTTAAAAATCACCCAGCCAGATTTTTTATGCCACTAAATAATGTTAAAAAAAATAACCCCAAGGATTTAAATCGATGGAATTAGAAATTATTTTACAATTTCCAATATGAGCAGAAAATAGCTCATTATCATGAAAAAGGAATCGGGTCGTGCCCAGGCTCGAACCCATGTCCCCTGGATCAAGCGCCAAGTGTTCTATCCCCTAGACCACCATCCGACATCAAAAAACATATTTTTTACTGTTGCTTGACCTAATAAATCTTAATTAAGCATTTGAAACGAGTTTTTATTTTATTTTCAATTATATTTAATTTACTTAATATCGTTTTGAATTTAATATTCTCCTAGCAAGGGGAAATATACCAGTACTATACAATTAATAGAATTTCAAGTAAATTTTGCGATAACCTCATCATTTTCATTACAAACTTTATTAAATTTAACAAAATACAAAAAAGCGTATATTAAATGCTTTATCTGAACGTCTATATTAAAATGATTGATGCCAATAAGAATCAGCATGATATTTTTGAAATACGTATTAATAGCATATAAGTATTCAATTATCCCGAAGTTACTGTTAATCGAAATGGGAAATCTGTAGGCAATCGACGAAAGATTTATGTTATCTAAATTATCACGAATTATGTTATCTAAATTTAATTAATATTCGTAATGAAATTGTATACTTTTATTGCAAACATTCTTTTAGGTAAATTGATATTTGTCAAATTCCCTGGAATAATTTCAAATATTTTAAAACTCTTGTCTTATACTATAAATTAACTATGTTTTATAATAAGGGTTTATTTTAAAATATGAAATATACTTATATGCATAACATTCCTTAAACCTTCATAGGGAAGTAAGCTTTGGCGAAATTAATTTTAAATTGATACACCTTCTACAAAGGAACAAATACACGAGCTGGTGAAAGATTTCAATGAGTGTTCGCGGGATGTACGTGTTCAATATTTAATATGAAGTAAAGAACGATACATAATATTTGCTGTTTTAAATACAAAAATATTTATAGAATAATTTAAAAAATATATATTTCAAATATTGCCTTCCTAATTATTTTAATATCGACAAATATTTTAAATAAAATGGAGTTTTCATTATATGCATACGACGACATGACGAAGTTCGTGGCAAAGTGGTAACTGTTTCGACTGTAACACCGAAGATCCCGGGCTCGATTCCTGGCGATGGCAATGTGACTGTCACACTGTCTTTGGTTGTTGTTGAATTCACGTGACAATAAAATGGCGATAGATTAAGCTACCTACCACATTTCATGATAATTAATATGATAGCTATACCATTTAAATCGATTTGGCTCGCGCTGTAATGATGTAAAGAGCGATTCAACAAAATAACAATAATAATAATAATACCTCTAAAGAGGAACGCTTCAGATGTTTGGTTGATTTTGATAATATCTGAACAAATTGAATATCGAATAAAATATCGAATTTTCTATATTATTGAAGTAAAAAAAAGCAGTAAACATGAGATCTCTAAGACGAATGTGTAGTAAATCTTTATATTATAGAGTGTCAAATGCAAGTATAAAATGTGAATGCGGTGCGAATGAAAGTGTTATAAACAAAATAATGAAAGGGTCGTTAATATGTTTTTTACACATGGAAAGAATGAGTGAAGAAAGAATGGTGAAGAAGGTAAACGACGTGAACGGAGATAGAAATGGAGGAAGGCTGAGGAAAACGTTGCACCATCAAATTAATCAAATATTAAATGTCGGCCACGTGAGGAGTCGGAGAAATCGATGTGCATGCATGACAATATGTATGAATGTAGAGGAAGCGAGAGAAGTGTCATGAAAGAACAGTGCGGCGGGACATTTTTTCTGCCTACCCCTCTGGGAAGACGGCGTGATGGTTAGTTAGTTCGTTAGTTAGTCTATATTACAGATATATTGCGAAAAACATACATAGTTACAGATGATACCTAGAATACGGTTAAATAATATTATAAGGCTAAGCTCCAACAGGAGCGAAACCGGTTGGTACGATAAAACAAGTCTTATTAATAATAATTAAATCAAACGATGTTTTTTAACTACTTCCACTTTTGTCTTTATTTCGACAGCGACCGGTTTTTCCAGGCTCGCTGGCATCGACAGACTGGTGACACTATTGTAAACTTATACAGATTAGAGGTGGTAAACATTATTCTATACAAAAATAATCTTCAAATGTATAGAATTAGTAAATTTACTGAATTTGTATAGAATTTGTATAGAAATAAAGAATTGTATAGAATCATGTTTACCACCCCTGATCTGTATGTATATAAAGGACCAAGTTTACAATAGTGTCACCAGTTTGTCGATGCCAGCGAGCCTGGCGAAACCGATAGCTGTCGAAATAAAGACAAAAGTGGAAGTAGTTAAAAAACATCGTTTTATTTAATTATTATTTAAAATGAACTTCCATCTAGAGATTTGAGTAAAATCATTTAATTATCTTAAAAAAAAGTCTTATTAATGGTTGTTGTTTTTTTTTACTAAAATTCACAATGAAGCATTTTTATAACGTTAATATAGATGATTTATATTGAACTTATCGTTATTTACCCCCGAGGTACACAACGTACACGCTAGTATTTATTATATGTGTATATTTCCACTTGTATGAGCGTCTGTGGAGTTCACTTTTTTCTCCCAGAGCAAATTACACGCGGTAATTACTAGGAGTAGTTTTCCAGCTGAAATATCATACAATTTATCTCCCGGCGGGAGAATGTCGGCTGATGTTAGTTTTGTCAGAATATCAGCGCTGCCGATGGCACACTAAATTGAGCGTCGCTTTAATTGTTTCCAAATTATTCCGACGATTCAGACAAATTAAATTAACCAGATATTCAAAGTTTTAATAGCCGTATTGTTGACCAATATTGTACATGTGATGTGTATAATTAAATGGGGTGGTTGAATTAGATTTATTTTAAAGAATAATATCAAGGATTTAAATCAATGATATTAGAATTTATTTAACAATCTTCAATGTGAGCAGAAAATAGCTCATTATTATGAAGAAGGAATCTGGTCGTGTCCAGGCTTGAATACATGTCCCCTGGATCAGGAGCCAAGCGTTCTATCCCCTAGACCACCACCAGATTATAATAAATATGAGAAAGCTAAGATGAATCAAAACTATTTTAAACTACTCACATATACGAGTATAAGGTAAAATGCATAAGAAGCATGTTCTAGTTTTTAACTGCTTTTGCCGGTTTCGCGGCGTTGATTTATTCAACAATTAGTAAAATAATTATTAACAGTTTGATTAACCAACCAACCTGCCTCTGGTGATACCGGTAGGGAGAGCAATCAAACTGCTGAACATGATCGCTTCGGAGATCAATGTCTTTCATATTCGTGAAAGTACGTTCAGAAGACAAATACTCTTGACTTTGGAGAGTATCTTGAATTCCTTATGTCGAACTATCTCTCATGCGTTCCTGGTATTATATATTTATTATATTTTACCTGTTCTCAATAGATGTCTTAAACTTTAATAGTTGTTTGTAATATCTTTTGAGAAAATAAACTGATTTGATTGAATTAAAACATCATATTTATTATATGACAACCTTCGTGGTAAGTACTATGACTGCGACAACGAATGTCCCGGTTTCGATTCCCGGCGATGGCAGTGTGATTATCATACTTTCTTTAGTATGTTAATTCACGTGACAATAAAATAGGGAGATATTAGCCACCTATCACATGTCATGAGATTCAATATGATGGCTATACCCTTTTCATTGATTTGGCTTGCGCTGTAATGATGTAAAAAGCGATTCAACAAAAAATAATTATTATTATAATACTATTCAGATTCGACCTAATTTAGTATTTTAAAAGATCTTTGAAATGTTTTTCAAAGGTATACATATTTATAATATTTGTATTAAGTATTAAGTATTTTCTCCTAGGAATTTCCCATTATTTGGGGTCCTCTCCTAAGAACTAGAACATCGTCGGGCTCCTCGGTTTTGGGCCATTTGAATGTCGATTTGTAGTAATTGTATGTATTTTTTGATGGTTGATAGCCAAGTTGCTGAAGGCCGACCTGGTCCTATCCTTTACGCGTCTAACTGCTTTTTAAAATATGTGGTCTTTGCCTCTTTTGCTTATATGCCGGTACCATCGACCACTTTTATCTTACCTTTGTACGTCTTGGCGTGTTACAGTTCAGCATTTCGAACCGTAGAGCATGGCTGGTCACTTAAGTACACATTTCATTGAGTTTGTATTGGTAATTTGTTGACATAAAATACTTCGGAAAAAGAACGCCATTTGAGCTATCCTCTATTCGTTTTATACTTCAGGTTGTTTTCAAGTTTACCGTCCTTAGTAAAAACATAGAAGAGATGGGTGAAGTGGTCTATTTGTTTTTATTGAAATGTCCCCGAATACCATACATTCTGGCTGTGCGTTAGTTAAAGTAAAATGGCGGTTCGTGTATTCTGTTTTGATTTCACTAATTCGACCGTTTTTCTCAGAGTTGTACATCATCGATAAATTAACTCATACAATCCTGGCAATCAATAAATATACGCATAATCAAGTGACGTCTTTAGCCAGTACTCGTATATGGTTTTATGAACCTTCGTAACCTTTTTTTTCTTCTGAATTTATCCACTTGATTCAAAATCTCGATACATTACTTGTATTTGACATAAATTATAATACAAAATTCAATTATTGATTAAATAATGATGATATTATACTTATTATAATTTAATGAAGCTCATGTCAACGACATATTTATAATTAATATGAATGATAACATCTGCTTTCTAGAAGCTTTTATTTTATATTATAGGCAAGGAGAAACATCTCAATCCTTTAAAATAAAATAAAACTTCTAGAAAACAGACGTTTCATTCATATTTATTATTTAATTATGGATTTTTACAAAATTGTTCAAGAAACAATAAATGACGACATATTTTCCTTACACTTATTACAAAAAAATGGTGTCATTGATATTCCAATTAATCAGTTATTAAACATTCGATAAGAAAAACGTTGCCTGAAGTAGCTTCGTATTTATATTTAAAAAACGATTCTTGTATTAGGGTGGCCGAATCTCATTACGAAGTACGAATTATTCGTACCAATCTGGGACTTATTACAGAGAATAACGAGTCGACATGTGTAACTTTCGTAATATGCATACATCGGAGGGCGCCGAATCGCTCATTAGGGAGTGCTTCACTTAAAAATATCACCGCGGAACACGAGCGCGGATTCTCCTCCGAACAGACTCGGGCGTATCATATTATTTAGTGAGAATATAAAGCGAACGCGCGTATGGCGGGAAATTTGTTTTCCACGCGCAAAGTGTGTAACTTTAAGGGTAAATGGCAGCTTCTTGAATTTTTACGTTATTAAACATATCTGAAATGGAACTAATGTTGTGACAATCCACTTGCAGACTCCAAGTCAAAAGGATCGTACCCGCGTTCTTATGATACAATTGTATTTACAATACAAATTAAAATAACCCCTTGTAGCCTGGGTAATTTATATACTCGTATAATAAATCATATAACACTATTCTTTGGCATGATTTCAGAACGTCTGTATTCTTCGATACATTATGTAAAAGAGAAAAATTTAATATTTTAACATGATTCCAAATAAATATTTTAAAGGAATTACTTATGATCACTATATTAAAAAAAATATGGTAACGAAGTGTTTTACGAATATACGAATCGTTACACTCGAATCAAGTTAATATACAATACATATATTTATCCTATGATTGATTTTTCCCAATAAACGAAAGGCAAATGTGTTCCGAAACTTAAACCTGCAACATTGGACTTTTATTTTACTATTTTGGAGAACAAAGGCTTTGTCATTTATATGTTGCTTGTAAAATGAACTGCGTTAATTTTATGAGTGTTTTATTTAAATAAAGCTTTTTGATATAATGAATTAGATACACTTCCATTACATGTGTAATAGTTGATTTACAGACATGACTGTATTTACGATGCAGGGGGAGGACTCGACCCAAGAATAATGACCCGCTACTTCAGCGTCTAAGCCACGGCTGCCTGTAATTTGGTATTAGCGGGGGAAGCAGGAATCGTATTCTGGGTCCCGAGCACCTTTTTCTACCGTATTTTACACGAATGCTCCCATAAAGTTATGAAGATACTTATAAATATTTGAGTATCGATGGAGATACGGGAATGTGCAGCGGAAAGGCGTTTCAAAGAAATAGGAACACTCCGGAGGATGCTTTATTTATATGTATTTTCTTCTTTTTTATGAAAATGGATCTTCCATAACGCGGAAGGCTCTTTGTTGATATCCCTTTGATAAAATCCCGGCTATCGAATTGCTCCGTATCTTTATTGTTCGGTATTTTCATTCACTTTATATAAGTTGTCTGGAAAATATTGACGATTGCGACCATTTCAAATATCCGCATTTTCATACTAATGCGTTACAATTCCCACAAGAGTTAAAATAGCGATGAAAAACAAAAATTCATTTCTAAATATACACCAATAAAATATTTTCAATCCACGTGTACGTACAGGATTTTTTTACAGAATGTGTTGTTATCAATAAATATAAAAATAAATTTTCGTATGAAGAAATGCAGTAGAAATGAGATCTCTAAGACGAATGTGTAGCAAATCTGTACGTGATAGAGTAACAAATGCAAGTATAAGAAGTGAATGTGGTGCGAATGAAAGTTTTATGAACAAAATAAGGAAAGGGTCATTAAGATAGTTTGGACACATGGAAAGAAAGAGTGAAGACAGAATGGTAAAGAATGTAAACGGCATGAACGGAGCTTGAAGTAGAGGAAGGCCGAGGAAAACGTGCCACGATCAAATCAATCAAATATTGAATGTCGGTCACGTGAGTAGTCGGTGAAATCGAAGTGCGTGCATGACAATATGTATGAATTTAGAGGAAGCGAGAGAAGTATATCAGGACAGAACAGTGTGGCGTTCCATTCTTCCTGCCTAACCCTCCGGGGAGACGGCTTGATGGTTAGTTAGTTAGTTAGTTACAATATTCGTCAACGAGTTAAAATTTTTGAATGTTTAGACAGTAACATTAATAATGAAACAAATAGAATTCTATTGACGTGAAATGGAACATTAAAATAAGGGGATATTTTATACATCCCGTCGGATCGCCGGACGGGTTCAATTTTATTAAAATACCTTTATGACCGCGGCCTCCAGCTCCTCGCAGAAACGGAAAGGTGCTGAAGGCATTAAAGTAAAGCACTCCGGAGCCGTGAGGCCGGAGAACGAGCGGCTTATTATGGCGAATGTGATGAAATCTTCCCGAATTTACATACAGAATGGCGCCGCCTCACTGCGACAGGATCAAACCTTCCCTGCGCCTCACCTGCACAATTCTTCTGCAGATCGACACAATTTATTTTATCGGCTAGACGAAGGCACTATTTATTAATTATAAAAACTAACCATCACGTCCCACCATTAATTAAAAGCTTTAATTAATTGAATGCTTATGTATGGAAGCGAAGCATGGAACTGGCAAAGGAAGGATGAAAGTAGAATAAATGCAGTAGAAATGAGATCTCTTAGACGAATGTGTGGATATTCTGTGTATGATAGAGTGTCGAATGAAAATATAAGAAGTGAATGCAGTGCGAATGATGGTGTCATGAACAAAATAATGAAAGGATCATTAAGATGGTTTGGACATATGGAAAGAATGAATGAAGAAAGAATGGTAAAAAAATTATATGTTAATGATGTAAATGGTCCCAGAAATAGAGGAAGACCAAGGAAAACGTGGCACGATCAAATAAATCAAATATTGAATGTCGGCCATGTGAGGAGTCAGAGAAATCGACGCGCGTGCATGACACGATGTATGAATGTTGAGGAAGCGAGAGAAATATGTCAGGAAAGAAAGGTGTGGCAGTCCATTCTTTCTGCCTACCCCTTCGGGGAGACGGCGTGATGGTTAGTTAGTTAGTTAGTTAATTAATTGAGACGTGCTGGTTAGTTTTCATAATTCGTCTAGCCGATAAATTAAATTGCCTAAAAAAAGGAACAATTTATTTCACTAAATAACTAAATAACTAATTTACCATCACACCGTCTTCCCAGATAGGTAGACTGAAAAATGGACAATTCATACATCGTGCCATGAACGCGCGTCGATTTCTCCGACTACTCACGTGACTGACATTTAAAATTTTATTGCTTTGATCGTGCTACGTTTTTCTCGGCCTTCCTGTATTTCAAGCTTCGTTCACGTCGTTTACATATACCTTATTCACCATTCTGTCTTCGCTTATTCATTCTATGTTTCCAAACCATCTTAACGACCCTTTCATTATTTTGACTTCTACTTTCACTTCTTATATTTGTTTTACCACACATTCGTCTGAAAGATCTCATTTCTACTGAATTTATTCTACCTTTATCCTACTCTTACCAGTTCCATGCTTCACTTCCACACATAAGGGTCGGCAAAAGAACACCATCGTGCGCGTCCATCTCATTTTTATAAATAAATTTTTGGTTGCGATGACAACTTTAAGTGCACTATTTACTCTGCTCTCTGATGTATCTACAGTTTGTTTATTTATTATTTCAACTGGCCAAAAAGAAATGTACAACTTTTCATTGTAATATTGAATCGAAATATAAAAAAATAATAAAAATATGTTTATTCTCCGGAGTGTTCTAATTTTGACCGGTTTCGGTAACTTCATGTAAACCACGCCAAGAAGAAGTAGAATAAACCTTAATAATTTTTATGCATTGTTATTATTTCTCTATTCATAACATAATACTTGTTATATTTAAAACAAGGGTATTTATAATACTGTTGATGCTTAATTTTGCATTAGTGAGTAAGATTTTAACATGCTGAAACCTATCGGAACTAGAGTAACAAATGGAATAAATATGATATAAATGAGACTTTATTTTAACTCAATTACAATACATAATTGTCAAGCTATTGATTTTCATGACATATGATATATAGCTATTTTACGCCATTTTTATTGTTAGCGAATTCTACCAGACTATCACTGGAAATGGAACCCGGGAACTTCAGTATGGCAGTCATAGCTGTTGACACTCTGCCAAGAGGGCCGTGTAATTATAATGTATCATTAAGGATTATGTATTTTTTTATTTATAACGAGTGAGTAGCCGTGTAATTATAATGTATCATTAAGGATTATGTATTTTTTTATTTATAACCGAGGAAAACATGGCATGACCAAATTAATCAAATTTCAAAGGTTGGTCATGTTAGAAGTCGGAGGAATCGACGTGCGTGTATGACTCGTTGTATGAATGTGGAGGAAGCTAGAGAAGTTTGCCAGGATAGAGTAGTGTGGCGGTCCATTCTCTGTGCCTACCCCTGCGGGGAAACGGCGTGATGGTTTGTTGTTGTTGTTGTTGTTATAACGAGAATTTTTTTTGTACCGAATTTATATTTATAGTTATTTATATTCTTTAAATGCTGGAGATCTATTGTTATGAACATATGCTTAAATAAATAAACTCATACGAGTGAAAAGAAGAAGTGTTTTGATTTATATAATATTTTCTCTACTCTTTCAAGTTTTGTAAATACTTCACGTTATTATTATTCCAAGAACGATAATAATAAATATTCTCTTAGTTACTTGTTGTAAAGTAAAACGTCAGATTTTTGGACGTTCCATTACAGTGGCAGAATTCGTTTTCGCACAACATTATTATTTTATTTGAGATAGCATTCCACAGCGTTAACGCCTTAATCTTCACTAAAGCGATTATAATTTTATAATAACGTTTTTTTTTTAATTTGATTTAGCTCGTACATAATTAATTCTCCAGTCTCTCCATACTTAATCAATCCAATAATAACATATGGCGCCAAAGCAAGGGCAGACACAGTAAGGATCAAACAAGTTTTGAGGACTTCCGAGATGAAGAAACTAAGGAAGATAACAGGCAAGACACTGAGAATGGAACTGGAACACCAGAATAAGATAAATATGTGAGGTTGAGGATATTATAAGATGGAGCAGACAGCGAAA
Organism: Lepidostoma basale; assembly: GCA_022606425.2. Lineage (NCBI taxonomy): Eukaryota > Metazoa > Arthropoda > Insecta > Trichoptera > Lepidostomatidae > Lepidostoma > Lepidostoma basale. The sequence goes on along the minus strand of JAHDVF020001214.1, from coordinate 2,085,199 downwards.
AAGAGACTGGTACGGGCATGTTCTAAGAATGGACACCACCAGACTCCCCTATATTGCACTATATCAGTCTCATAGGACTCGTACTCGTGAAAGACATCCTAAAAGATGGAAGGACAGGAAGGAGTCTACCTCACAGGAAGAGCAGCACTCTGGAAAATAGATCACATAGGTCTACAACAAGTAAGAAGAAGATAATTAATCCTAAAATAGTCTGAAATCTACACAATAAAATTCTCAGAACGCTTAAAAGATATTTACTCTAAAAAATCATGCAGACCGAAATAAAAAGGAGCTCCTAAGTATTGTTCGAGAACATTACGGAAAATATCTCGTACGATGTATTCTCCCATAGCCAAACGACGAGACTACTACGAATTCAGTCATTTTACGGTATTTTAACCCGAGAAAAATCCCAAAGGGGTACAGAATAAGAACGTAAGAAGTCAAGTTAGGTACATGAAACACTTGTGCAGGGATAGGTCAAACATTTAACGGTTAAGGGACAGTATGCGTCGTGAAATACCGGTAAAGTCCGTTTTTAAAGGATTTCTTTGGCTATATAAAAATACTTATTTAATACTCGTACTCGTATATGAATATGTCCACGAAGTAACTAAGATACAGTTTTAGGAATGTAAAACGAATTACATATGACATAAATAAAATTAACATACATTTCAGTCGAATGACGGAAGCGGAAGCGAATCAAATGATTATGTAGAATATTTTTAAATATTTTTTCTATGAGTAATAAAAACATATTGTTATGTTTATTATAATATTATGACGTACATTACTACGAAAGAATAGACTTGTCATTTACTCTAACGAAACCGCTCAAATTTAACATAATCATATGTTTATAAAAGAGGTTTGAATGTACGGTTAGGGCCGTGGGGGGACATACCATGATGGAAGGTGTGGGTACCAGTAAAAGCCATGAAAAACCATAGTTGTATAACATCAGAAACACTACCATCCAGTCCGACTCTCTGGCGTCCATGTGTGATCTTTATGAATCCGCAAACCCTGGGTGTAGCATATTGGACGTACTTGTATGTTGATGTGCCTCAGCTAACAAAGAGGGCAAATAGCGATTTTCGGCGCCACAAAACCGGTCACCCCCAGCTAAGGGAAGGAACACCCCTACAGAAAAAACCTAGTCCTCTTGTTAAAAGATTTGGACGTTAGGCCAACAACCGAACCTCGTAAAACAACCAACGTTACGGATATTTCAAGAAATTCGTTTCTTGGAGGAGGCTGAGACCCACCAAGGGGTTGTAGCGCCGGAGAAAAAAAAATTATAAGAAAAAAGATTACCGGATGAACTTATAAAAAAAAATCAAAACGTTTTGTAGATATTATAATACCTTCATCATCAAGCGAACGATTTCATCTTAAAAACATATTCAAAACATGTTAAGTAAAATATTTAATGCTATAAGCGTATTTAATGCTGCTGCCCGATTGATTATGGGGCAACAAAAATACTGTCATATCACGCCGCTCCTGAAGGACCTTCATTGGCTTAAAATCCGAGAGCGAGTAAAATATAAATTGTGTTTGACAGTGTTTAAGGCTCGACACCAGAGAGCGCCAGCGTATATATCGGACCTCTGCGTGACACCCATGCCAACGGAAAGGCAACGTTCATTCCGATCAGTAGAAACAAGTGCAAACAACATAGCGATTCCAGTCAGAGCCAATAAAGCATGTTTCTATGATCGTGCTTTCAGCGTTGCGGGTCCGTTGGCGTGGAATAGCCTCCATGTTAGTATTAAGTATGAGGATAGTGACGTTAAATTTAAGAAACATCTGAAGACTGCACTGTTCGGTCAGTCATTTCCTAGTGCGCCCTTGGAGTAATTGATTTTACAAAACGGCGCACTTAAAATACAAATCATCATAATAATAAATAAATAAATAAATAAAATAATTTAAAAAGTAGAAAACAACTATACTCTTTTTCATAAAATATCTTGATTACGAAATTTTACAATGTTAAATCTGGTTGTGGGGTAACATCTTATTCACTTATATGGCCGATGTTTTTTTTATGTATGCAACGGGTCGTTTGAACTCAATTACTGTGTATAATTTATTTTTTAACTATTATATTGATTCTCGTGACATGTGATAGGTAGCCAATCTATCGCCATTTTATTGTCACGTGAATTCTACACCAGACCAAAGACAGTGTGACAATCACACTGCCATCGCCGGGAATCGAACCCGGGACCTTCGGTATGGAAGTCAGAGCTCTTACCACTCTGCCACGAAGGTTGTCATAATAGGTCGTCGTCGTCGAAGGTGTTGTCCACTATTGGACATAGGCCTCCTCCATTTGTTACTTCCTAACATATTCGTATTTTGTGCCTTCTGAATTCAGTCATCAGCATTTTTTCATTAATCCATATGTCATTAAACCAATGTGAGGGGGTCTCCTTCTACTTTTTCTATCTTCACTCTACTACCCTACTACCCTTCACACCTTTAGTCTTCCAGTCTGGCAATAAGTCCCGTAAATTATCAGCTGAGCTTAACCACTAAATTAATATAATTAATATTCTCAGTTTTGTAGCGCTGTACGAACCCTGGGAACACAATCACAAAACAGTTTTCATCATAACGGCATAGTACATTTAACTAAAATTCACACTGATATGTAATTCGAAATTTCTAATAACTACAAAATAAAAGATTTATACAGCAATCCATTGCGTAAGATAAATAAAATCATATGTAAGTCATAGATCTTCTTCCTCATCGATGGCGCTACATCGCAAATCGAGTCTTGGCCTCCTTCAACTTTTGCCTCCAACTCCTCCTGTCCTCGACCGCCGTCTTCCAATTTGCAACTTGCTTGAAGTATTCATGAACTAAGTTATAGATACTTTAGGCTAATTTAGGCGTATTAGTATCATTTAGTATAATAATCTTAACTCTAATACAGCGTAAACCGAATCAACACATGGTTCTCAAAATGAAATATATTGCGTCCAAATATGATATGGATACACATTGTTTATTTCCCTTATCGCTTGATTGTTTTGTATATGCGCCATGGATATATTTAAATCGACTCACTTCGTAGAACACAAATATCTTCAATACATGAGAGGTTCTAAGTACTTATATGTGACAATTTAGAGTACAAAGTACGCTGTTGTTTATTGCTTCAGTTTAGTTGCATCTTCGATTTAATTTTTCAAGAGTATTGATATCATTGATTTAATAAAAAGGACTTTGGAGAACATTAATATGCGTAAATATAAGATAAACTTAACGTAATTAATACAATGAAAACGTCGGTTTTCTAGAAGTTTTATTATATTTTAAGAGAATGACATGCTTTGCCTTTCTATGGCATTCTCAAATTTTGTGTTAACACAATGATGAATAATGCCTTAGAAAGGCGAAACATGTTTTTCCCATATAACATAATTAAACTTCTCGAAAACAGGCGTTTTCATTTGTGTCGATTATTTAAAATGGAGTTTTACATCATTTTTGAAGAAAGTATAACATCAATTTGATAATGCCTTAGATAGGCGAAACATGCCATTCACATTAACTATTATTGAACCTTTAGAAAATATACTTTTTCATTCTTATTAATTATACAATTTCGAGTTTTAAATCATTGTTCGAGAAACAAAAGCTCTTTTTATGGCTTTGGTTATTTTTTTATGTGTTTAGGATAGAACTATAAGGCATAAAGTAAAATTTATAAGACTAAGTACGAGGTGACTATAACGCATTTAATTCGTTTTGGGAGCGAACGTACGGAATCTGTTGATCTTTGAATGGGTCTTAAAACAATATAAGCTGACTTAAATCCCTATGAATGTAACCGCACCTTGCGAAGAGTTTTGGTCAAGTGCGATCTACTACGGGGACAAACGCCCTATGGAAACTGGTCGCGAAGTGGCGCGGCGCACGTACGTAAGTCCACCGGCATTCGGACCTACTCGAGTGTAAACCTTAGATTGTACGGCGCCCGGATTACCTGGATCACAAGACGATTACGGCCAAACTGCTTCGGCTGAAAGTCCCCTTTGACGTGTATTGCTTTCACATGCAACGGAAAATATACGTACGCTTTTTCGTTTAACATATTGCAGACGTGATGTGTAATGTGAAGTTAGAAATATGTAGCAACTCCCATACACTAATATTTACATTTTTTATGCACATACTTCTGTCAGTAAAGCGTAATATTCACTAGTTATAAGTGATACGCAGGGATGATTACCCTTTAGTTAAGTTGAAACTCCTTTGCCCACCGCGTTTATCCTTAACAAGTGTGTCGATTAATCCCCTAAACCTAGAAACTTAATACTAATGTACTATTATGTTCAATCTATGATAATATGTTGTCAAAATTGCGTTATTTCAATAATAATAATAATATCGATTTTTTTAGATAAACTTAAGGTGTTACACTGTGGAATTCCAAGGCTTTACATCTATATCATCGGGTAAAATATCGTTCTCCCTATGATGAAGGTGTAAAGCCTTCGAAACATGTCGAGAAAAATAAACTCAAAATTGGAAAAAACAGTGTTTTATTTCATAAAAAATTGTTAATATAATTTTTTTATATAAGTACGTTTTGATTTATTAACTAACGAGTCCAACTTTAATTGTTAATGGAAAAATACTTATTCGATAGCCACAATGAAGGATATTCAAGAGTTCTAATTATTACGATGTTTGTTATCGTCCACAGGTATGATAATTATCTACGCAAAGAGAATCTTACAAGTAACGTACGTTAAATCAGTGAAGTTTGCTTACACTGTCTCATATGAATTATCCCAAACGAGAATCAAGCGTATGATAATTCAAAGTTAGCGAAGTTCTGGGCAGGACGATACCCAACAATAACGACGTAATAATATATGGCAGCTTCACAGATTGGTCCCGAGTTTGCCTCTCGCCTTCCACACGGGTAAATCTGCTAACTTTTTCGAGGCCAAAGTGGATGAGTTGAGGTGACAAGGATATTCATATAACTTTATTGTTTATACTCACGATGTTCCAAAGTGTCGCGATTTAAGTAAGACGGGGCGTGGAAATATCATATTTTTGGGGCAACTTTCGCTTCTTTGTTTATTTTTGTTCCCTTGTTAGACATACAACAAGTAAAAGTTTGGTATTTTGATTACAATACATACATATATAATATTCTGTGGGCCGCTTTCACCTCAGAAGTGAGCGCTTCTGAAACTTCAATATTATATTCCGGCACAGTTTCAACCTTAGATTTATTTGATAAAATAACACAAGAACCTTTTCAACTTTAAAAAGTATTCGGAATATTTTTAAAGGGGAATAAAAATTCTATTTGATATTAAATAGAGACATTTTATTTGTATTTCTAATTAAGTTTACATATTTTGAAATTTAAAATGATGACTTTTAAACTCATTTGAAAAAATATACAATTACATCAAAAAAATTACATTCATTTTCGATTTATGAAGTAAAAATGTTATATTGTAGATATTCTTAATTTCAAACAAAAAATTATTCAACATTCTGTTTTGAATGTATACAAATACTTGTAGACAAATGCTGAAAAGTTTTCTCCAGGCGTTGTCTAGCAATGCATGATAATTGCGTAGCTTTTCACATTGCATTAATAAAGATTTTCTGCTTAATGCTTACATCTAATCTTAATAGATGGCGCAAGTGTAGATTGAACTAAAACATGTAAAGTGTTTTTCAACATAACATCTTTCAAAAATGTACCAGACGTGGTGTTCGTAAGAAGGGCGGAATGGGGAATGTTGTATTACATAAAGGGATCGCTTAACTCAACCAATGACAGGTCATAAGTATTGTAAACGCCTCGACCGCCATATTCTGTTTCCAAAACAATATACATCTTCGTCTCTTTTGAGATATAATTAATCCTTAAAAAAATATTCGTAATAACAGAGAAGACAGTGAACTGTATCGTAAATATCCTGAAATATATCATAAGATATTTGTATAAATCGTGACACACACGCTCGGTAATTTTTTCGATTTCCCACACGCCCATATTGTTATTGATTTAAGCATGTTAAGATACTTAAACATATTTTCTTCAAGTTCACCTTTCGTATTCTTTGGAATCGACTACAGCACAAAATAATGGAAAATAGAAAGTATAATTGTGTTGAAAAGTTCATACAAAATCGTAAAACTGAATGCATTACATTTACAAATTTAATAAAACAAAATAATGAATAGTAATGATTGATAATTAAAAATTATCTGATATTCAAAACCAATTCATTGAAGGGTACTTCTGGAAAATCTGACTGAAATCCTCTAAAATAACTGATGTATTCTTGATGTGAATATTTGCAAAAGCATTACGAACTTATTCATTTTACGTACGCATCTCACATGTTCGGAAGATATAACAACATGAATAAAATATTCCGTTGGTACATAGATCCTTGCACACGTATGTAAATACATAAACATATTTGTGAGTAATTCACTGGAAGTGAAGATAACAACCAGCCATACACTCTCTTTCACGACATAAATATTACAAACACTTTTTTTCTAGTGACAAAATAAAACAAAAACACCTACAAGTAAATACATATGTTTAAATAAATGAAAATTTGTTTGTAATAAATTCTTAGAATCGTTCTATTATTTCATGATTGATATTTGAATGATACTTATTCGCAAAAAAAAATTATGCATTAAAGTTATGTAGGTATATATATGTTTTTTGAATGCTAAAATTTAAAAATTGTGGATTGGCGACCCGATTATGGCAAAACTGCCAATATTATTGTTCGTGGAATAATAATTACATGAAGTATTATTGTCGATAAAACTACTAGAGAAAAATGTTATTTCGTGATTTATTTGTAAATACATCACAACACTTCTTCTTTTCACATATATGAGTTCATTTATCTCGGCATATGTTTATACCAGTATATCTCCATCATTGGAAAAATAAAAAAAAGCAAAATACATTAGGTATAAAATATTAATATTTGTTGGAGAAATTTCTTTGTGGAAGTTCTATGTAAATATGTATAAAAAATGAAAATATACATTTCTCAATGATACAATATTATTAAAAAGCCTTCGTGGCAAATGGCAATTGCTATGTCTGCTACACCAAAAGTCCCTGGTTCGATTCCCGGGAATGACAGTGTAAAAATATCTCACGCTGTCTTTGGTCGGATGGATTTCACCTGACAATAAATATGTTGAAATACCTGTACTAGCAATCTCTCACATGTCATGGGAATCCATAACCTAAAAATTAAATACAGTTAATGGGTTCAATTAACTCGTATTATACAAAAATGTTAAGGGCAATGGGAAACAACCACATTAAGGGCCCAGTGGCAAGAACCAGCAAATATATTACACTTTGTTGCCAACCAATACTTAGGATTGAAACTTATAAGAAAAAAACTGATTGTGAGTGCGATTAATAACGCGTTTAGGAAAGAAAAAAAGCCTTCGTAGCGAATGCTTTACTCAAGACTCACTACGTACAATAGATTAATATCCTTTGATTGTGCAAAAAAGGAAAAGTTCACCCGGAGACACCTAAGAGCTTTTTTTTGTGTAGAGAGTATATCTCTCGTCTTTCTTCTACCAGTTTCATGCTTCACCTTCGTACATAAGGGATGGAACCATTTCATTTTGAATGGCCATTTTTGTTTTCATCGATAAATTCACAATTACAATCTTGTTCATATTTGAAATAAATAAATATTATATATAAAATCAAAGGTCGTTTACTTTCATGTTAAGCTGTTCCGATCCCCTCAACGATTTCCGATTTTAAATAATCCCAGCGATTAATTGAAAAAGCGAGAACAAATTCCTATGGGAAACCACTTAATAAAATGAAGTGCTGTGATTAAGCCGAGTCAATTGTAGACACCTCGACAATGTCAATGACAAACGACCCTTAAATGATTGCGTAATCAGAGCATCACGGTTCAGCACTCGCAGAAATTCACCCCTCCATTAAGTACCTACCCTCCGCCCGACTTCGTTAGCTACCCGATGAGGCTATTCATCTCCCATCAACGGTTTACTCGATGTTGTCCGGTTAAGTTAACAGGAAAAGCGTATTGTAGTTTGGTATAAGTGATGTTACCCGCTTGAATTACTATTGGGAAATTCGTTTACCTTTTTCATACAGGGATTGTAAAATACGCATTTATTTTATAATATGCACATATATTGTAAAATAAATTTAAAAATAAAGTTCCAAGTAAATAGCTACGCATATATCTAAATCGAAACGTCCTATTTGGATGTGTTTAGGAATCATGAAATACCTTTACGGTAAGCCACCATTCAACATCTACAGTCTTTAATCATCCATAATATTTTTCGAAAATACTCTTCCCCAGATGAATTTTCATCGATATTATGAAATATAGCCTTATATACACATACATGTATAAAATCAATGGTATGTTATCGGTGTGATTAATTGTTTAATTAAAAAAACCGGCGCCCTAAAATTCCGGTAATTTTATAATTAACAAGAGATATTATACAGAATATTTACATTATATTCTAAACAACGAAATACCGAATGTAATAAAAATGCAAACAAAAATACAACTCAATCTAAACGTGTGTTTAAATTGAAAGATTTTTTTTGTCCTAAATTTTATTGCGAGGATTTGTTAAAAAAATACGTTGTAGATTTTTTATGTATTTTATTTCGGGAAAAGTTGCTTATATGAAACACCAAATACTTTTTTTCTATCCTAACAATAATAATTGTTAGTAAAATGTATCATTAGGATATAAATATAAATTACGTAAATTACCTTATTTTGCTGCATTCATATAAATGGATACGAATTTGCCTATTCACAATATATCCTATAATATTCTTACTAACTAGATAATCATCTTGCTATTTTTCCGACGGGTAGGCAGAAAGGGTGACTACATCGTGCTTTCCTAACATACTTCTCTCGACTCTTCAAAATTCATACATCGTGTTGTGTATGTTTATTAATTTCTCCGACACCTTATGTGGTCAAAAATAAAAAATAATTTTATTTTAGGGTATTATCATATGAAAGTTAAATATATCACATTGTCACGTTCACAAAACATTTTTTTTAAATAAATATTCAATTTAGAAAATCTAGAACAAATTTTTTTTTTTTCAAAATTTTGATCTCAATTTTTTTCCTTTTTACAACAACAACAACAAACCAGCCCGCCATTCCACTGCAGGGGTAGGCAGAGAGAATGAACCGCCATACTGCTAGCGCACCTATCTTGCTTCCTCCACATTCATACAACGAGTCATACACGCACATCGATTCTTCCGACTTCTTACATTACCAACCTTTAAAATTTTATTTGGTCATGCCATGTTCTTCTCATTCCACCTCGAATCCGTACTCCATTTACATAATTAACGAATACTATCTTAATCATTCTTTCTCTATCCGATCTCTATTCTCGATCCTAATTTTGTTCATGATACCTTCTTCTGCTCTACGTTCCGGTGTCAGATTTCAAAATATTTTAAAAGTGAAACGAGCATCGAATATCTGCTATTTAACCTAAGTGCATACGTGTTTTGGCAGAACATAAATATTTATTATATATGTAGATTTCGTTGTGATGGAGAGATCGTAAAAAAGTTTCAGCGGTAAAGTAATGTATCAGATAAATAATAGCTCGGAATAATAAGACTACGTGATGCCGAGTGCTTGCCGCCCGCCTGCCGCCTACCCCCAGCTCGCCCCTGGTACGGCCGGGACGTCGAACTGCGATTTGAATAAGATTTCTGAAGAAAAGCTCCTATAAGACACTACAAATATTTTATGTACAATATAATTTTTATTTCTTCCCATGGCCATGATGAGTCAGAAGAATTGACACGCATGTATGACTCTCTGAATGAATGCGGAGGAAGGTAGAAAGGTATGTCAGGATAGAGCAGTAATGAAGTTAGTCAAAAATGAAGAAGTCATAAATGAACAACATGGATTTAGATCAGGCCGCTCGACAATCACAAATTTAATGGTATTCACAAACTTTGTCACCAAGGCTCTCGATAAAGGTGCACAAGTAGACTGTTCATACAGAGATTTTTCGAAGGCATTTGATAAGGTGAACCACCAACTGTTAATTCTAAAACTTCAGAGAATGGGCTTCAGCAATCTTTTGCTGAAGCTCTTCTCTAGTTATTTGTCTTCTCGAGTGCAGTACGTATCTTATGGACTGTATCAGTCATCAGTATTCCACACTTCATCTGGAGTACCACAGGGTTCCATTTTAGGGCCTCTTCTTTTCATAATCTTCATCAATGATATATCAAATGTAATTGAGTCTTCAAAATTTCTCTTATTTGCTGATGACTTTAAAATTTTCAGTGAAATTCAGTCTCCTTCAGACTGCTTGAATCTCCAGCGCGATATACAAAGCATCATGCAATGGAGTAAACATAACAAATTGTTATTCAACATCTCCAAGTGTTTTGTAATGTCATTTACAAGAGCAACTAAAACAATTTACTTCAGATATCTAATGGATGAAGCCCAGCTTGAAAGAACGTCGACGTCCATGGATCTAGGGGTGTTGTTCGATGCTCGCTTGTCGTTTAGTCTTCACATAACTTCACTATGTAATAGCTCCCTCAAAATGCTTGGTTTTGTCATTAGAAACGCCAAGATCTTTCGTAATATTCAGGCGCTGAAGCTGCTGTATAATTCTCTGGTGAGAAGTCGGTTGGAATTTAGTTCCATTATCTGGGCGCCGCATGAGGTTCGATATTTCTTGATGGTGGAGAGGGTGCAGAAAAATTTCTGCCATACTTCTATCTTAAGGAGTATGGATATTACCCGTGGCTCTTTCCAACTGATTTCTTGCTAGGGATGCTAGGCTATCAGTCACTCGAGAGGAGACGAGACATTCACTTGGGTGTCCATTTCTTTCGACTGATAGGCGGTTGTATACACAACTCAGAAATCCTGAGTGATGTAGGTCTGTTCGTCCCTGATAATTATCTTCGACAAAGGGGCCATAGATTGTTTTATCTCCCACGATGCAGAGCCAACTTGCCAATGGTTAAGCCGGTAGGTAGAGCAATATCTTTGCTTAATCGTATCACCTCGGAGTTTGACAAATTTTGTGATAGTTTGGCTCATCTGAGGGAAGTACTATCTTTATTATAATTGTATGGTATATTTATTTTATTAATTTGTCATGCATCTTATGTTTCTCGCTCTTTTTATTAATCTATTATGTATTACTTATTATTGTGTATCTCTAACTTGTATCTTTAGTGTATTGGAAAAAAAATCTGTAATGCTTTAGATATGTTTAAAATAAATAAATAAATAAAAATAGTCAGTTTTTCATTAAGTTCTAAATGCAAATATAAGAAGTGAATGCAGTGTGAATAAAAGCGTTACGAGAAAACATAAAAAATATTATGATTTAGACCAGAGGTTCCCAAACTTTTTTTCACATAGACCCTTGTATAAGTAGTATAAGTGTGTAGACCACCTGCTTTCCTAAAATTGAATTCGAATAAAAAAAAAGTCGCCGCCAAATTCTACCTACTAACCGGAAGTCACTGATTCAATATTCGGCTTCAATTTAGCTGAACCATCTGGTGGACCCCCATTTTCATCTCATGGACCCTAATTTTTTTTTGCAACTGTCGTAGACCCCTTGCAAGTTATCGTGAACCCCTGGGTGTCAATATAGACTACTTTGGGAATCACTGGTTTAGACAAATGGAAATAATGTGTTAAGAAATAACGGTAATACATGATGATAATATAAAAAAAAAATTAAAAAAATTTTAATTTAGAAAAAACATATATTTGAAAAGACATAATTTATATAGAAATTAATAAATGATTAATTTGCATTTGATTGGGAATGGGAGCTTGGGAGATTAAATGTAGACAAAGTATTTAAGGAGAAAGGAGTAAAAGGATGAAGGAGGAGAAAGGAGTAAATAAGCCTTACAGACTGACAATTTAAAGCGATGACCATGATTTGGCATTTTGTGTATAGTCTTATGAAAATGATGAATTTTATACAATTTATTATCATTATTATTACAGCGCGAGCTAAGCCGATTGAAAGAGTACGGCTATCATATCGATTCTCATGACATGTGATAGGTAGACTGCCATCTTCGAAAATCGAACCCGGTAATCTAATATAAAACAATATAAATCTTTATAACATATGTTAGATTATATAAACAATTTTATAATACAACATTTTGAATGTATACAAATTCTTGTAGACAAATACTGGATTTTACCCATTGCGGATAAATATATATAATATATATATATATATATATATATATATATATATATATATATATATATATATATATATATATATATATATATATATATATATATATATATATATATATATATATATATATATATATATATATATATATATATATATATATATATATATATATATATATATAGTATATATATATATATATATATATATATATATATATATATATATATATATATATATATATATATATATATATATATATATATATATATATATATATATATATATATATATATATATATATATATATATATATATATATATATATATATATATATATATATATATATATATATATATATATATATATATATATATATATATATATATATATATATATATATATACATATATATATATATATATATATATATATATATATATATATATATATATATATATATATATATATATATATATATATATATATATATACGATATATATATATATATTTTTAAATAAATAAATAAGAGGAAGACCGGGGAAAACCTGGCACGATCAAATAAATCAAATATTGAATGTCGGCCATGTGAGGAGTCAGAGAAATCGACGCGCGTGCATGACACGATGTATGAATGTTGAGGAATCAAGAGAAATATGTCAGGAAAGAAAAGTGTGGCAGTCCATTCTTTCTGCTTACCCCTTCGGGGAGACGGCGTGATGGTTAGTTAGTTAGTTAGTTAGAAATAACGGTAAAGAATGTTCGTGAATATTGAGGAATCAAAATAAATATGTCAGGAAAAAATAGTGCGGTGGTCCGTTATTTGCTGGCTACCTCTTCAAAACAACGGCCTAATAGTTAGTTAGTAAGTTAGTTATGTTAAAACAAATTGATTGATAGGTATTGCATTTAATAAAATGAATATTATTCCCTATAAATATGAGTATGTCATCGCTATTCATAGAATGACAATTTAATCTGTAGTCGCAATACCCGATAGCAGCTGGGTTAATCACGTGACATTTTCAGAACTGAAACGCTAGCAACGTGTATCGGTACAATTCTTTGAGATGGATTAGCTCTATTGTGTTCCTGCATTCCGCTGCAAAATGGAGCTTAAACAAACCAGTTTATAAGCTGGAGAAATACTCGTTGCTTTGTATAAACTTTTTATCTTATCGAGACCTTCAATATTACAGAAGCGCAGAAACATGATGATTTTATAGTATACTTGTTAACACTAAAAAAAGCTAAGATGACAGTGCATAATGATGTTCTTTTGCCGACCCTTGTGTATGGAAGTGAAGCATGGAACTGGCAAAAGAAGGATGAAAGTAGAATAAATGCAGTAGAAATGAGATCTCTAAGACGAATGTGTGGAAATCTGTATATGATAGAGTGTCAAATGCAAGTAAAAGAAATGAATGTGGTGCGAATGAAAGTGTTATGAACAAAATAATGAAAGGGTCATTAAGATGGTTTGAAATAGAGGAAGGCCGAGGAAAACGTGGCACCATCAAATCAATCATATATTGAATGTCGGTCACGCGAGGAGTCGGAGAAATCGATGTGCGTGCATGACAATATGTATGAATGTAGAGGAAGAGAGAAGTATGTCAGGACAGAACAGTGTGGCGTTCCATTCTTTCTGCCTTCCCCTACCGGGGAGACGGCGTGATGGTTAGTTAGTTAGTCTTATTTACACTGTTTTATGGTAAAAATAATTAGCTTTAATAAAGTCGGGCAATGTTAAAAAGATTCAGCTGATTAAGTTTGTATAGTATTTTTTGCTTAATTTTATATCATATAAATCCTCAAACTATTTTTTTCTCCTTAGAGTGAAATTACAATATCTTTAAATAAGATAAATAAGTTTAAGAATCAATTGTATCTCAATAGAGACGAAGATGCAAATTGGAAACAGAATATGGTTGATCGAGGTGTTTACAGGACTTATGACCTGTCATTGGTTGGGTTAAGCGCACGCTTTATGTAATACAACATTCCCCATTCCATCTTTTTTCTTATGACCACCATGTCTGACAATTTTTTGGAAGTTGTATATATGTCAATCTGCAACACCACCCTTTGCATGGTAGTTTATTCAATCTACACACTAACGCCATCTATGAAGATTGTATTTACATAACATATTTTTAACGCAATGTGAAAGGCTACCGCCATGTTAGCGCATTGCTAGGAACCGCCTGGATATGTCACTCCAATTTATATGCTATAATTTTGACCAGTTTTTGTTTTTAAGTTTAATAAGTTTCTTTTTAACGCGTTTTCAACTACCTTTAAAAGAATTTTTAAGCAAATCGACTGTTTGAACGGAACGTCGTCTGCGGTGGTACGGTCATGTAAGCAAGAAGGATAATGAGTAAATCTTTCGCATGACCCTACAACTAGAGGACGGAAGGAGGGAACCAGGTCGGCATCCTGCAGCATGGATGTCTACAGCTGGAAACGACCTGAAGGCGCTGGGACTAGACAGCCAGATGACCCTCGATGGTGAGACTTAACGGAGCCGTGTTAGGAGAGTCGACCCCAAATAACGGAAAATGGCTAGGCGAAAGAAAATTGTTTGAACGTATACCTTATTCCGAAATAAATATTTAATATTAAAGAAAAAAAAATTATAGATGTTTAATAATGTATTAAGATTGTAATATCTCTCTTTATTAAATAAACATTCTTATATTATGCCTCATAAGGCATCTTTAAATAGGACATTTTCCAAAATTCAGTAGTTAACATAATCATACGGAATCGAAGTTAGAAGAAACGGATTTTGATACAATTCTTCTAACATACTCTCTTTGGGTAGCCCAAAGTACAAATTCTTATAAGGAAACTCCGGCACGCAGAACGTTCCTGCCTTAAGTAAGGTCCGTAGGAATAGCATTTAATTGATTCAATTCCATTTTCTATGTTCGGGAATTTTTATATTTCAATAAATTTTTATATAGAATGATCTATTTGGTAACCAAGCAGAACATTAATTTGTTTATATATTTTTTTATTTGCGTAATCTATTTTCAGTTTTTGTCGATTTTAAATTGTGACAGCAATACTAAATATTGAAATGTTTAATATTTTAATAGTTTATTTTCATAGCCGTTTGCGTTTTGCTTCTTGGATATTGTCTTTTCGGTAGTACCAGGTCTAAGGTTATTGTTTCTTTACATGTTGAAAATTTCTCTCTTTGTTGAGTTGGGTATTGTTGGATGGTAAGAGGAAGGTGTGTTGGAGGATGTGGAGGATTGGGTCCAATATTTAGACCTGATTACCCGGGTGGGGAGGAATGTGGAAGGGTCGGAGGTGGCCATGGATAGGGTCCAAGTTCTTGGGTGGAGGCTGAGGGACAGTAACCACCTAAGGCCATGGTGGGGGCTGAATTGGACAAAAGTAGCTGTGGGTGTGGATCGGTGGTTTTGGGTGGGGACCGATATGGCAATGGGGTTGAGCGACAGGATGGGATAAGGATCGTGGAAAGGGAGAGGGTGGAGCAGGAGGCGTTGAAGTAAATCAGCGGGTTGGCAGCGATGGCTGCGGCGGGGCAGGAGAAAGTACGGTGCATAATAGGTAGCGGTGCAGGAGGAGGCGGCGTCACGGCGGCAGGAGAAGCATAGGATAAAGGTGTTCTAGGAACGGCGGCAGCCTCGAAGATGGCGGTGAGTCGGTAGAATGGTGTCAATGCCAAAATGAAGTAGTGAGCGATTACGATGGTCATGAACTGTGGCAGCGGCACGGGAAGCAAGGAGCATGTTCAGGCAGAAGTTGGCATTTTAGCTACCTGGCTGGGAAGTGTGCACGTTTCATATTTTATCCGTGTTGAAGCACCATAAAAACAATAAATCGCCTATAATGTTGCATATACATGCATGTGGAACTATTTTTTTTTAATTTTAAACAATGCCAAAATGCAGAAAAAATGTCAGACGTTTCTAATGACAGCCACCTATGGACGCCATTTTGAAACAACTGAGCTTTTGCTATTTTCGTCATATCTAATTTTTTTTTTACAATTTTTGTGTAACATTAAACACAAAGGTTTCCTTTTTCGGAACCAATAACCCAAAGCATTTTTATCACGCTACGAACATGTCCATATCCGCGATGTTGACGTAACCGGTCTTGTAAAATAATTAATTTGTAAAAGAAATATCGTGTAACGAAATTAGTTACAATATAAACTTATATTAACCGAAATCTTAACTTTGCTAAATAGTAAATATTGTATTTAGTTTAATTCCACTTTGGTTTATGGCTGGACCAGAACATGGCAGCGAGGTGCCCAAACCGGTCAAAGCCAAAAACTTAAACTAAATAAGAAATTTGAATTTTTTATTGTTTCTTGAACAATGATGTAAAACTCCATATTAAATAATTGATATAAATGATAACGTCTGTCTTCTAGGCGTTTTATTAAGTTTTATATGGAATGACATGTTTCGTCCTTCTGAAACAATATCAAATAAAACATATATAACATTTTATAATGCCTTAGAAGGGTGAAACATGTTATTTCATATAAAATATAATAAAACTCATAAAAGACAGACGTTTTATTTTGTATCAATTAAAGAAATTTTACAACTTATAACTGTTAATTCAAAAACTTTGTTTTATATCACAAATTGTATTTATTTTACTTTACTAGAGCTGTTTCATCAACCGATGTTGACATCATCAGGTCAATTGACACCTGATGATGTCAACATTGGTTGATGAAACAGCTGTCGTAAAGTAAAATAAATGCAATTTGTGATATAAAACAAAGTTTTTGAATAAACAGTTATAAAATGTTAAAATATCATAGTACCATATTTCAGCCAAAACAATGGACTATTTAGGAATTTTACACATTTTTTTTAAATAAAATTACCTTTTTTATTTTTTCGATCGTAGTGCCACAATTTTTCATTACTATTACTGAGCCACGCCTATTTATTGAAAAGGAAAACCGGTACTCTGATACGATTTTCCCGTAGTCTTAACGAAAATATATGTGTTAAAACCGGCAACGTCTGTAAGGCAAACGTAAATAATGCAGAGCGTCCCAAATGTAGAGACAATATACAGTATGGCTGCTATACAATGCATGAACCCGCCCGCTGAATGTTTCACGCGCGTATACATTATTTTGTAGGAATTTATTCTGGCAACATAACTCTGCAGCATATAGCAGGATTAGGAGGATATCAAAGCTGCGGTTTTAATGCCTCGTCAGCTTATAGACGAGCAATACTCGGTATCAGTTCACATAATTTATTTCCGAAATATCAATACAGTAATTGAAAAAAAAACTGATGATTATTGATTAGTTAAAACTCTGTTTTATTTACTTCTTAGTAAACTTTCAATAAAGAAAGATAAATCTTTCGATAAAAATTTCGAAGGTTTTTAATTATCTACATTGCCTGGAGAATACTATACATGCGGTTTTTATCAGTCGTATAAACTGTGCAAATTAAATTATAAAACCTTCGAAACATGTCAAGATAAATTAACTCAAAGAAAAAAAAGCAGTGTTTTAATTTTTAAAAAAATTCTATTGTTTTGACGCCTTAAGTTTGAGAAAAATTGTCAACAAACTATTGAAATTTTAGGAAACTCAAACATTTTCAAAATCTAAAATCTGCCGCTGGGCAATTTGAATTATGAACAAAATAAACTTATTTACATATTTTCGATGCTTTCTGCTTCTGGCAGTTATCTGACCTCGGCCTGTATAGATCAGCTAACTCATTATCCATGAAGCCATATTTTGGGCCAATTCTCTTTCTCCCACCAGCCTGTAATTGAGTGTTTTAAATGCATCAATTAATTAATTTAGGGAAGTTCTCAAATATACTTATCTTGATTCATTATACACATTCACAATGCTTAAGTTTAAAAGCATTAAATAATATTCATTGAACAATTTATTTTTCAAAATGTTCTGTTTTAGTTATTATATTAAGTTTTTAACATATTTTTATTTAAAGTGAAATAAACAATGATTAATACACTGTTAGTAATTTGACTAAACTAAATACATCTTAGTGAGAGGCTGAAGCCCAGACTCCATACCTCAAAAGTTTTCTGCGTGTGAAAAATGCATTGAGGCAAAAACAAAAACAAAAAAAGTTTAGTTGTAATTAAAACACGTTTTTGGTACAAACGAGACTAGTTGGCTTCAAGTGTGCCGAAGGGATGATGTAGCTAGAAGATTATAGAATGGAGGCCAAGCTAGACAGCTCACCAGGTGGAGCGATGATATTATGCGTACGAGGGAAGGACCTGGAGAACACTGGCGAGAGACCGAGAGGGATGGCGTGGGGGTGGAGAGGCTTTTAATTGTCAAGCAGTAGATGAAGTCAGACTGACGATGAATATAATTATGATTCCCAGTTAAAAAAAGTGTTTTGTTTATTTTATTTTATATATTAATTTCAATTATCTTATCACAAATTGAGTGCTTTATATGAAAATTTAATCAGTTTGTAGTTTCACATCATTAATAATCACAATTATTCAGACCCGATTTTTTTTTTCGTAATTTGAATATTCAAACAAATTAAACAAATTCCTGAATCTCAATTACGGAAACACAAAACATTTTTATTCATAACCATTTCGATTACTACAATTGTAATTAAAACAAGTTTGATAATAGTTTTGTTGAAAGGAATTTTTGGTATGCACTTTTGGTATGAATTTTTGATATGGTTAATGAAAATTGAGCTTTTTGCATTGTTATATTTGGTATTGTTGCACATATTTTTGAAACATTCTCATACCTAAATTATTTCCCTTGACGAACTTTGAATATTCAATCACAGTTGGTTAACGGAGATGTTCACATTCCCCATTTTGAGTTGGTAAAAGTTAAAATGCAAATTTAATCACAAAGCGATCAGGAAAAAACCCATCTAAAAATACAAAGTGCTATGTTGATTTTTACTAAAATAAAATTTCAATGACGAAACGCATACCACATTAAACATTGCTCAAAAATTATTAAATAGTATAATTTAAAAAAAATTATGCTTTTCCCTTTTAACATTTCTATTACAACAGCATTTCTAGATACATTAAACATTTTTTAAATATGCAATTCAGTTTTAGGTACAAACATCATTGGCTGTCCTTCGTGACTGAGGATGATTGTCCTTAATGGATGTGGGTCATTATGTAGCTAAAGAGTACAAACCTGTACGCACAGAAACTTGGGCATCTAAGCTATATGAAGGTATTAACAGTTGTTACAGTCTTCCTATGATGCCTTCTTTCTTAAGTACTTTGATGTCTTGCGTGCCTTTATGTACCGATGTTCTTAATCTGGTTCTATCCTCCACCTTTTCCCAGAATTCACAGTTAATGTTGATTTGATTGAAAATTTGCTTTTAGAGAGTATTTAAAGCGTTTCCTCTGACCTAAATGTGATAATTTTTCTAGGGTCAGCTGAAAGTACAATATTTACTTTGGGAGTTTAAGTCGTTTTCGGAATATTTTCTGCTAAGCGTATTTGTTCCTGATTAATAACTGCTTCTACTCCAGCATATCTATCTCAGCAAGTATGTTGTCATGTATGTTTGTTCTTAAAACAAATTATTACAAACTGCCTTACGCGGACGACGCCGTTCTCGTTGCGGATAGTGCGGACGAATTACAAGTCTTGGTGTCGAGAATGTATGAGGTATGCAAGTCGAACGATTTAATGATGAATGTCGGAATGTCAAAGGTGTTAGTTTTTGAAAGGGAAGAGCAAATGACAGTTTGTAATATAAATGTAAATGAAGAGAACTTGAAACAGGTGAGGGAATTTGTGTATTTAGGTAGCATGTTCACAACGGATGGCCGAACGGACAGTGATATTTAAAGAAGGATTGGTGCGGGTAACAAAGTGAATGGAGCTTTAAAAGTAGTTATTGGAAACAAGAATTTATCAATGAAAGCGAAAATGGCCGTTCACAATGGAGTTCTGGTCCCAACTCCTATGTATGGAAGCGAAGCATGGAACTGACAGAAGAAAGATGAGAGCAGAATAAATGCGATAGAGATGAGGTCCCTAAGACGTATGTGTGGTAGAACGATGTATGACAGAATCTCAAATGCTGATATTAGGAAGGAATGTAGAGCGAAAGAAGGTATTATGAACAAAATTATGAAAGGTTCGCTGCGTTGGTTCGGACATATGGAGCGCATGGGTGATGAAAGAATGATTAAAAAAGTATACGTTAACAATGTAAATGGAGTAAGGAGTCGAGGTAGACCGAGGAAAACATGGCATGACCAAATTAATCAAATATTAAAAGTTGGTCATGTCAGAAGCCGGAAGAATCGACGTGCGTGTATGACTCGATGTATGAATGTGAAGGAACCTAGAGAGGTGTGCCAGGATAGAGTAGCGTAGCGGTCCATTTTCTCTGCCTACCCCTGCGGAGAAACGGCGTGATGGTTTGTTGTTGTTGTTGTTATGTTTGTTCTTCCACTTCACGTTTTACGAATGTTCACAGACAATTTTGGTGGTACCGCCTTCATGGTTGGATGTTGTTGAATGGTGGAAGGATGGATTCTTGGACGATGTGGTGATTTGAGTCTTACATTTATACCTATCTACCTGGGTAGAGAGGAGTTTAGAGGGGTAAGTAGTAGATATGGGCAAAGGCTGAGGTCTTGGATGGGAACCGAGGGACGATGATAGGGAGTGGCCATGGGAAGGGCCCGGTTGATCCTGGTTATGGAACTAAGTGGAGTGAGAATCACCTTGGGTGTGGGCCGATGGTCTTCGATGGGGTCTGATGTGGCAATTGTGTTGGGATAGATAATGGGATAAGGATGGTGGATAGGGAGGGGTTGTATTTGCTTTACGTTTTGTTACGATGTGTGTGTTATTGCTCCGACTTATTCGCGAAAATTTTAGATAATTGCGTAGATTTTCACGGTTGGTAGCAATATGTGGTTGTGGGTGGTGGTCTAGGGGATAGAACGCTTGGCTCCTGATCCAAGGGACATGGGTTCAAGCCTGGACACGACCAGATTCCTTCTTCTAACAATGAGCTATTTTCTGCTCACATTGAAGATAAATTCTAAAAAATAAAATGAAGTAAAATAAATTCTAATATCATTGATGTAAATCCGTCTTTAAAAAAAAAATGTTGTTTGAGAAAACCGTGTAGCTCGTCTTTCTGGACCGACGTTTCGGATGTTGTTGCAGGTTTCATTTTCAGGGTGGTTACGATAATAATTATTAATAACCACCCTAAAAATGGAGACTGCAACGATCTTCGAAACGTCAGTCCAGAAAGAAGAGCTACACGGATTTTAGAAAAATCCCAAGCAGCACACTGCATTGGAGATGTTCATGTAAAACTCGTCCAATACAATATTGTAATTTAATAAGCAACTGAATTTAAATCTTAACCATCCGTGTAACACGTTGCAAGTATATTTTATTTTTATTCCTGTCACCATTTTATAAACTGTATGAGGAATTGAAATAACTTCCAGGAATTCGGAATTGTTTCCTTTTTAACTGCTCGCTGTCCGGAGTACCCTTAAACAACGCGCTAATAATGGCATATAACAAATGATCCATGGCAAGAAACAATTTATCTTTCGTTTCAAAGTCGCAGATGGTCAACTGGCGGGTCACGTAAGCGCACTTTGTAAAACATTTTATACTTGTACCGTCTCCGCTTCCGCCCGCGCGCCCACTTCACATGCCCGCGGCGTTACTCTCCTATTCTTCATTGCTATCATTCTTCTCTTCGAGAGAATAAATGGTTAGTCAATTATTTCATTTTAGTAATATTATGAATGTACATTCAGAATGAAAATTTAACATAACGAATATTTTTATATCGGCTTTAGTGCCGATCTAAAAAAAATTGTTTTCCGGCGCCACAACCCTTGGTGGGTCTCAGCCTCCACCAAGAAACAAATTTCTTGAAATATTCGTAACGTTGGTTGTTTCGCGAGGTTAGATTGTTGACCTAACGCCCAACCCCCTAACTAGGAGGACCAGGGTTTTTCTGTAGGGGTGTTCCTTCCCTTAGCTGGGGTGACCGATTTTGTGGCGCCGAAAATCGCCATTCCCTCTCTCTCTCTGTTAGCTGTGGCACATCAAGGAGTACCTCCAATATGCCACACCCAGGGTTTGCGAGGTCATAAAGATCACACGTGGATGCCAGAGAGTCAGACTAGATGGTACTTAATTACTAAATTGAGAGAATTTTTCGAATTCAGAATATTCAATAAGCGTGCTTGTCAAAATATAATAATATAGAGGAAACTCAAAATATATTTACAATGTCATAACAGTCAGCAGGCCGTTTTTTGGTCTACCTCTTCAGGGGGATGACGCGATAGTTTGGTAGTTGAGAAATAAGTAGATTTTTTAGAAAGAATTTGGTATTATTTTATAAGAAGAAATTTTAAGAGAATTAAATACATCGTTTATTTTTCTTCCAAAGAATTAAAATTATAACAGATATGAGATTCTCTCGTTGGTATCATCATTTCATTTTTTACATTTGTCAGCTAGCCACTGACGTTTTTTTTATATTTGAAATGTTTTATAAAAAATAAAAATTAATAATCGTACGTGAAATACATGTTTTTGTTAAAC
Source organism: Lepidostoma basale (assembly GCA_022606425.2). Taxonomy (NCBI): domain Eukaryota; kingdom Metazoa; phylum Arthropoda; class Insecta; order Trichoptera; family Lepidostomatidae; genus Lepidostoma; species Lepidostoma basale. The sequence goes on along the minus strand of JAHDVF020001214.1, from coordinate 2,062,267 downwards.
AGGTCATTTGAACCCAATAATTGTAAACAATTTGTTTTTTTAGCTATTACATATCGTCGCCCCAGAGCAATAGTGAGATAAACCAGTGCCATCTTGACAATATAACAAGCCGTAATGTTCCTTTGATATTGTTTATGGTTTGACTTGGTGGAGGCCTTGCACTTATTTGAGTCTCCTAGGCCAAATAAGTGCAAGGCCTCCACCAAGTCAAACCATAAACAATATCAAAGGAACATTACGGCTTGTTATATTGTCAAGATGGCACTGGTTTATCTCACTATTGCTCTGGGGCGACGATATATTGATTTCTATGACATGTGATATATAGCTAACCTATATCAATTTTTGGCACATGAATTCTACACCAGACCAAGACAGTGTGACAATCACATCGCCGGGAATCGAATCCGAGACCTTCGACGTGCCAGTCGTAGCTCTTGTCACTCTGACACGAAGGTTGTCACAACTCCGACATAAACCAAATTATCAAAAAAAAATAACCTTAACGAATCAAGTATTTTCGATCACTTATGCTTTTTTTTAAATGACACTTTCAACTTTCAAATATCCCGTGAAGCTGAAAAACATTGGAGGCAGCCAGCAGTGCAGTCCGTGCTAGCAATAGAAATAGTATTGAAACAATATCGAATTAAACCACGTACAATGAGAATGTATTTCAGAATGTGAAATTAAAAGTTTGTACATTCGGTGCAGATGGGGTTGCGAGGGAAGTTTTTCTAGCGGGGCGATTGGCCATCGGCCGCCCCTTTGTGTCGAACCGCGCCGCGCCATCCCGGACGAGACGCTACGCAAAAACGCTCGTAAATTTGTTACTGCTCTCGAAATTAAAGTTTTGATAAACTGGTTATCGATAATGTAACGGTGTACTGTCGTGCGCGGTGAAGAATGGAGAATGTACGCTTTATCTTTTTCAACAATGAACTTATAACTATTTTTATAAAATTAAATAAATAACGCTTTGCATGTAGTGATATTTTATTAAATTATCGTTTAATTGTTGAATAACATTTTAATCCGAGAGATCATTATCATAAGAACACTTAAACGAATGTATAGAAAATAAAGTGTCGAATAAAAATATAAGAAGTGAATGGGGTGCGAATGCATGAACAAAATAATGAAAGTATAAGTAAAATGATTAAAAAAGTAGATGTTAATGAAGTAAATGATACTCGAAATAGAACAAGACCGAGGAAACCAAAATGGCACGATCAAATAAATCAAATAATAAATGTCGACCACGGAGTCGGAGGAATTGACGTGCGTGCATGACACGATGTATGAATTTTAATGAATAGAGAGAAGTATGTCAGGAAAGAAAAGTACAGTAGTCCATTATTTCTGCCTACCCCTTCAGAATGACGGCGTGATGATAAGTTAGGTTTTTTAATGAGAGATCGTTTTAAGAACATTTCAAGTCCAATAACATTTTTTCAGATAATTTTTATTCTTATTGAAGTTTTCTTGTATTTTTATATACTAACTAAATAACTTAGTAATCATCACGCTGTCTCCCCGAAGGGGCTGGCAGAAAGAATGAACTGCTACACTTTAACCGATGCGGCACTCCATCGCTCTCTTTTCGCCCCCGCGGGAGACGCGGGGTGATGGGTTGTGAACCTCATCTCCACCAATAGGCATTTCCCGCGCACACTTCAATCTTCCAATGTCCACATTTGTTTTAAAAATAAATAATATAATTTACAATGATATAACACATAAAAATAATATAACACATAATGTTATTTTAGATGGTGCACATGTTGTCAGCTGGACGAACCGGACTTTAGTGTTTATTAAATTTATGTTCCACGTATCCACCGTTCTTTTAATAACTGTAATTAGGCACTTAAAACAATCCAACTCTAGCAAAAACCTCAAAATGTTATAAAATTTTGAATTGAATTTAATATAATTTATTACTCTACGTATCCACTGTTTTTTTTAATTGACTGTATTTGGGCACTCAAAACAATCCAACACCAGAGTTTTGAAATATTACTGAAGAAATTATTCAAATTGTCATTAGAACAAATGAAAAATTTATTTTAACACCTGTAAAAATTCTTTATACAAACGAAAAAACATATATAATTTGGACATTAAAACAGTACAAACGTATTACGTGTCACAATTAACTATTATAAAGTGCTACAACAATCAACTTGACCAAAATAATTCACTTATACACGAAATGTCTCAAAATTTATGGAGATAATCTACTTATAATTACATATTAATTAAATTGTCCATTTTGTTGAAGTTTTTATAATTATGGCAGTGACGCGTTTTACCTTGATATACCTATCATTATTAAATATAGAGAGAGTTAATTAGGTATCTGATTATGAAAATGTGAATACTTTTGCACACTGAAAGTCTTATAAATAATTGTATCATTTGACATCATACCAATCATTCATTAGTTTGAATTAGAAATGTCAACATACGTAAATGATGGAAGTTTGCAACGATACCACGAGACCCGAACATTCCTAAAATCCCTTAAAAGTTTGTGTGTGAAATTCACTTAAGTTTAAATTTTACATTCTTCAATATTTAAATATGTTACATCATTAATAATTTTTATTAATAAATCTTATAAAGAAAGCTGCTGACTGTAGGCCGAACGCAACATCAGATGAGAGTAGTGAGGAGTTCCACTAAAGAACACCAAAGAGTTTGTCTACCTCAGGAGCAAAATAACATGGGACGGTCGGTCTAAAAGCGAGGTCGACAGCCGTATACATCAGGCTAGGCTTGCATTTAATAATAGGTCGAAAATAATAGAGTCAAATAATATATACCTAAAACTGAGAATACTCCTCATCAAGACCTATGTATGGAGTGTCTTGATTTACGACTGCGAGACATGGTGCCTATCCGAAAGAGATAGGTGGAGACTAGAGACTTTTGAGATGTGGTCCTATAGAAGACTATTAGGGATTTCCTAGAGAGACCACATTACGAATGAGGAAGTTTTTCAAGGAATCGAAGGAGGAAGGCACCTGCTCAGGACCTTGTCCGAAAGGCGTGCAAGATGGATCGGCCATGTAATACGTCAAGAAGGTCTCTTGCATGCCATAAGGGAGAGTATAACCGAGGGGACAAACTCTAGGGGACGCCCACGCCGAGAGTACCTGTTGGTGGACGTGCGCTGCTCATCATATGTAGATTTAAAAAGAGCCGCACAAGACAGGGAAGAATGGAAGAGAAGAATAGAGAAAATTGCTATAGACCAATCCCAGGATTGAAACCAGAGAAGAGTAGAAACAAGATTAAATTTCGTTAACGTGTGAATTAAATACTCTGATTTTAATAAAAATAATTATACTTAAAATAAAGGTAAACTGAATACAAATTTCATTTAAGAAAGAAATTTGATCATTAGATGTAATAGAGATTTTAAATTAAAACAAAATTATCAAAACCTTATGTTAGTATGTTATACCTTGTATTTTTCAAAAAAGTTAATCGCTATGAGAAATATATTTAAAAACTTTATGAGTAATGTTTGCAAATGTATTTAAGTTATTTTAATCTAAATTTAGATACACCTGCTGAAAATTCTATATTTTTTGTCTACCTTATCTGTTAAGTGTCACTCAGTTTAATGTTAGAAGCAAACAACGTATTACTTAATAGATTATGAAAAATTGTACAAGTGTGTGATAAACAAGGGAATTATCACTTTGTGAGTAGAAATAGGTATGCCACAACGATTATCATCACGGTGATCCGCATACATATTCCCTCTTCGCGTGGGACAGCTGACAGCCTCTGTGTATAGAAAAGCAGTATTTTTACGCACCAACACTTCGTGTAATCTTCTTGACAACTTCTCAAAAACACCTTGCGTACATTCTTATATTTTTAGCCCAGAGTTTTGTCTCAAGAGGATTTAGAATTAGACATTTTCTTCTATTATTAGCTACGACCTTCCCGAGATAAAAATAATCATCCCATAAATTACTTACGATAAAAAATATTTCATTTTTGTATGTGAAGGATTGCTTTGTTAACAATATTATTAAATAAAATATCTATTTTAATTTATTACATCCGTTTTACACAGATATCATGTCTATAGAAATCAACTTGAATGTAAAATACGAAGGATATTGAAAGAAGGGTTGTGACTGGCAAACAAAGTTAATGTTGCACTTAAAGTTGTAATCGCAAACAATGGTCTATCCAAAAAAGCTTAAATGGCAGTGCACAATGGTGTTCTTGTACCGAACCTTATGTATAAGCATGGAACTGGCAAAAGAAGGATGAAAGTAGAACAAATCCATTACAAATGAGATCTCTTAGACAAAACTGTGTAAGCTAGTGTAAGTGAATGGCAGTGCGAATGAAAATGTTATGAACAAAATAATGAAAGGATCAATAAGATGGTTTGAACATATGGAGAAAATAATGAAGACAGAATGGTGAAAAACGGAACAAGAAATAGACGAATACTGAGGAAAACGTGACATGATCAAATAAATCAAATATAAATAAAAAAAATATTGAATGTCGGCCATTGAGTAGTTTGAGAAATCGACGTGCGCGTACCACACGATGTATGAATGTTGGGGAATCGAGAGAAGTATGTCAAGAAAGAACAGTGTGGCGGTATATTATTTCTGCCTACCCCTTCGGAGAGACGGCGTGTTTTTTTTTGTTAATTCAACATTTAAAATAAAATAATTTTAAGGAGAAATAGAAATTCCAAAACTAAAATTATGTAATTTAAAAAAAATAATTACATACAATGTTTTATTCCATACAAAAAATTGTTAATGGTCACACCTCCCAAGAATTATTAAGGATGATAATAAGTTATCAGCATGAACATCAATATGAAACAAGAAAGAAAAATAAACTAAGGCTCCCATTCAGAAAAAAATACGAATTATCTTATGTACAAGTATAAAGCATTAAAAATATATGAAGATATACCTACCAGAGGATGTCAAAAGTGTGCAGAACATAAAAAATAAAGAATAGAATTTTAAAAATTTGTAAACAAAATGTAACCAGATATTGATATTTATGCAGATTATCATATTTTATTGTTTATTTGTTTTTTATTAGAACATGTGTTATGTATATGTGTACCATTTCAAGTTAAAAAATAAATTAAGTTTTATATTAAGTGAATAAATTAAGTGAATGACATATTTCGCCAGTCAAAGGCATTATTTATATATACGAGTTAAAGGATCAGAACACGGCAATTAATGTCATTACGCGGGACCTACGAGTGTCCACAAATGACTTCACCCAATCTTGCTCCACGGTGTCCCCCTTGTGACCACGACCAGCTTTTGCTACCTCGGTAGTATGATAGCAGGCTCGGGAGGTACGGAGGAAGATGTAGCCAGCAAACTCAAAAAGGTAAGGAGAGCTTTCGCTATGCTTCGCCCTGTATGGCGTTCCTGCATCATTTTGAGAAAGCTCAAGCTCCAAATATTCAGCAGTAGCGTTTAAAGCGTACTGCTGTACGGATGTGAGACTTGGAAATCTACCGCGGACGTTATTGGAAAACTCCAGGTGTTTATAAATAGGTATGTATTGGCCCCAAACAGTTCTCTAAACCATGGCAGACGAAAAGCCAATTAGAGAACAAGTCGCAAGAGGCAAATGGCAGTGTATCGGTCACACTCTGAGACGGAACCCAGCCTGCATCGCTCAGGGGGCACTAGGATGACCTAAAGTCACCTGGAGAAGAGCCATGCAGGACGAGGTGAAAGCAGCAGACCTCACTTGGGATGTTGTTAGGAATCAGGCATGCGATAGAGTCGGGTGGAGAAGGTTCCTTGAAGCCTTATGCACCACGGAGGTGTGACAGGATAAAAAAAGAAGAAGGAGAATGTAGTGGGATGTTTACATAGTTTATAACATAAAATATCAATGTTTAAGAAGCAATACATATTTCACTTAGTAGGAATGAGAAAAAATACATAATTAGTGAAAACATTACAATTTTGATTTTTATTAATCTTATATATTAAAGCTTGGATACTTGTAGGCGCAATTTTTATGATAAACAACTTCAAAGTGGCTGTGTGAGAAAAACCTCCGCAATACAAATTCAGGAGTACGTCTTGGTGCGTTTCGTTCCTTTTCACACGGCCCTTAACATTGTAGCAGGTAATCCTTGCGCCAGGAAAGTGTCTCGTAATTTTTGAAAAATAAAAAGTTGAGCTCAAAGCACTTCACAATGTACGCTTGGAAAAATAAAATTACCCTTACACATTTCGGTCCGACATTATGCGCATAATATCTGGATTGCTGGCCATCCCGCTAATGAGAAAATAATATTTTCCGAGCTACAGAGATACTCGTACGGGCGCTCTGAATGCATGGGAAGAATTTCAATACGGCCGGAATATAACCAAGATTATCGTCTCGTTGTGTATTTTAAGATGGAGCTCTTTAATTCCACTAATTGAATTTAGAACGCACTAATAAATGTAATCAAATCAACGCATTTATTTATTACTTTCTTACATTCACTATCTTAGAGCACGAGAATATCCAAAATGAAAAAGTGTAACAATGACTTCCCAGTTAAGAAGGACAGAAAATGATTTGCTTAACTAGGAATATAATTAATTAATACGAATGAAAACGTCCGTTTTCTAGAAGTTTTATTACTTATTATATATTATATATTTAACGTGAATGACATGTTTCGCCTGTCTAAGGTACTACTGACTTGGACTGTGGACAGCAAAGAGAGGTGCAGGGCGATCGCATCTACGGTGGAAGGATGATCTGAACAAACACGTCGGAATAATCTGGATGCAGTCTACACAAGACAGAGTGACATGGAAGCAAATGGAGGAGACCTTTGTCCAGGAGTAGACAGCAATAGACTGAGGAAGAAAAATAAGAAGGCATCATTTATAATTTATAAAATATAATAAATCTTCAAGAAAACAGACGTTATCATTCTTAATTATTGTATATAAATTTTTACATCATAGTTCAAGAAACAATAAATAGAAATATAAGCGATTTTTTATGAGGTAAGAAGCTTGATAATATATAATTCATATCATCATTAGGCCTCTATTCCACAACTTCCATAAATCTACATCCCTCACATTCCGTTCCATTAACTTCCTGAATTTTTTTTAAACGTATTCAAAATAATTCCTGTTGCAGGCTTTCAATAATGTTTGAAATAGTTGTCTATGTTATTACGAATGAATGATCTTATCTAGTGCACAGACTAAACACACGCTGTGCGAGTGGCTCCCTGTGCTGCTTCGGACCCTCCGAGGCGGGAGATGCCTATTGGTGGCGATGAGGTTCGCAACCCATCACACCGCGTCTCCCGCGAGGCGAAAAGAGAAGGATGGAGTGCCGCATCGGTTAAAGTGTGACAGTCCATTCTTTCTGCCTACCCTTTCGGGGAGACGGCGTGATGGTTAGTTAGTTAGTTAGTTAGTCTATGTTAATATTTTATTATTATTTAGTTGAATTGCTCTTTATATCATGACAGCATGAGGCAAATCGATGTAAAGTGTATTATTATAGCTATCATAGTGATTCTCGTGACATGTGATAGGTAGATATCGCCATTTTATTGTCACGTAAATTCTACACCAGACCCAAGACAGTGTGATAATCACACTGCCCTCGCCGGGAATTGAACCCGGATCCTTCGGGGTGGCAGTCAATGCACATACCACTTGGCCACGAAGATCGTCTAATATATAGTGTGGCATCAATACAGAAACACCTCTGCCGATTCTCCCTGATATTAAATCCAATAAAAAAATAATAATATAACAATATCCTAAGAAGGAAGTTTAAAATTCCATGTTGCAAAATTCGAAAGTTAGGCTCCTGGTTAAATGCATATATATTTTTAATTATCATAAAGTATTTACATTTTTTAACTAGCCGAGAGTAAAAATATTTTGAACAATGGCTAAGATTAATAAAATGTACATAAATTTTAGATTTATTAGTTTTACGTGATGTAAATACTTTCATCCTCTGTTTTATTTTCATACTTTCATCTTTGCAGGTTCCGTTCTATGATATCTGTCAGAATCTTAGGTAGTGTTTGTAAAATACGATGTTCAATAAAAATTCTAAAATACAATATAATCTGCTCTATTGATGATAAATAGGGCCATAAAGTTCTGAAGTTCTAAAAAAATTAATTTATTTTCCGTTTTGAAATGTAAATGCAATATCGCCGCATAAGAATGTTATGTTAATGTCAATATTTTATTAAGAGGAGCGCTCGGATCGGTTGGACTAAACAATTTATGACGAGCTCATGAAATGAATGACTTCAATAAATAACTATTCTTCATGTTAAATTAAAACGATTTTAAATCGTTGGTATTTGCATTTTTGCTATCTGAATCTATTATTTTTTTTATACTAACTAACTAACTAACCATCACGCCGTCTCCCCGAAAGGGTAGGCAGAAAGAATGGACTGTCACACATTTACTGATGCGGCACTCCATCCTTCTCTTTTCGCCCCGCGGGAGGCGCGGTGTGATGTGAAGACATTATTGCGCACATTGCGCTAAAATATTATATTATAATATTTTCAACAAAATAAATTTCTTGCATATAAATCACTTTATTTATGTAATTTGTGTAAATATTTAAAATAATTTTAATTGCAGGTTGTTGTTTGTGATCTTAACAGGCTCCAGTGAGAGTGAAACCAGTTGGTTGGATATAACAAATTATGCGGTGTAAAAACAAAATATAAGTGTTTTAAATATAATATGAATTTCGTTTCTTATTGAACTAGCAATTTTTTTTTTTTAAATAAATGTTTTCGATTTTTTACTTTTTAGATTTTAAGGCAATTTTTTTTTTAATAAATGATAATATAAAACAACAGTAAAGAATTATGTTTTCTAGTATCATCTTTATATTATGTCTATGTCTCTTTGCATTTTATTTTAACGACGTTCCAGATATCGTCTGAAACTCCATCATCAGAGTATTTGTAGTATCCTGAAGATGATATCTATGGCTAACCAAAAAGCAAAATTTTATAAAAAAATTGCGAACCGTTAAAGAAAAACAACGTGGATAATGTATTGTGAGAAGTGCCGGTCACTATTTTCAAATATTTCCGGTAAGCTGTTTTTTAAACTTTTTGTTTATCGTTAAAATAAATAACTAATTAAATTTTCAAAGCATTAGTTGTATCTCAATAGAGACGAAGATGCAAATTGGAAACAGAATATGGTGGTCGAGGCGTTTGCAGGACTTATGACCTGTCGTTAGTTGGGTTAAGCGTACATTTTATGTAATACAACATTCCCCATTTTGCACTTCTTACGACCACCACGTCTGACAAATTTTTGGAAGATGTATATATGCTACAATGTTGGGAAACACTTCACATTTTTTTGTTTAATCTACACCAGCGCCATCTATTAAGATTGGATGTAAGCATTAAGCAGAAGATTTTTATTAACGCAATGTGAAAGGCTACCACAATTAGCATACATTGCTAGATAACGCCTGGAGATGTCTCTCCAATTTTTACGCTTTTTAACTTGGACCCGTTTTTATACAAGTCATTCGTCTACAAGTATTTGTATGCATTCAAAAACTAATTAATAGTTTATTAAAATTCATAAAAAATAATATGCGTATTAACTTTAAAATTCAAAAGAAAGATTTTTGATTATTTGAAATTTTTATTATTATTAATTTCCGATCACTACCTTTAGTAACGATTTCATAAGAAAGATATACATGAATTTAAAACGAATAATAAATAATATAAAACGGTGGTGTATGTTTCTTGATTCGATATTTTATATTAGTAAACTATTTCATTACCTATTTAACGTTTCTATGGACATATTATGAACAGCTGCAGTACCTTACTTGTATCTATAAATTTATTACTTGAACTACGAGCAGCTCACAGTTCAGTATCGCTCATGCCCTCCAGTTTTCATATTACACAGGTAAAATAATAAGTTAATTGTTGCAGCTCTCCAAGTCAGCATCATTTTGTTCCCGACGTCATGGAGTGGCTCGGAACAGAAGGGTTAGAGTGCATATTAAACGTTGCACTCGCTCTTCGCCGTGCATTATTACGTATGCACAGCAGTGCGTGGTTAGAGGTTATACCCGACTGGTGATTGTTGCTTGCAGAGTCGGCTGATGACTCAATATTCTCCTAATCCCGCGCTGCGTTCAACTCCCTAGTTTATTATGCTATTCTGCTTCATCGAAAACTAACAAACCAAATAACTATCACGCCATTTACCTAGAGGGGTAGGTAGAGAGGATGGACACCCATATTTCTCTATGCTGACCCACCTCTCTAGCTTTATCAAACATTCAAACATCGTTACATGTACGCTCGTCGATTATTCCGACTTCGAATGTGGTCGCCTTTTAGTATTTGATTAATTTGGTCATGCCATGCTTTCCTTGGTCTCCCGCGGCTTCTCTTTCCACTCACACTGCTTTAATACAACATTTTAACAATATTTCTCTCGTATTTTAGTTACATATTTCCAAACCACCTCAAGAATCCTTTTTTTAATTTTTCATATGATACGATCATCAGCCTTACATATCTAACATATCATCGTTCGGTATTCTACCATATATAGTTTTTCCGCACATTATTCTCAGTGAAATTATTTCTACGACATTCTACATATCCTACTTCCATCCTTCTTTTGCCAGTTCCAAGTTTCATTTCGATACATAAGGGTTCATCGAATACATTTGAAATACTACAATATTTATTACCTATCCCCTTCTGTTTTTTAAATACTTCATGCTTCCCACTTTATAAATTTATTTAACATAAAATCGGGAGATTACGTTGGTTGATGAAAGTGCACAATGGTGTTCTTGTACCGACTCATGTCTATGAAAGTGAAGCATATAACGGGCAAAAGAAGGATGAAAGTAGAATAAATGCAGAAGAAATGAAATCTCTTAGACGACTGTGTGTAAATTCTGTGTATGATAGAGTGTCGAATGAATATACCTCTATATAAGAAGTGAATGCAGTGCGAATGAAAGTGTTATGAACAAAATAATGAAATGATCTTTAAGATGGTTTGGACACATGGAAAAAATGAATGAAAGAAGAATGGTAAAGAAAGTTGATGCCAAATTATATAAACGGAACATGAAATAGAGAGAGATCGAGGAAAATGTGTCACGATCAAATTAATCAACTATTAAAAGGCGGTCACATTCGATGTCGGAAAATCGATGAGGGTGTACCATATGTTACGATGTAATAATGTAGAGGAACCTAGAGAGGTATGTCAGGACAGAACAATTTGGCGGTACATCCTCTGCCTACCCCTCCGGATAAACGGCGTAATAGTTTAGTTTTTACATGATTTTTGGGCAAGGCGAATCATGTCATATTTTCTGATATATTCAAATTGAAACATATATTTCAAAAAAACTGTCAAATTAAATAACTTTGTTTTTTGTATCACAATTGTATTTTATTATACGCGAGAACTGTTTCATCAACCTATGTTGACATCATCAGGGGTTACAATAATATATCAAATGTCAAATTTTCGTGATTTTTCGAATCTTTACGTGTATTATTTGTTCCTATGTCAATTTGAATTATTTCTTTGATACAATTTTGAAGTTCTTGCTGAAATTGAGTTAGGCACCTAAATATTTTAATTAAAGAACGATTAGTTTCTTTTTAAAGGAGAAAATATCAAAGGTGGAAATATAGTAATAATAAAATAATAATAATAATTATATATTTTTTTTGTTATAATTAGTTCAAACATTATTTTTTTATCTATTGTAGTATATTTATATCTTGAAGCATGAAACACGACACAATTAAAACGTGAAGCTAACCTCGCCGTGGCTGTCACAGTCTGGTGATTGCATTTGATTGATGAAATTTTCCCCATTCAAGTACTTTACTGCCAAATAATTCCCGGATTTCGCTTATTAATGACACATTGGGGATTAAGCTATGTTGTGATCGTGGGTCATTACTTATTACCACTTTCAAAAAGAAAATTTATATTGCTAAAATAGGTCAAATTGGAATAACGTTTCTGATATTATGATAACTTGATTTAAAATACTGATTTTTATTTATTGTTTAGTATATTTTACTCGTTCATTGATTCAATAGTAAGCAACCCCATTATTGGGAGAATTAAATAATGTATAATTGTTAATCCGTAGGCATCCAATAAAACTTTTGTATTACATGTTTATGAATAAGGGGAGGAAAATACCACCTCCTTTGACTGATATTGATTGGAAAAGTGGAGGGACTTTCGGGGGTTGGTAAAAGACAGTTGTCCTGTCCTGCAGAACATCAAAAAGTGGGCAGGAATAACAAGAGTTTGGAACCTGTTCCAAGTGGCGCATAATAGAGATGCCTTTGCTGCAGTGATCGCCAACGTGAGTGGAACCTAACACGCCACCGAAAGAATAAGAAGAATATAAAAAAGCAAAATGTACAGAAAATGAACAGTGTTGACGCCCAAATATTAAATATGTTTTACATTATTTGGACTAACGGATTCAAATTAAGATTTTTGAAATATATTTTGTATTTTGTTCATAGCACCATCATTCGCAACACATTCACTTCATATATTTTCATTCGATACTCTATCATAGGTACACAAAGTACACTAATTCGTCTAAGAGATCTCATTTCTACTGCATTTATTCTACTTTCACCCTTATTTAGCCAGTTCCATGCTTCGCTTCCATACATAAGGGTTGGTACAAGAACACCATTGTGCACTGCCATTTCTGTTCTTTTTTGGATAGGTTTTTGTTTGCGATGACAACTTTAGGTGCACCATTCACTTTGTTGCCTGCCCCAACCCTTCTTTCAATATCCCTCTCCACTCGTCCATCTTTTGTTAACATATTACCCAAATACACGAACTCATCTGATTGCTCCAAATTTTCACCATTCACGCTAATGTTGCAGACTGTCATGATTTCTTTCGATGACACATTTAAATATATAAAAATTAAGAAATTTTGTATTAACTTGTTTTTTTATTTCATGATTAATGTTTTGAAAGAAAAGTTTTGTAAACCAAAAAAACATAAAGAATAATTTAAAAAGCACGTAAATGCGAATATACATATATTTGTATAATATATGCATATGCATTTTGTAGTATAGGAATAAAGATACTAAAAATGTTAAGTTCAAAGGTCGGCCACATTCATTGACGAGATATCCGAGCACTTGTGAATGTACATCAAGTACCATCGTCCCGACAAATTGAGGAGTGAAACAGATTTACTTAAGACGAAGGAATACTTTTAAAATTTAATTCGGGTTTGGAGTTCGATTGACAGTGAAAAAACGGCGTTGTCGTCTTTCCTGTGTCCTCTGTCCTCGGCCGTCCGGGTCGGGTCAATAAATTGTAACTAATGTCCGTCCCCGCGGAGGGCATCCAAATCCCCTTTTTATACCGCGCCCCGTGTGAAACACTCGTCATTTGTTCTGCGACTAGGGGTTGGCTTCACATCTTTTCAAATGTCGATTTTTCTCATCGATACATATAGACGTAAGCCTATTTAATATACTTTATGAATTTCGCTTATTAATGACTGATTTGAAATTAGACTATGTTGATGAACAATGATGTAAAACTCCATAATAATAATTAATACGTATAAAAGTCTGTTTTGTTATGATTTATGTGAATGATATGTTTCGCCTGTTAACAATATTATCAAATGCCAATTTCACATAAATTGTAATAAAATTTATAGAATATAGACGATTTCATTCGTATTCATATGTTATAAACATATAATATTGTTTTAACAGATAGTGGACTCTGAAAGCGAATATAATTAACCGGTTGGAAGCGTACGGGATGTGGGTATACCGCAGAATGCTCCGTATACCGTGGACCGATAGGGCCAGTAATGCAGACGCACTACAGAGAGCCAGAGCCAATAGAGAGCTGTTGTCGAGTGTGAAAATTAGAAAGGTCTCATATTTGGGTCATGTGCTAAGGGGAGAAAAATACCACCTCCTTCGACTGATATTAATGGGTAAAGTGGAGGGACGTCAGGGAGTTGGTAGAAGGCAGCTGTCCTGGCTGCGGAACATCAAATAGTGATCACCAACGTTGAGGGACCTGACACGGCACCGAAAGAAGAAGATAACAGATAGTATTGCAACGATTCTCTGTATCTTCTATATCGGTAGATAACTGTCATCCCACCCCTATTTCTAACGATTCTGCCCCACGTCACACGCCTGTATCCGAACGAGTACCCGGCAGCCTGTACAGCCCTCCTGATTTATCGCTACCTGAATTTTCTCAGAGGGATGATTCAATTGCAATATTTTTTGGATAACATTTTTGACATCGTTTGGTTAAGCGTTTCAAATGTGTGTCACTTTTGGCAGACGCCCTCCTTTGACATCGTTGGATTACTTCCAATATTATTATCTTTCTGTAGACAATTTCTTTGGGATATATTGTTTCATTCTACGTAATATTTTCACTCAGCGAAACTTGAGTAATCTATCACGTTTAAGTACATTTAATAATATTTCTTACACAAAAAACTATAAATTGGAATGTTGTTTATACAAGCTCAAAGTTTTGAAATTTGTGGAGCCTCAGGACATTTTTAAAAACGTATTTAACAATTTTTTTTAAACTTGTTATTTGTAACATCTTATTTTGTCCCATTTTTTTATTTTCGTTATTTGTTTTACATTCGTATTATATGAATTTATTTAGTTTGTTTGCAAACACGATGAAACTCCGCAATACAATTTGTTCAACTTATTTATTCTGCTAAAACTACAAAATATAACCACGTGAGGAGTCGGAGAAATTGATGCGCGTGCATGATACGATGTATGAATGTCGAGGAATCGAAAGAAATATGTCAGGAAAGAAAATTGTGGCAGTCCATTATTTCTGGCAACCCCTTCGGAGGGACGGCGCGGTGGTTAGTTAGTTAGTTTAAAAATATATTTGTCATAATTATTGATTGTCTCTGATATAGAAAATATAGAAAAGTTGTCTATATTTTAGAGTATAGCGAATTAAGTTGATTGTGAAAACTTAAAAACAAAAGATATATGAGTACTATTAGAAAAAAAAAACAATTTATTTGAAAAACAAAAGAGAAAAAATACATAAAATTTTAAATAAGATTCTTACAATTGCTTACGAAAAAACTTATTTGATTCAGGATGCTAAAAAAATTCAAATACCTCCGTAAAACTGCGTTCAACAAAACAATGTTATTTTGAAATTCGAATACATGATGGGTAGCTTACTATTTTAGTAAAACGAATGCCTTACTTTATGTCAGAAGCGCGGCAATGAAGCACTTTGAACGTACGAATTTCCTCATTAAATTGAATATTTTATACGAGACATGCATTTTTTGGTGAAGGCTAGAGGCGGCCGCTCTCGCACGGGGGGCTTCTGCTCTTCAACTATCGCACCGCTTATGAAAAAACGTCGAATCCCGGTCATACAACAGAAGACTCACGCAAAACTCGCCGAGACTGTATAACAAAAAAATATTAATTATTTGCTTATGTTCGAGCTCAATACACTGAAGCCGAGTTTCCTTTGACGTTCCAACGAACCGCATTTTGTTTGCGATGTACTTGAATGTTATGTAATTTTTACTTTTGAAACTGTTTTCATAAAGTCCTTTAAAAATGGTAACTAAAAATGTAAAATTTCCTGGCGTATTTTAAACTCTTCATATGAGAATTGATAAATGTAGAAAAATGATAAGATTATACTGAAATATCAAGCTAATGAATGATTTTTGTTTGTATATGGTATGTATAAAAAATGTATGAAGCACTATTTTTTTGACGAGAAACTAACTATATATGACATTTTGTTTTAAATGTATACAAATACTTGTACACAAATACTGGATTTTACCCATTACGGGTCAATCGTTAAGAATTAATTGTATCTCATTAGAGGCGAAGAAGTAAATTATTTGGAAACAGACTATGGTGGTCAAGGCGTTTACAGGACTTATAACCTGTCATTGATTGGGTTTAGCGATCGCTTTATGTAATACAACATTCCCCATTCCTCCCTTCTTACGACCACCTTATATATATAATTAATGCTTACATATAATATGAATAGATGACGCTAGTGTAGATTGAACTAAATATATGTGAAATGTTTCTCAACATAGTAACATGTATACATCTTTCAAAAAAATAATTGTCAGACGTGGTGGTCGTAAAAAGGGTGGAATGAGGAATGATGTATTAAATAAAGCGATCGTTTAACCCAACCAATGACAGGTCATAAGTCCTGTAATCGCCTCGACCACCATATTCTGTTTCCAAATAATTTACATCTTCGTCTCTATTGAGATACAATTAATTCTTAACCAGATATGGTTTGTATAATGATTTAAGCACTATTTTTTTAGCCCAGAGATTAACTATATATTATATGAATATGTGAAAACTATATATGGTATGTACATGTTTGTATATGGTATGTATAATGATAAAGCAGTTTTTCTTTGACGATAAACTAACTTATACAATTTTTTGCATCGTCTCTCTGGAGAGTAGGTAAAAAGGGGATACTGTAACACTCTTTATTACTGATTTACATCTTGAATTTATAATAAATTATATTTGTTTATTTCAACACAGGCGCTCGTCGTTTTAGTCGACCTCGACCGTGTTTAAATATATTATTAATTTGGTAATGCCATATTCTCCTTGGTCTTTTGCTAGAATGCTCGTGTTCAAAATTTTAACGATTTTCCCATATTTATATGTTTTGCATGTTCAAATCATCTGATTGACCATTTAAATATTTTATTAATGACCCATTTATCTAGGTAATAAGGAATGGACCCAATATTTTGCTCATTGACTCTACAGTCCTGGCTGGATCTTGGCCGTTTCTAATAAGTTTCTCCAGCCAACACTATCCTGAGATTTTGACTTCTACTCCTCATGTCTGACTCCAAAAAACTGCAAGTCCATCAGAACACCGTCAAGACAACGAAGCCGCGGTGTTTCGTCTTCTGTGTATTCCTCCCGGTCTTATAAATGTCAAATGTGCGGTTGTTGATAGCTCTTCCATTCGTATCAGATGTCCAGCCTACCTAAGCCGTTTGAGTTTTATAAATTTGACGACGTCCGGTTGGTTGTATCGTTCGTATAGCTAAGAATAATATCTGCGTCGCCATATATTATTCTCGCGAATTGAGCCAAAAATTCTTCTTAGGATTTTGCGCTCAAACACCGAAAACCTCTGGGAATCCACAACATTCATTGTCCAGGTCTCCGCTTCATACATCAACACTAGCCTTATAAGTGTTTTATATGCAAAGTTTTGTTTTTTTCGATATATGGATGGAATATAGATATTTCTGGAGGCCGGGACAGCATCTGTTGGCTGAGATGTTCCCCTTTTTTATTTCCTCATTTGTTCTGTCATCACAAGTGATCGTTGACCCTAAGTACTCAAATTCACTGACTCTGTCAATGGTTTGAATGTCGTCAATGCGCACATTTGATTCAGGTTTCAGATTCATTCTCATGGACAAATACTCTGTTTTTTGCACATTCAATTTTAATCTCATTCGATCTGTGGCTCGCTGTAAAACCAAAAAAGCGTCCACAGTGGGGTTTTAGATTGATCAATAATATCTATATCATCAGAGTATGCCAGTAGCTGAATATTTTTGGAGAAAATTGTCTCCAGACAATTGATGTCTGTCCCATGTCTCCGGTACATGGGAGCTTTGAAATTAACAAATATGTGAAAGGTGTCAATATTAAATTCATGGGCCTTCTCGAGGATCTGCCTCAGCGAATGTATTTGGTGAGTAGTTGAGCGACCCTACATGAAGCCATATTGGTAGGGACTGACCATTCTATTTACGTGCGGGAGTACCAACTATCTATCTACCAACATTACATTTTATTATTATTCTCATTAAAAAAGCACTTTTTACTTGACTGTTAAAAAAAAACTGCCTAATTTAAAACCTTTGGTACAACCACTACTTGTTTCTTAGATGTGAGGTGGAATACCGTACGGCGATATTATGGATGTCGCACCATCAACTCAACTTCATTCATTCTTTTTATCTTCTTATTCATTTCGGCACGATATCCTGGTGTACAATTTAGCCTTTTGGTATCTTTTCGTGCAGCAACCATCTACATTATAATGTAACTAACTAACTATCTTATGATGATAAATCTCACCTTATCAACCTAATCACACAATCACTTTCAAAGGTGGTGGTAATTTTTATTAAAATACATTTCTGATAGCGTTGCAGTATCACCTAGAAAGTGATCAGTAGATCGAAAATGAAATCTAAAAATACGAGATAAATGAGTATTTAACACATTACCATTTCTCATTATCATGTCAATAGCATTTTGTGTCAAAACCGGTTAAAATTAGAATGAAACATAAGGTAAAAATTGAAATATGGCATATTTTATATAAAAAAATAATTGATTAAATTTTCATAATTAACTCACTTTGTGGTTAGATATTTTCTTCTTCTCCGCTTCGACGCATCTCCTCTTCCACTCCGCTCGGTCCTCAGCAACTCTCTTCAACTCCGCATAAGAGTTGCAGTCCATATATCATTTTATATCTATAAAATTAATGTTTCAAATAAATAAAAAAATCCATTTCATTAAGACCATTGATGGTAATATTAATTTTTTTTTAAATATGGGTTTAATAAAATTTCCATGTTTACTTGAAAAATAAATGTTTGTTGACTAGAACATATAGGTCACGTGTGTATGTGTATGTATGTACACACGTGAAGGCGAACGTTTATTCGCAGTTTCATAGACTCAGTTTTGCGTTTATTACCGCTGCCCATCCCTAACATTGACTTTAACGGCTGTGTAAGCAGACTAACCGGGGGTTAGTACGCCCCTGGCGGGATATGAATGAGTCTATCAATGAAATAAAAAAGGGAGGTTAAAATTTTACCGCGAGAATTTGTGCTATGAGTCCAATCCGGGGAGCTAACGAAGTGGGTACCCACATAATTTAATTTTATTATAAAACATAAAAGTACGTACATTTTACTAGTTAGGAGTTCTATTTCATCCAATTTTATAAACGATGAAACAAAAAGTAATTGTTTATTTTTAAATAAGCTATAATGTATTTTTTAACGCTTCGTATAATCTCAGGCACTCTGAAAACATAAGACGAGAAGAAAAAAAAAACAACTCACATTTTGAGATCTTATTTTTAACCAATCGATTTCTCTGTCAATGTTTCTTCTTCTCTTCTTCTTCCTCAGCCTATTCCCGTCCACTCCTGGACAAAAGCCTCCACCATTTCCTTCCATGTCATTCTGTCCTGTACAGACTGCATCCAGGTTATTCCGACGTCTCTTTAGATCATCCTTCCACCGTAGTTGCGGTCTCCCTGCACTTCTCTTCGCCGCAATTTTTTTGCAAAAATACTGTCCGGATCTCAATGTGAGCAGGGAGGATGAACTGCCGCACTCCTCTGATTTACTTCTTTAGACTTATCGGCCTTAATAGTGTCCATTGTTTTGAATGATTGATAATTGTCCGAAATAAAAAAATAATCAACACAAAATTATACGAATGGAAACGTCTGTTTTCTAGAGGTTTTATTTTATTTTTAAGGGAATGACATGTTTTACCTTGCTATAGGTATTATTCAATCTCATCAAATGTCTTTGCAAGGAGAAATATGCCATTCCCTTAAAATATCGTACCTACACTTCTAGAAAACAGACATTTTCGTTAGTATTAATTAATTTATATGGAGTTTTACATCATTGTTCAAAAAGCAATCGTAAAAATTATTTTGTGTTTTTTTAAAACCTTTTCATTTTAGAAATAAATTATTCTTTTTCACTCTGGCACAGTCCTGGGTGGACCTCGGCTTCCTCCAAAAAGTTTATCCAGCCGACCCTATCTTGAGCTATCGACTTCCACTTCTCAAGACTAACTCCCAACAATCGCAGGTGCTTCAGAACACCGTCAAGCCAACGGAGCCACGGTATTCCCACGCTGCGTCTTCCCTCAGGTCTTGTTAATGTCAACTGGGCGGGTGTTCTCCTCAATTTGCACCAGAGTTAGAGTTTTATGAATTATAAAAATACATTACTAAAATTATTTATATACGTATTTTTCGTTTTGCATAACATAATTGTACATTTTTAAACGGGCTAGACAAGGGAGCTTTGCTGTGTTGTAAACATTATTCAAACGAAATAGCTATTGCGTGGTAAGAAAACATATCTTTAAAATTTAAGGGTTGCAGAGAATTTCAAATTTCAGCGACGACTACAAGTACCACAAATTAGTTTAATTTAATAAAACCAAGTACTATTTTAAAATAGAGTTTTTTCTAATATTAATCAATAACTATCAAGGTGTTTTTAGTAGGGGTGTGAAGATATATTGGAAAACTTCCATACATTTTTATATATTCACACATCGCGACACGCGTGTTTGTCATAAGTACATTTGAATAATTTTATTTAAATTAAGATGTTTGTAAATTTTATTCGTGTAATTTTTTTACATATTTTACTTTAACACTGAAATAAAATTTACGAGTTTTTTAGTATATCTTTTTTGAGATTCAATTTTGTTTTTTAATATAAATAAATGAATAACGTCCTTCAAATTCGACGAAATTTAATTCCGTTGAGTGAATATATTAAAATTTATTAGCATTAAATAAAAGAAGATTAATGACCAAGTAACAATTTAAATGTATACGTAATGTTAATAGCGGAGCACTTTTTTTATTTAGTGCCGTATAATTCTCGGTGAATAATAAGCATAAAAAACGCGAATTATTCCAGTCCAGCATCCGCGACAAATCTCCCTCAGCAGCGACGCAATATTAAATTTTATAAAACATCATAAAAACATAAGCAAGTCGTGACGAAACAAATTAAATATCGCGGCAATTTTTAATGCGGGAAATTTCCCTTTGCCGGGGGTTCGGAAAAGGAGAGAAATTGCCCGGGTTTTTTTCATTTGCAGTGGGACACAAATGTTAAACGGAGACCACTTTCCATACACTTGGCTGTGGCGGAGGTACAGGTTTGTGAGCTCCGCGGAGCGCATCCAGAATATCAAACGAGCGGACTCTCCCGCCCCCGCCCCCGCCCCCGCCGTATCGCCCCGCCCGCCGCAGTCCCCCGGGTCCGCTGGAGCCGAGACCCTATTCACTTTCTTTCTTAGAACAAATATTAAAAAAAGGTTATAACCATTAAACAAAAATATTTTGATCATACTTATTTACGTTTCTTCTTCTTATTTTTCTTAGGTATAGGTGTGATTATTATTATTTTGTTGACGAATTTTTATGAATTAAAACACTATTTTTTCCACTTTTGAATTTATTTTTCTCACATGTTTCGAAGGCTTACACCTTTATCATCGGGAGGATGATATAAACGATATAAACAGATCAGTTATATCGTTCTCCCGATGATGAAGGTGTAAGCTATCGAATCATGTCGAGAAAAATAAACTCAAACGTGGAAAAAACAGTGTTTAAATTAATAAAAATTCGTCATTATGGGATTTCACAGTGTTTGAGCCTTAAGTGTAGAGCCTTAAGTTTATCTAAAATTATTTTGTTTAATATAATTATACAACAGCACAGGCCAAATGCATGAAAATGGTATAAACTATTACATTGATTCTCGTGACATTTGATAGATAGCTAATCTATCATCATTTAATCGTCACGTGAATTCTACACCATACCAAAAGCAGTCAAAGCTGTTGACACTCTACCAAGAAGGTCATTAATGACCTGATGACATGTTGTTGGTTACATCTATATCCTCCTAGGATTTGGACTGCCAACTAATTCGTCATCTCTCGGGCTCTATTTGGCTTTTTTTGGCATCAGACAATGTCATTGGCCTCGCGAATTACATCGGATTTTTGCATTTCTTATTGTTGCAAAAGATTTTTCTGACTACACATCATAGTACCATCTCAATGACGCACAGGAGTTTGCGGTTTGAACGGTGTCGGCTCTGGATTATTTATTACTTATATATATTTTTTTAATTCTAACGATATCACAATTAATGAAAACATAATATTTAAAATCAAATCTAATTATTCTAGGATATTTGTTAATAACTTAGACAGGTGAGATTTCATTCCGACAGATGATTTAATTCCGATTTAATACAAAAAGGCTTCTAAAAACAGACATTTTAATTCGTATTGCATATTTAATAAAGAGTTTAACATCATTGTTCAAGAAGCAATAAATAACATAATAATACGTTAATTTTTATTATAGCATATCTGCAGTTTCCGCCTTGGTTATAATAATTCTTTGTAATAATTTTTTTTTAATTGTTTCACATAAAGGATTTTATGTGTACGCGTTATATACATAAATACCTATAACTTTATTTCATTATTTTAAACTTTATTTTGCGATTACGTGTAGATAGACAAAATATAGCCGACAGAACTGCGCAGAAGCAAGTCTTACTCTAAATGGCCCCAGTATAGAGAAAGTACACATATTTAAATATATTGGCGTGTTATAACAGACAACATCGATCCCGAAATAGAAGTGAGGTGCAGAATAGAGGATAGAGATGAGACCATTATTCTGCAATGACAATAATATTCTGCATTACTATAAGGAGTAGAGACCTGGACCCTCAAAGTGAACACAATATGCCGTACAGAAGCACTTGAAATGTGGCTCCATCGCAGAATATTGCAGATCTCATAGACTGATATGGTCACGAACAATGAGGTGTTACAAAGAGCCAGAGTAGGAAGAGAATTGTTATCTTATGTGAAGTCTAGAAATATGGCAATATGGGACACATTCTCCGCAACGAGAAATACGATCTGCTGCACCTCATCATAAAAGGGAAGATCGAGGGTAGGCGCGGTGTGGAAAGACCTCAGATGTCCTGGCTCGAGAATATCAAGAAATGGATCGGAGTTCGGGGGGTGGGGGAGTTGTTCCGTCTGGCACAGGACAGAGAGGCCTATGCCAGGGTGATAGCCAACGTTGGGTGGACCTGGCATTTAAAAAAAAGAGAGAAGAAGAGCAGACACTGTTAGAACCAAACATCTCTTAAGGGTAGCAGAAATGAGAACATTGCGACCTATTGTGGGGAGAACCCTTAGAGATAGGATACCCTATAAAGAAATTCGCAAATCCTGCAAAATCGAAGACAGTGAGGTGGAGTAGGCAAAGAAGACGATTCTGGAGGGACCACATCGAGAGAATGGATCCAGCGAGAATTCCTAATATCGTGATGCACGAGACTCCAGAGGGCCGTCGACCACCAGGACGACCACCAAAGAGACGGAGAAAAGGCTGGTCTTCATCATCACAGGAAGAAAGTTGATATCCTGCATCAACAGATCGCAAGATCTACAATCATAAGAAGAAGAAGGAGAACAGAAGAAGAAAAAATAGTAACTTTCATTATCCTTCTCTTCAATGATAGTACCTATTTCATTAGTTAATTTAACCATTTGCAGTAGTGCGCATTGTATTTTAGTATTGCATTGTAAAAATATGCTAACTAAACAAAATTTTATTACCTCACTGACTTTTTATACTTATTGTATCAAAATAAAATAAAATCTCCAGATTTGTGATCATCTCTGTGAGACCTAGAAGAAGCATAAATCAAGCGAGTTTGACAGAGAAAGGTGAATAGGGCGCAATCCGAGGTTCTACACATTATGTATTTCCGAATGGCGCCCGCCCACTGGAGTAATATTTCAGCCTTAAATAATTTACGTGTTCACACTGATGGATAATCGTATGAAGCGGATTCCCGACAGGAAGATCCGAACATTTCCAAAACCGCGCACACTTCGCGATATATCAAATGCACCTGACCTCTTTCCGTACGTGAGCTTTCATTTATTCTATTGGCTTTAGCAAATGTATACTCTTTATATGGTGTTCTTGTGGAAGTGAAGTATGAAACTAGCAAAATAAGGATGAAAGTGGAATAAATGCAGAAGAAATGAGATCTGTTAGTCGAATGTGTGAAAAATCTGTTTATGAAAGAGTATCGAATAAAAACAATAAAATATAAGAAGTGAATGCGGTGCGAATGAAGGTGTTATGAACAAAATAATGAAAGTTTCATTAAGACGGTTTGGACACACGAAAATAATATATGAAAAAAGAATGGTAAAGAAAGGAGGAAAACGTGACACGATCAAACTATTCAAATATTGAATGTCGGCCTCGTGAGGAGTCGGGTAATTCGTTCTTGCATGACACGGTGTATGAATGTTGAAGAATCGAGAGAAGTATGTCAGGATAGAACAGTGTGGTGATTCATTCTTTCTGCCTACCCTTCGTGGAGACTGCGTGATGGTTACTAAGTAAGTTAACTTTTTATAAGATTGAGAAATGTGTCTTTATGATGTCATTTATATGCCACCGTGTAAGGAAACATATTTTTCTTCCTCAGCCTATTCCCGTTCACTCCTAGACAAAGACCTCCTCTATCCGCTTCCATGTCACTCTGTCTTGTGCAGACTGCATCCAGGTTATTCCGACGTGTCTGTTCAGATCATCCTTCACCTCATCATCTTTCAATCTCTTTAAGGAAACATATATACAGTTAAAAGCATTTATTTATGACTGCCACACCGAAGGTTGGCGTTCGATTTCTGGCGATGAGAATGGTAAAAAAAATCTCAAGCTCTCTTTGATCTAGTAGAATTATTCACGTGAGAATCAAAATGGCGAGATAATAACTACCTATCACATGTCATGAAAATCAAAATCTAAAGATTGTGAACTGTAATTGGATGAAAATAGCCTGTTGTAAACAAACATTTACAAAGTTGAGGGAAACAACCGCATTAAAGACCCAGGTGTCATTCCAAGTACCAGCAAAGATATAAGATAAAAAGACCTCAACATTAATAAAATACAAAAAAAATATTTTCATAACTAAATAACTAACCTACACGTCATCTCTCCGAAGGAGTTGGCAGAAAGAATGGACTGCGACGCTTTAACTGATGCGGCACTCCATTGTTCTTTCTTCGCTCCCACAATTATTACTATACTCTAGTGACACCAATGGGAAGAGCAATTAGTCTGCTAAACGCGGTCTCCTCGGAGATCGACGTCTTTCATATTAGTTCAGGAGGCAAATACTCACAATGACTTTAGAAAGTATATTGTCCTCCTAATGTCAAACTATCTCTAATGCGTTCCTGGTTCTATGTTGTATTTTTATGATATTTTATCCATGCCTAAAACATTTTCCTGTTTGTAATGTCTTTTGAGTTAATAAACTGATTTGATTTGATAATTATTTATAATAATTTTCTACCATGAAATTTCAAAAAACAATATATTTTTTTATATCAGATAACAACAAACCATCACGCAAAGAAACTGAACCGCCACAATACTCGATCCTGACACACATCTCGAACTTCCTCAACATTTATATAGTGAGTCATAACTGAATACAATACAAACTGCAACTAACTGGTTGGTAGTTTAAAATCCAAAATAAAGTAGAGTTTAAACGAAATATAAAAAAATATTATGTGTGTCCAAAATAGTCACACGATATGCCCAATACTAAAAGATAATTGCTAAACAAAGAAGTTTTGTCACAATGAATTCATCAACATTACCTATGAACATATTTAGAGTTTTGAATATGGTCAATGTTATGCAATTTTTTTATTATTAATTAATTCATTTAACATGTACCTGCAATATGTTAATTTCTATCATAGATTTAACCATATATTATATATTTGTGTGTTCTCATAAAATCATATCTATTATAAAAAGAAGAAAGTGAAATATTATACAGTGAAAAGCTAACTTCACGCGTCCGTTGTTTTAGCTTGTTTTGTGGTGAATATGTTTTAGTAATTCACGAAAACAAAATTCAGTAACATGTAACATTAACCGGACAGCGCATCCGTTGTTTCGTATCTTTACTGACGAGACGCCTCTGTGCAATATGCAACAAGCCCTCTAGACAGACGACGCCGCCACTGCTGGGGCTGAGAACCAGAAAACAGCGTGTGATCCTTCATGTATGACAGGCGGCTAACTCTGGGTACGCACTAACAGCGACAGAAGTTGCGGCAGCGATAAGCGATGTTCAAATTAAAGCGGGTAGTGAATGAATGTAAATGACGTGACTTATTTATTTTTATTTTCCTATAACGTAAAAAGATATAAAAACACTATCAAGATATTTGCTTTAAATACGTAATTTTGCGCACATGCACATCCGTATAGACAGCATTGTTAAAAAATTTAAGGCATGCGTGCAACCTATCATAAAGTATACTGTAGAGACACTAACAAATACTGTATGAACAAAGGGTCTGCTAAGAACATCTATTACTGGAAAAACTCTCCGAGATAGTGTCCAAAACGCAGACATAAGAAAAACTTACGAAACAGAGGTTATCGTTCGGTGGAGTTAATCCAGAAGAAGATTCAGTAGGAACCATGTAGTCCAAATGGATAGTGACAGACTCGCATATACAGCCGTTTACGAAATCCCCTCCGGACACTTTCCACCCAGAAGACCACCTAAGAGATGGACAGCTGGATTTAATTTTCCCAAGAGACATGATTTCTGTGTCACAAATCGTCAGATCTATGTATAGAAGACGAAGAAGAAGAATACATTTTACATGTTTTGTAATATTTATATAATTCTATGTGCAATATGAAAATTCAAAAATTTATTTAATTTGTTTGATGCAATATTTCAACTCTAATCGAAATGTCTGAAATTATTTATTTTACACGAATAATTTATTGTCCAAAAAGGATGCTGAAGTGGCACCCAGGTGGTAGAAGATTTGAAGAAGCCAATTGGACGACCAAGGCTGCGATGGGAGCATGGAGTTAGGAGAGATAGGATGAAATTGTTACAAGTGTCAGATTGGAAGGTCGAAGCGGAGAACAGGAGGAGTTGGAGGTGACGAATAATGGACGCTAAGGCTTGATATGCACTGTAGGGTCATCGAAGATGTATCGTTGTATTATATCTTTAAAAAATTAAATGACCTTTTACTTAAATACTTTTGTTTGTCCCTAAATTTCCCGCTTAAACATTTCGCCAACAGTAGGGCCGTAGAATCATATATGACGGGACGTAACTAAAGGCCGCGTAAATAAGACCTCCAGCCCACAGACCACGTTACCTCTCTACGGCATACTGAACTTGTACAAAACTCAGTGTTACTTGTTGCAGATACAACATTATGTTTCTCTTGATATTCGTTGAATAATCGTTTTGAGAAAGTTAACATGGACGCGCAGCGATTCCAAAACGGGATCAAAAGCGGCTTGAAATTATTCGTACACTGGGTACCAGCCCCAGTTTCGAATCAAATTAAATTGTTTCGCTTGTTAAATATGGTGCTCTTGTTTATGCAGGCTGATCAGATGAGAAATTTTGTGATGAAAATATGTATTACCTTCTGTACCCAACATACCCTTTGACAGCTTTTGATGTGACCTTTTGCGATAACCTTTGTATGTGAATACATTTTCTCTTTCCCCGCATTTTTAAACATATTAAAAAAACTTTCTAAATGTAACAATAAATTGGTTTTCTAATTTGAAAGAGCTAAAATAAAACCTCACGTTTGTATACTATTCTGTCATTCAAAGTCCTAGTTGTTTTCCAAACGGTAATACATTATGGAAGTTTAAGGATGTCTGTTTCAAGCTGTCAAGTATTCTCAAAATAGATTTCCCTTTAGCAAGTAATTTTATTTGAATCGGATAATTAAATACATTTAAAATAAATACCCTTATCACAAAAATTATTTTTAATATTTTTCTAGACATCGTCCGAATTTTCCAAAACCATCGTGAAAAAATTGCAAATCCATATTTCTTACAAAAATATTTACTTTCGCATTTATTTAAAAAAAAAACTGACACGAATACATGAAAGGATATTTACGGTTTTCCATTTAGAGTTTGACAAATTCTTACCGTTAAACCAATACATCGTTCTCACACGGCACTTAAAAATCACCCGAAACTTAAAATGTCGCTACATGAATGTAAAGTTTTCCAACCAATTTGAGTTGATTGAAAACTAAGCCTCGAATTTGAGAACGTTATCCCTCTGAAAGTAATCTTAAGACTTTCATCTCTCAGATTACCCAAGTTTCCGGTGTGATGGGAATATCCCACGAGCGCGCTGTGTGACGTGAGATGGGGAATAATCATTCGCCATTTTATTTTAACACGCGAGAACTGTTTTGCGAAGATTTTTGCTATTGGCGATAGTTTGATTGTCAACATCGATCATTTTCTAAACAGAAAAGATTAATATGTATAATCAGATATGATGTTAAAAGTAAAAAGTTATTTATTTCAATGCAATTTAGTGGACTCTTATGATTTTTATTGTTACTTGAATATTGATGTAAAACCTTTTACTATATTATGTATTGAATCTTTCTTGAACAATGAAGTTAAAGGATTAATTGTATCTCAATAGAGACGAAGATGCAGAGTGGAAAAAGAATATGGTGATCGAGGTGTTTACAGGACGCACTGGTTGGGTTAAGCGCACGCTTTATGTTATACAACATTCTCCATTGCACCCTTCTTACGACCACCATGTCTGACAAATTTTTGGAAGTTGTATATATGTTAATATGTAACACCAAACTTCACGTGTTAGTTTCAATCTACACACTAGCGCCATCTATGAAGATTGAATTTAAGCATTAAGCAGAAGATCTTTTTATTAACGCAATGTGAGAGGCTACCGCCATTAACGTATTGCTAGCTTAAGTGGATATATGCTAGATAACGCCTGGAGATGTCACTCCAATTTATGTGCTTATTTTTTTAACTTGGACCAGTTTTTTTGTTTTTTACATCATCCAGTATTCGTCTACAAGTATTTGTATACATTCAAAATGTTTAAAAAATGAAGTTAAACTCCATATCAAAAACTTAATAAGATTTTTATTTTTAATTCATAAATGTGAAAGAAAACGAACTGTCATTTATCGCTTAACTAAAGAATTATCAAATGTTTATTTCTGAACTTCTAAGAAACAGAATTTTTCATTCAAAATCTTTTTTCATTCATGTTTCAGGTAAACAACATTCTTTTTTTATTTCTAAAAATACAGAATTATAAAGAATTAACATTGAATGTTTTAAAAGAAAATGTATTTAAGTATTAATTAATGACACAAAGTGAAGCCAAATAAAGAAGTAAAAGTGTGTTTTAAATTGAGTAAAATTTTACATTAATTAATAAATGTAAAGAACGTCATTCGTAAATGTCAAATGAAATAAAACATTTTACGCCGTAAAATAAACAGTTATGCAATCTACACCCAAAAGTCATTTACAAATAAATTTTATAAGTACATGCTTTTTAAACAACAACAACAACAACAAACCATCACGCCGTTTCCCCGCAGGGGTAGGCAGAGAGAATGGACCGCCACACTACTCTATCCTGGCAAACCTCTCTAGGTTCCTCCACATTCATACAACGAGTCATACACGCACGTCGATTCCTCCGACTTCGAACATGACCACTTTAAAATTTGATTAATTTGGTCATGCCATGTTTTCCTCGGTCTGCCTCGACTCCGTACTCCATTTACATCATTAACTTATACTTTCTTAACCATTCTTTCTCCATCCATGTGTTCCATATGTCCGAACCAACGCAGCGATCCTTTCATAATTTTGTTCATAATACCTTCTTCCGCTCTACATTCCTTTCTTATATCAGCATTTGAGATTCTGTCGTATATCGTTCTACCACACATACGTCTTAGGGACCTCATCTCTACCGCATTTATTCTGCTCTCATCCTTCTTCTGCCAGTTCCATGCTTCGCTTCCATACATTTCGGTTGGACCAGAACTCCATTGTGATCGGCCGTTTTCGCTTTCATTGATAAATTATTGTTTCCAATAACTATTTTTAAAGCTCCATTCACTTTGTTACCCGCACCAACCCTTCTTTCGACGTCACTATCCGTTTGGCCATCTGCTGTGAAAATGCTACCTAAATACACAAATTCCCACACCTTTTCCAAGTTCTCTTCGTTCACACTTATATTACAAACTGTCATTTGCTCTTCCCTTTCAAAAACAATCACCTTTGACTTTCCGACATTCATCATTAAATCATTTGACTTGCATACCTCATACATTCTCGACACCACGTGCTTTTTAAATATTGTAATGTACTCGGTTTAAAGTGTACCTGCAGTTGATTGTTAATAAATTAAAAATTGTAGATTTTCATTATCACAATTATTCTTATCAAGCCATTCTAATATATAGCGTATAACCTTGTACGTAAATAAATTCCTTATATTTCATCTATCCGAGGAATGTTTGAATCCTTAGTAATATGGTGAAGTTAATATCATAATGGGGGGTTGATTAACAGGGTGCACCAGCTGCTAAAGTTCAAGATTCTCGCCTCACTAAATTCAAGATTAGACCCTCCTATGGCTGCCGCCACAGGCTGTATTGATGTATAGGAGGTATAAACTCCACTAACATGACATAATGTACCCGACATTATCCCATCTCAATGTGACCCGACATAATTTCCGCAATTATCATTAAATCATTTTAACCCCGCGAACTTGATATATTACTAAGATCACCTTAGCCAAGATTCACCGTTGAAGCTATATCAAATATTTGAAGGTTAGATTCGCAAATATTAGAAATGTTATGATTAGCTTATTTTGACTGTCAAACTTCTGCCATAATAACATTTTCAATACTTTTATAAAACAAACCAAAGATTTTACTAACTATATTACTTACATAATAAACTTGTATAATAATAATATAAATGAAACGACGTTTTTATAAGAACGATTCCTACCTTTGTACTATTTTGACAGTGATCGGTTTCGGCAGGGCCCCTGGAATTGAAAGTCTGGAAAACAGAAAGACTGTAACATTAGTCTGTCAATGTAAGTGAATCTGCCGAAACCGGTCACTATCGGAATAATGACAAAAGTTGAAGTGGATATATGAAAACATATTTCTATTTAATTTTCATGTAAAATGAACTTCGATACAGAGATTTCAATAAAATCATATAATTATTTTATTAAAAGCACAATTATCAAATATAATATTGAAACTGAGAATGTTAGTTTTTTTTAAGAATCTTGGTTATTAAAAAACTAGTTCTCATAGGATTGTTGTACTCGTATATGTTATATTTTTTGCCTTTGAGAATCGAATCACAAACAATATTGTTTTAACATTTTGAATAAACTTATATATCAGATTCCATTAAAATCTTTTGAAAAGCTCGAGAAGAAATCAAATTAAGTATTTATTTTTAAAGTAGAAGGCATGATTCAGTCGTGCATTGCAAATTGATAGAGTATAAAGTGTGGATATTGCATCGCGGGAAATTTCGATTCATAATGCAGCGTCCGTACACCCAACCCCCACAATATTCGGTCTAGAGATGACTTATTCCCCTCTAGACACCATCTGCTACCGTCTGCAACTGGAAGATAATGTCTTCTCATGGACTGTCGACTCTGTTCTAGCCTGCCCAAGCCTCACACAGTCACCAGATACTCGGGCTAATAGCCCGCCAGAGATAAAACACGGGTTGGTTGCAGTTGGAACTTTGTCGTGTTGTCGGTGTATCAGAACGAAATAAATTATAATATCGTTGTGCAATATTCTCCTGCACGTAAAGTTACCGGAAAGAGAAACTTTAAAACAGCACGTCAATTGTAATATGAGGTGAAATGTTTTTGGTATTATTATAAATACCTGTCTAATAATATTAATTCATATTTATTGTCTCGTGAACGATAGTGTAAAAATTACATTTAATATTTTAAAAATGTCCGTTTAGATGCGTTTATTGGGATGATAAATTTTCCGTTACCGGGCACAAAACATGTCACTCCACTTATATATTTTACAATCAAACTTCGATGAAAATAATGATTTTTATCTATAAAAAATATTTAGATTATCCATTGTTTTGGCGGAAACACTTTGATATTGCAACATTATAAACTATTTAAATAAATAAAAAGTTTGTTATAAAAATCAGAATTGATTATATATTGTTGCGACAGCTGGTTCGCTAACTGATATTAGCATCGTCTTTTTTAGTTGATTGTAAGACCTGACGATGCTAACATCGGTTAGCGAAACAGCTGTCGCGACAAAATATAATCAATTGTGATCTTTATAACAAAGTTTTTTTTACAGTTCCCTAATAAAAAATATTTGATACACCGTGATCCAAAAAATGCGCATAAGTATGGTTGTACTATGAAAGACGAAAAAGTCGTAAAGTGAAAATCGTTACTGATTTTCTATTTACTTCTTACTAAGTTTAATTATTTATCTTACTCTTTTTTAAATGTATCAACATGTATGGTTTAATTTCTTAATGTTCATTTATAAACATATTTTTTTTTATCTTTAAATGTAATTTTACATTATTGATAACGTATTTTAAATTCTCGTAAATATCGTAGTTTAATATTATTTAAAACTTGTATTTATGTATTCAATCTCGAATTCATGAATTTAAAAAGATAATTTAATGAACTTTTTAGCATTTTTCATATTTTAAATACATTGTTTTTAATGAACATTATAAAAACTTGTAAAAAATGAATAGTGTAACATAAAAAAAAAGAATGACGAATGCCGAAAACGTCGGTTTTCTAGACGATTCATTGTTTTATCATAGTCCATTGTTTTGGCCGAAACGCTATGATACTTCAACATTATTAACTGTTAAATTATAAAACTCTGTTTACGTATCACAATTCTTATTTTTTATTCAAGTTTGTGGGAATGACATATATCGCCTCTATAGGACATTATTTGATAATGCCTTAGAATGGTAAAACATGTCATTTCCATAAACTAACATACAATACGAGTAAAAAGAAACTTCTAGAAAATAGACATTTCATTTAGAAATAATTGATCTTTAATATGCTATATGTGATATAATCACTTATACTCTATACCGATATATTATGAACACGTATCGATACCAATCAAAATAGTATCAAATAATTCAATAATTTCAGCTATGTTGATACTTCCGCTATATTTACGCGTTGATCGATACTCTATTATGGTAATAAATCCGCCATAATATTGAATGTGTATTATTTTCATCGGGAAATTAAAGCAACATCAAAGTGCTTTCGCGTGATTTTGCAGTAATAAGTAATACAATTGGGGTTCATTAGACGAGTCGGGGTAATCGTTTCGGATAATGTTATGTTTATGAAATTGGCACAAATGATCTGGTTAATTGATCGC
The DNA here is from genome assembly GCA_022606425.2 of Lepidostoma basale. Classification (NCBI taxonomy): domain Eukaryota; kingdom Metazoa; phylum Arthropoda; class Insecta; order Trichoptera; family Lepidostomatidae; genus Lepidostoma; species Lepidostoma basale. Next base: position 2,028,873 of record JAHDVF020001214.1, on the reverse strand, counting down.
ACATCAAATAGGGCGCGGAACGAGCGTCCCTAAATCTCTTCAGACTAAAGTAAGACGTACACTACGCGACAGTAATTGGGGGCCCACGTAATCCCACAGTATGACGATACTCAGTAGCCTGTCGACTGTGCCATTTAATGAACTTGATCACCTAATAACTATTCTTGAATATATTATTACTAATATATTCAAGACATCACGTAAAGGGTTTAATCAACTGAGAACTACGTTTTCAAAAGCTTTATTTATATTTATAAATTTACTTAAAGTTGTATTAAAGAATTTCTGGAAAAAAATATATAAAAATGAGCCCTTTTTGTATATAATAATTTATGACCTAATGAAGTTAATTTATTTACACATTTTTTATATAATATAACAATATAAACTAACTTACTAACTAACTAACCATCACGCCGTCTCCCCGAAAGGGTAGGCAGAAAGAATGGACTGTCACATTTTAACCGATGCGGCATTCCATCCTTCTCTTTTCGCCCCGCGGGAGACGCGGTGTGATGGGTTGCGAACCTCGTTGCCACCAATAGGCATCTCCCACGCAAACTTCGATCGTCCAACACCCACAAAATAAATCTAAAACAAATCATATAAAATACAATGATATAAAATAAAATAAAATAACAAAATAAAAATATTTTAACATATAATGTTCATTTTATAACAATATTAGAAATACTAATATAAAAAACGCTTTTTTTATTAGTGTTTCATTGTTTAGTTTTTATTATACGAGTATACGAGTCACCTGAAGATAGGCATCCTCCGAAACACGTCGTGTTTTTTTTAAACATTTTGTGGAATATAAACAAAGTTATTTTCAATTTCTAAAGTGTTTTACTATGTTAATGCCTTAGCTTTCAATAAATCACATTTTTGTTCTTTTAAGATTAAGAACAATAATATTTTCTAATAAAAATTGTCTACAAAATTTTTGTTTCATTCATATTTAAAATAATAATTGTTGTCGTTGTTGATATTTAAAATAATAACATATAGAAATAATGAATGAAGAAAGAATGGTGAAAAAATTGTATGTTAACGATGTAAATGGAACCGGAAATAGAGGAAGACCGAGGAAAACGTGGCACGATCAAATAAATCAAATATTGAATGTCGGCCATGTTAGGAGTCAGAGAAATCGACGCGCGTGCATGACACGATGTATGAATGTTGAGAAAACGAGAGAAATATGTCAGGAAAGAAAAGTGTGGCAGTCCATTCTTTCTGCCTACCCCTTCGGGGAGACGGCGTGATTGTTAGTTAGTTAGTTTATAATTGTTGTTTCTAAATGGTTTAGATAAATTATAAATATTAAGATAAATAAATGGTATAGTAGGCTAATAATGGCTAGAGTAGGTTAGAAAATCTCCGAGAACGGTACGGTTCCAGCACAACTTTCCTGTTTAGAGGTGCTGTATCAATAGTAAAAATAGCAATGATGTTGCCCAAATTCCGAAAGTAATGGAACAATACCAAGAAGAAAGAGAAGTTTAATTTTAAGCTTACATTTTTAATAAAATTTCTGTGATTTACAACTAAGGTTCGACTAAGAAGTCTTATGAAATATTCCTCTAATATTTGGAAACAAACTCTTGGATTGGATGTTCACTTCGTGAAGCGGTAGCTTTAATTCTCTAATGAATTGGTGTGGCTCTCATTCAGAGCGAGATTTTACAATTTCCCTAATCGCAAATATTAACACAGAGTACTGATCCAACAAAGCGAACAAACAAAGCGAGCCATTAAATGTAACTTGTAAACACACGGGTATAAGGCGAACTTGCCAAGATTAGGCGAATGAATAAATTATGACGTTATTAACACGCAGACAATTACAAGGTTATCACAAAGCCGGGACGGTTAATTGAGTTGTCTTATGGACCGGGCCAGGCTGGGATGCTGTAATCTGCGCCAGACATTCTAATAAACGGCTTAAGGCTCATCCTTATTATTACCACTGTGATAAGATTTCATTCTCTCTACAACTATGCACCGCAAATGTGTTAACTTTTCTTTTACTTTTTAAAAATCGATTTATTTATTTTTTAGATAGAGATAGTAAACAAACTTCTAAGCTTTTTAATTGCATATTTTCGCTGAATATTATTCACTGTTTTGATAAAAAAAGCTTTTGAATACCGAATTATAATACAAAAGAAATCAATTAATAATAGTAAATACGATTGTTAAATGGTTTTACTTGGATCCAAGTTAATCCACTAAACAATCGTGTTTACTTTTATTAATTAACATGGAGTTTTATAAAAACCAATACCTCAACCATCAACAAATGAGATCTCTAAGAAAAACTTGTGGTAAATCTGCTTAAAGTGTCAAATGCAAATATAAGAAGTGGAAGGGTCGTTAAGAAGGTGAAGGTTATTGACACTTGAAAATAATGAGTGAAGACAGGATAATCAAGAAGGTATTAGTAAGCGGCGTGAACAGAGCTAGAAATAGAGGAAAGCCGAGGAAAACTTGGCATGATCTAATCAATCAAATATTAAATGTCACGTGAAGCGTCTGATACATCGACGTGCGTGCATGACACGATGTATGAATGTAGAGGATTCGAGAGATGTATGTCAGGAGAGAACAGTGTGGCGGTCCATACTTTCTACCTACACCTCCGAGGTGACGGTGTGATGGTTTGAAAGTTTAGTTTTTGAATACATATCATTCAGTCATATCTGTCGGAGAACCGACAGCCGATGGGAAAGACGGGTTCTGGAGTGGAGACCACGTAGAGGATTCCGTAGAGTTGGACGTCCCCCTGCCCGCTGGACCGACGATCTTAAGAGCATTGCTGGACATGGATGGATGGGAGCGGCAATGGATAGGGGGCGGTGGCGTGCTTTGGGAGAGGCCTACATTCAGCAGTGAATGACAGACGGCTGATGATGATGATGGATGCAAAAGGCAAAAGACATGGATACGTGGAAAAGTATGGGGAGAGAGTACGACAACGGCTGTCTTAGTCAAGTCAAGTCATTAATGAAAACGTCTGTCTTCTAGGAATTTTATTAAATTTTATATGGAATGACATGTCTCGCCCGTCTAAGGCATTATTAAATGTCATTTGCTAGACATAAGATAATGCCTTAGAAGGGCGAAACATGTCATTCCATCATAATTCCTAGAAGACAGGCGTTTTTATTTATATAAATTAATCTTTTTAACATTTAGCAAAATATAATTTTCAGGAACTCCGTTTATTAGGAATGGAATGTTCTAATAAATTAAATATACCATATACAAGTATGTACAAATTAATAGGCCAACCTATATATACATCTATTCTAGGTCGGGTACGTGTTTACGCGTATTATATATACCCCCTTAAAGTTTGTTAAGTCTCAAGGAAGCATCATGTATAAAGTAGTGAAATGAAATGGAAGCTACAGCTAAACCTTCCCCAGCTGATTCTTCTGTCTAACGTTAGTAATTTCTACGAGAAATATTCTCTTTAGTTATTTTATTCTTTGTAGGGTAACTTTTCACTTGGATTTTTTTCTTCTCGGAAGTTCGTCTTTATTCCCGTTGCGTCTTTCAATCCTCATTTATAATAATAAGCTCTACATTAATGCCAAAAATACTGACGCTTCTTTTCAAGGAAAGCCCAATGGAATCTTTTTTCAAAAATGCTCATACGAGATGATACCGAATCACCCAACAAAATTATATTTTCTCTCCATGTTCATAGGCCAGCTTCCAATCTGATAATGTATTTATTTAATTAATGCATTTCATACTCACATAAAGTCATTAAAAAGTTAAAAAGAGTAGTAAAACAGTATAAAATATCGTTCCTAATATATATTAGTAAACACGATTGTATATTCGTTTTACTTGGATTTAATTTATATAAATTATTTAGATAGTGACAAATTTGTTAAAATATTATAATGTACCATCGTATCCTGTAATCATTTGCATTCAAAACATACCACAATTACTGTTTTACATTCTAAATTCACCATGATTTGTTACTAGGTACATACTCGTACCTCAACCTAAATAACTTATTAATGTCACTGTTCCTCATTATATATTGAACCTCGAAAATTCCTAGTAATTCAGTAGTTAATTTAATGTGACGATTTATTATTATGTATTGATCCTCAAAAATTCCTAGAAAATCAATTGAAAATTTACTAAGCACTCAAAATTATTTCTTAACAAAACCTTGAAATTGTTTTATTTATCAACCCAAAAATTCGTATTATATAATATCCCCCCACTCTTAGTTTTCTAAAATCAATATAAGGACACACTGTTTTGCAATTAGGTTTAGTTAGACAATGCCCTCGCAAGGTGAAACAAATTTGTCACTATTTATATAATTTATATAAATGAAATCCAAGTAAAACCTCTAAACAATCGTGTTTACTATTATAAACTAATATTAAAGTTTTACAAAACTGAAACCTCAACCATCAATAAATATCGTTCTGTTAAATGTTTAAAATTGTATAAAAATATAATCTTATATAATAAAGTTCATTTAAAATAACTCTATTTATTTTTATAGTTATTATAATAGTTAGTTTTATTCCACCTGTGCCCCTAGTCTTAAGTGTAAGTTAAATAAAAATATTTATAAATATTATTTAAAAAATATATATTTTTAATTCACCATATACTAATAAAGTTAAGATTTATTATTTTAAAAAAATGTTACGTTTAAATTTGGTCTCAGAATATTATTTTAAGAAGTCGCAGATAAAGATATGTGGATATATAGCAATGTCGAAGGAATTATTAATTACGATTTTTTTTCAAATTTTAGCACCTGCGAAGTACACATTTAGTTTATGGCAATATTAAATTTTTTGAAGAAAATAATTATGTTTATATTGAAGTACTCCGTGAGATTGTATGTTGATATATAAAGATTATCTCTTAGGACAAAACATAAAATTAAACATTTTTTCTTCTCTTTTTATATACTTTGTTTATACAACACTTTTATTAATAAAATTACATAGACATGTTTCGGACAAACAGTCCTTCAGTAAAGATAAATATTATAAAAAGGTTTACATGATCTGACAGATGCTATTTTTGGAACGTTTATGTTTTTGTTATAACAAATATTAAGATTAAATTTAAAATAGTAATTTAAAGTTCTTATTGGGGTTCAGGTAATTACTTACTAAGGAAATAAATCAAAGATTGGACTTGACGTTAATTTTTTTTGATAATTTATAATATTTTCTTAATTTCTAATTGCTTTAAATAAAAAAGAAAAAGAGAAATAAACCATCATAACAACACAAAGTATGGCGTTTATAGAAGAAATAGAATTTAACATTTGAAATGTAACTAACTAATGAGCGTCTAATCTCCTCAAACACCAAGGATGGAATAAAACAAGATAGGTATTTCCAATCAAAGCCCGTTTTAAACACGAAGAATGAAGATAGGAATCTTTAAATTTAATTAAGAAAACATGCACTAATATCAAGACAAATAAAGCGGTCATATAAATCACGGCATGGCGGGACCACAGCGAGTGCTGGGCGAGGCTCTTGTTACCGGAATCTAAATAGCGATCTCAAAATTAATTACATTTTATATTTAGTATAAAATGTGAACAGAAGCGTTCGGTGTTGTGCCATTTTATCAACGTCGTCTGATTCACATCTTTGCGGCTTCCACTTTTAGACTAAAGGAGAAACGCATTTATTTTGCACGAGCTTTTTACAAAGCAATAATTGAAAGAAAACAAATACATTAAAGATAAACTTTTAGACAAAAAAAAAATAAAACACTTTGTATTCAACCACGGTAGGTATGGTTATTATAATTGAACCAAGCTAGTTTCTCTTGTGTCAATGCTTCATCAGGGCGATATAATAACTATTATTATAGAGAATAATCGCTATGGTTTTTATTTTGCAAAACTTCATTATAAATTATCATATAAACTCGATTGTTTTGTCGGTCTTACAGATTTTTTTTTCATTTATACAAATATAAAGAGGATCACCTTCTATTATTATATCGCCCCGATGAAGCTTGGATATAAGCAACATTAGTTGGCATCAATTATAATAACCATGCCGCGGATAAATACAAAGTGTTTTATTATTTAATATATGTACATGTTTAAAATGTCTAACCACAAAGTGATTGCTTTATGTGAAAAATTACATTAATTGCACTCTAAGACTAACCGAAAGTATTGTTCAAAATATTTTTAGATAATCGATTTTACTGAAATCTTATTATGGAAAGTTCATTTTCAATAATAATTATATAAAACGATGTTTTTTTTAACTACTTCCAATTTTGGCTTTATTTCGTCAGAAACAGATTTCGCCAGGTTTGCTGACATCTAAATAAAGACAAAAGTGGAAGTATTTAAAAAAACATAATTTTATTTCTATTATTATTTTAAATTGTAAAAAAGAAAAAATTATACTACACATTAGTAAATAAATAAATGACTTTAAAGGGTAAACCTAATTTCTCGATATGAAACTTATATGAAAATGAAAAAATCAGTATTTTAAAGAATTAAAAAACGTTAAACTCGTATACACTTAAGGAAATTTCGTAATATTAGTAATAAATTGAAACAAACATATATAAAGAAAAATCTACTCAATCGAACCATAATTTAATATTTAGTTATGATATGCGTATATCAAATAAATGCATATTTTGATTAATTTGGACATGACATGCTTTCCTTGTTCTTTCACGGATCGCCATTCAAATTACAATGCTTGTATACAACATTTTGGTTATTCTTCTTTCGTTCATTCGTTCCATGTGTCCAAACCATCTTAGGGATCCTTTTTTTAATTTTACTTATGATGCAATCATCTGCCTTACATTTCTTCCTTGTATCGCCGTTCCGTTCATGCAAATCTTTAAATATAATAAATAGATCCAGAATACTACATCTATAGTTAAGAGTACTATCTTTTCAGACTATCATTACCGCGAGGTGCTTATAAATTGCAACTTGAAACTCTGATGCAGCCATCATTGAGTGAGTGAGGTAAGATAATCGCAACTTGTTATACTGAACTATGTAACTTTGGGTAACGGAGACTGCTACATGTTACATAACACGTAGGTACTGGCTTACACTAGGAAAACTTATTGTTCTTGCTTATGTGTTTGCCAATGCAGTCAGAAAGTAAATACGAAAATATATGACGACCTTCGTGGCAGCGTGCCATCAGCTATGACTGCCACATCAAAGATCCCCGGTTCGATTCCCGACGATAATATAGTCATTCTCACACTGTATTTAGTCTAATGTACAATTCAGATAACAATAAAATGATCATTAGAATCAATATAGCTATAAACTTTTTTTCGATTTGGCTCGCGCTGTATTGATGTAAATTATTCCACAAAAAAAAAACAATAATACTGGAATATATCAAATAACTAACTAACCACAAGTTGTCATCCCGAAAGAGCAGTCAGAATAAAAGGAATACCACACTGTTATTTCCTGACATATTTTTCTTGATTTCTCAACATTCATACATCGTATTATGCACGCACGTCGATATATCCGATTCCTTGCGTTGTCGACATTTTATATTCAATTAATTTGAACATGTTTGAACGTTCTTGTTCTGTTCATGCCGTTAACGTACACTTTCTTGAGAATTTGTACTTTATTTAATTTTTACGTTTGTTCAAACCACTCAAATGTCCCATTCATTATTTTCTTCATTACGTTTCATTTGCACTTCATTCACTTCTTACATTTTCATTTGACAATATTATGAACAGATATACCGCATATTCGTCTAAAAAATCTCATTTCTACTGTATTTTTAGAATAATAATGTAAAATTTATTAAATAAATAGAATTATTTTACATAATTATTTTAAGATAATTTTTGTATAGAATCATGTTTGCCACCCCTGATCTGAATGTACATAAAGGACTCAGTTTGCAATAGTATCGACAGTCTATCGATCCCAGCGAGTCTGGCGAAAGCGGTCGTTGTTTCGATAAGATTAAGACTAAAATGGTAGTAGTTGAAAAAGCAACGTTTTTTTAAATTAATATTTAAAATGAGCTTTCATCAAGAGATTTCAGTAAAATCATTTGTTTACCATAACTTTAGACTTTGACAGGTTCATCACAAGGTCATACTTATTGCACACTTCGTACATTCTTGACAATAGAACTTGTAGATTATCCATGCTGTCAGCGATTAAAATAGCGTCGTCTGCATATAGCAAACAGCTGATGGATATATCGTTCATTTTCGCACCAGAAAGAACAAAAAAGGAGTTGCAATTATGACGACCTTCGTGGCCGAGTGGTAAGTGCATTGACTGTCACCCCGAAGGTTCCGGGTTCGATTCCCGGCGAGGGCAGTGTGATTGTCACACTCTCTTTAGTCTGGTGTAGAATTCACGTGACAATTAAAATGGCGATTGATTACCTCTACATCAGTGACATACTGATTCTCGTGATAATACATGTCACGAGAATCAGTATGATAGCTATAATACCTTTTACATCGATAAGGCTCATGCTGTAATGATGTAAAAAGCGATTTAACAAAATAATAATAATAATAATAATAATAAAATCAAAACATGAATTATAGGTATTTTTTTTATGAATACTATCAAGAGTTTTTCACGTGATGCTTTAATATTAAATGACGGTCACGTGAGGAGTCGGAGAAATCGACGTGCGTGCATGACAAGATGTATGAATGTAGAGGAAGTGAGAGAAGTTTGTCAGGATAGAACAGTGTAGCGTTTCATTCTTTCTGCCTTACCCTCCGGGGAGACGATGTGATGGTTAGTTAGTTAGTTAATATTATAATAAATATTTATTAATAATTATTTTAATTTCTCCTATAAAGAAAGAAAAATATAAATAAATTATTTTTAGTTCTTTTATACAATAACTTCACCAACGTGAAGCACGAATTTCTGTGGAAGCTAAGCTGTATCCGATATAATAGAGTAATGGATGTATTTTCGTATAAAAGTCACCGCCCGCCTTTGTGCGATAATTTATCGGTTTTAACATTATCTGGTATCATATTTTATAACATAACAAGCAGAAGGAAATAAATTGGTTGAAGATACGATCCTTGATAACAATTAATTTGGAAACTTAAACAACGGATAGCTTCACTGAAACCGAAAAGAATTCGATGTTCGTGCAACCATTCCGTGGCATGCGGAGGGAGCTGCAATGCAAATGGCCTCGTGCAGTTCGCAACAGCATGCTCTTGTCTGAGAAATGGCACGAAATGTCTGCTCTCCCAGCAGAGACCAAAATAGGATTCCTTGTGCAAATCTACAAACTATAAGGCATGCCTCACAACGTAGGTATTTAATGTTCGGTCCGGACATTTCAGTGGAAGCAATGTCTGTATTCCAATTATTGCAATTATTGACGTTTAGATTGGAATTAGATACGTCAATTTATAATGGAATATCCGTATTATGGAAAATCTATTATTACTATTATTAATATTGTTTTGTTATTAGATACGCATATACGATAAATCATCATTTCATGAGTACATTTTAAAGCAAATTAAATATAATGTTTCTTTTATATTCGTCATCACTTTGTGTTGTGGATTCACATTTGAATAACTTTTTGAAAACATTGTATTTTCTCAACACTTTTTTGCAACTTTCACAAACATGTTTCAGGATACAGACTTCGCTTCTTCAGTGTATGAAATAATGAAAATTCATTATAAAAAATAAAATTAAAAATGTTAGAATTCATTGATTCATACACTAAAGAAGGGAAGTCTGTGTCCCGAAACTTGTTTGTGAAAGGTGCAAAAAAGTGTTCAGAAAATACAATGTTTTCAAAAAGTTATTTTGTTATAATGTATTTAACCAAAATGACTTAATTTTCATTTTGCACCCAAAACCAAACGCGATGTAAGTACACTTTTTTGAATTTGGATGATAGAAATATCATTTTGAATTTATGAAACAAAAAGAAATAATGAAATATAAAAAAAACATTAGACACGTGCATTGTTTTCAATTTTAATTATACAGTAAAGGTTTTATATTTTTTTTTCTTCTTCTGAAATTCATATAACCAACATGTCTGCCTTATCGAAACGTTAAAAGAAATATATCATCTCAGAATTAAATTGAATTTGAATCAATTGAAACATACCACTAGTGTAAATTTTACACTATTTAAATAATTTATCCGCCAATTAATAATCAGTCCAACAACTCAAATCGTTACCTCGCTGCTAATAATTCTGAATACTTAATCTTTCAGATCAATTCTGCAATTATACCATTGTTTTAGTGATTGTCCCTATGAAGATACGGATAGCTTAGAAAACAGTTACAAACCTGGTATGTATCGCAATCTAAAAATTTGACTGAATTAGATATGCATATTAAATCAATACTTGGAAAAATTAAATGCTTCAAATTTTCCCGTTGGTTGCATTATTGATAATTGTGGTTTTTATTTTGTGAAACTCAATATTCAATAAACTTAAACGCGATTATTTTGTCAAGAAATTAACATTGTTATAAATTTTCAATACTTATTTTTTTACCAATAACTTGAAGACATACTAGCTTAAATATAACTGAAATCATTTTTGAAAGTAAAATTTTCATTTCCCAAAATTAATTTAACATTTTGGTTCCCTCAAAGAGAATTTAATTTAAAAAGGAAGCTCTTTTGCTCTTCCGAGTTGTTGATGCATCGTTTTGATGAAAAATACAAATAAGAGCAACTCGCTTCCCCCATGTACCTCGCTAATGTGAGAACTGCGCTCTTTGCAAAAATAAATAAATAATTTATGTAGGTACTTTACTTGAAAGAAGTAAAAATAATTGTGAAATGGTGCTCAAAGAAAATATGTCGACCTTTACCGTTTATTAACCCTCGTGTACACGAAGCTGCGCAAACCAGGTGCTGTTGAATAGGAATAATTGAAAAAAAGACGCAATTATCCATCTTTTAGAAATTTACGAGATATTAAAAATATATAATATTGATCTACATGTGAAGTCGCTATCAACAAGGTAAATAAATAAAAATGCCGGATGAGACGAGTTTGGATTCCCGTAAAAATATATTTTTTTGGTTATTTTGGCAGATTTTAAAAATATTATGGTTCCTAACCGTTTGTGTGCTGGGCCATGCTGGGCCTTTTTCCATAATATGTACTAAAATTGCGTGTTAAAAAACAGGTAAAAAAATGAAAAATTGAGATGCTAAATTTAAAAAAAAAATCATAACTAGCGGACGCATCGCACCATCCAAATACCAGAGATATACTGCGCGTCATATCGTCGATATATCGACGACACGCAATTTATGATAGATATTTTTTCGTCGAAATATCGAAGATATGCATTTAAACGGACTTTAAAAGTGCACAATTGATAATAATAATACGCTTACTTTTAAAGCGCCATTTTGTTGATGTAATCACCTCAAGGGTGCACAAGACGTGTTTTAAATGTAAAAATCCATATATGACGGTGCATCTGACATTCGCGATCGGTTAGAAAGTATAATAGAACAAAATATACCAGTTTTAAATTGGGTATGAAATATGAAAAATGTGGGTTTTTAGCTTAGATCTGAAATCTGTCAGATCATTTATGCATCTAAGGTATGAAGGGAGATTGTTCCAAGCTGATGGACCGGCTACCGCAAAGGCTCGATCCCCGAAATTTGTACTAGAGCAACGCTCCAGCTCAACTATTGTTCCTATTGCCGAGGAGTTCGCCGAGCAAATTGTGGATTTCAGACATATATCTTGGTGCCATTCCGTGTAGCGCGGTGAACACTTTCCAGCAGAGTTTATACTGGATTTTTTCTGGACTTTTGAGCCAGTGAAGTTCTTCTGAGATGTTGTGTTATATGGAACTTTTTTGGAATGCCTTAAATAAGACTTGCTGCTGCATTGAAGACAGATTGAAGTTTAATTACTTGGTGTTTTGGAATATTTGCATAAATTTCATTACAATGAATTAACTGTTTTCACATCGATTCGTGTTTTATAAAAATATAAATTATTATATTATTATTTAAAAATGGAATTATATATCATTGTTCAGAAAGCAACAAATAATTTATTTATAATAATAATACTTGATTATTAAGTCTGATGGATAATCATTCATATTTGAAATCAGTAGACGATCGATCTTCTTTTCGCAATCCTTTTTCTGTTCGTTTATCTTATTTGTAATACCGTCCAAAGAAGTTGCGGAAAATCAACATAATTATAAATATTATTGAAGAACTAATCGGTAGTCAAGACATAGTTTAAACTATTATTCATAAATATTGCTTACGGTTGTTATAAAAAAGAGTCATTGATCATTCAAAATGAAGAAACTGGAAAAACAGAGGTTCAATATATTTTAATCGAAAAATCAAAGAAAGTAAAAGAAGTGTCAAACTAAAAAGAGTTACCTCGCGCTATGCAGGATCTTTAAATTGAGTTCTGATTGAATATTCGTGTGTTCGAGGGTTAAGTAACGTAGTAAACCAAGAACACGATGCCATAAACTTTACCAAAGTTTCGAGACTCAGGTGGATCTGAAAGGTGATGAAGATGGACGATAGCAAGACCCGGAAAAGACGGTCATTGACTAGATTACAAGGAAAGAGGAGAGTTGTTGTATCAATATGCAGAAACTTGATTCAAACTCTGAAACCCTGTACAATATTAATGTTTTAGAAATGATGTCTCGTGTGAAAAAACAGTTATCAGTTTTGGTCTAAAGCAATGATCAAATCAAATCATATCAAATCAGTTTATTTCCCAAAGATATTGTAAACAAAAATTTCATCTTAGAGCGTCTATTGTAAACAGATAAATTATTAAATACGAGTATGATACCAGGAATGCATGAGATATGGTTCGATTTTACGAAAACAAGATACTAAGTCAAGGGGTATATTTCTTCTGAACGTACATTCACAAATGTAGAGTGATCATGTTCAGCGGTGCACTTGCTCTCCCCACAGGCATCAACAGAGGCAGGATGGTTTTGCATGTTGAGAAATAAAACAGTATGTGCTGACGCTGTCGAAGATAACCATCCGGAACATAAAGATGGAAACCCTCCAAGATATACTCCACGTTAAGAATTGCAACAAATGCGAAATGATACCCGCATTTATTCCACAATTTACAACGAAAACATACCTTTCTTTTATATCCATTATTTTACTCTTACTTTGCCAATCAACATTTTTCCTTGCTCCGAGCCGAGTAACATTCTTCCGTTGAATAATTTACGTTCAGAAACTCGGGCTTTCCATTTTAACGATTATATTCTCAAAAATAATATCTGCAAAGTGTGGTAATTTGAAACAATGGAGTGTTATATTATGTAAACAGACAGAAGACAGCTTACGAGTGCGAAGGGAAGACAGGCGAGATTCAAGTTGTATCGTTCTGTACTCGGAAATGACTATCTCGGCGTAAATAACTTCAGAGAGAAATTTTGTTTTTTTGCATTTGCTTAATTTAAAGGCAGAAATACATTTTATAATGCTTCGAAAATCTTTTCGCTGCGAAAATTCACTGGGGGTATATTTTAACCTTTATGAACTGTTACAAAAGGAAGTATTTTGTTTTTTTACTCGGTCTTCTTCTTTGCCGTGTCGATGCCAACCAAATTTTGTAGAAATGCTCCAATAAGGGACCAAATCTATATATTTTTTTGATAATGTTGGTGGAAGATTTCCCCAACTTTGTGACATGGGTGCTGGGTGTTATAGTAAGAGTAACACGTGGAACACTACACGTGGAGGCACCTTCTTTGTTTTTATTACATAAATAAATCACGATTCACTTCACATATTTTTTTTTCTTTTTATTTAAAAAAAGACTAATATCAAGGATTTACATCAATGATATTAGAATTTATTTTACAATCTTCAATGTGAGCAGAAAATAGCTCATTATTATGAAGAAGGAATCTGGTCGTGTCCAGGCTTGAACCCATGTCCCCTGGATCAGGAGCCAAGCGTTCTATCCTCTGGACCACCATATCAATATTTTCAAATACGTTTTAAATTTACTATATTAATTATTATAACATTTTGGCAAAGCAATAGAAATTTCAAAAAAAAAATTAAACCTACAGAACGTAAAATAATTATTATTTCATGATGTAAGAAAGTATTTTCAAAACTTGTATAGTATACGTAAACGGTTCAATTTGTAAGGTATAGTCGAAGGCCTTTTTGACCGAGTAGCCGAAGTCTCCGAAAGTCTCTCGAGTTCGATTCCCGGCGATGACAGTGTAAAAAAAAGTTCTCACTCGATCTCTAATATGGCAGAATTCACGTGATAACAAAAATGGCGATAGACTAGCTACCTAACATGTCATGAGAATCATCAGAAAATACCGATCAACCTGAAACGAAAAGTTTATGAAGCCTGTGTTCTGCCAGTTGGTACTTATGACCTTGAAACTATTACATTGTCCAAATAAAGTGCCGAGAAACTACGAGTGACCCAAAGAGCCATTGAAATTGCCATGTTAGGAATAAGCCTAAGAGACAGAGTCAGAAGCGATACGGTGAGAGAAAAAACAAAGGTCGCTGACATCATCCACTGGGTAGCGACTCTAAAATGGCAATGGGCAGGTCACGTAGCCAGAAGCTAAGACGAAAATCGGAGAAAACGACTGCTGACTTGGAGACCGTTGACGGCAAAGAAAAGTGCACAGCGACCACAACTACGGTGGAAGGATGATCTGAACAGACATGTCGGAATAACCTGGATGCAGTCTGCACAAGACAGAGTGACATGAAAGCGAATGGAGGAGGCCTTTGACGAGAATAGGCTGAAGAAGAAGAATAAGAGAATCATTAGCTAAAAAGTTATATACATTAATCTTGATCATATAACCTCTTGTACACAAAAGTGTGGAAAATAACAGATTACTACCTTTACAATACTACATAATCATACATAATTGTTGCTAGATTAGTTAAGAAAGGGAACATGTCATTGACTTGTTCCCTTTCATAGATTAACTGAAATAAACGCTGTCTTATTTCTCTGTATTAGAATGGTCGAACTTGTTACCATTATTAACAAAAACATTGGTTTTGAACTATAGAAAAGTAATCCATCGAATTTGCCATATAAGAAAAATTTGACTTGTTACGTTTCTTAAATAACCGATTCATTTATAGTTATATTATTAGCAAACGGAACAATAAAGTAAATTGAAATTCTTGCCTCTTAAAACTTCTACTCCCATGGACCATATGACATTGAAATACATACAATATATTAGATATAAATATTGGCTTTTTACAAGGCTTCGGAAGATTTATTGTCCGGTAAAGAAATTGCATTAGAATTTGTTGGGAGAAACTATGTAGTCGTAGTCGTATTATTGCAAAACTTGAATATAAAAACCTTTTTATTGTCATTGATAATGTATTAAGATTTCTATGAAACCATTATTTTTGTAAATTGAAAATTCTTCTTATGAGCTCATTGTTAATAATGAAAAAAAAGTTTATATGGAAATGTCTTAACAAGGCTTAACATGTCATTTAAAAAATGTCAAAAAACAATATAACTTAAATAAATATTAAGTTTTATTCCCTTTGTTCTTCTAGTTCAGTACAATTTGGACAGCTCGCTGCCATATTTCATAAATTAAACAAAATATATAAAGAGAGCAGTTGAAATGGGTTATAATCAAAATATTAAATGGGAAAAAAATATTATTGTATTTAAAATAGATTTATCTAGTTCAATTAAAAAGCTTTATTTACATTTCTTGGGAATGATATTTTTTGCATTGCTGAAACACTATCAAATGAAACCTACCTTAGCGAGTTGATTTGCGTCATTCCCAAAATAAAAATAAACTTCAAGAAAACAGACGTTTTTTTTATTACTTAATATGCTGAGTTGTGCATCATTGTTCAAGAAAGGATAAATTTATTTCGTATTTTTTTTATTGTTTAAAATTTAATAAAGGAAACACTTTTTATTTTAACCACGGAATAGTAATTATATTTGAAGCCAAATAGTTTTGCTTGTACTCAAGATTCATCCGGGCAAGATAAATACAGTTTTTATGATACCCTAATAAAGCCAACAAGCGAAACTAGTTGGCTTCAAATATAATTCCGTAACTTAATACAAAGTGTTTACTATATTTTGAAAAATATAAAATTTAAATGTTTTACCACAAAGTGAGTGATTCATATTAAAATTTATTTTGTAATTGTTTGCGTTCTAAAACAAGATTGGAATTAAATTGTAAGTTATTCATCGCATATACGAAATTTGTTATTGAATAGAAAAATCTTTAAAATTTGCCTAAAGACTTATATAAAACAATCATATCCAAAAAATAAACACGGCATTTTCCCTCTCCCTAGAACAAACTAACTAACTAATCGTCAGGACGTCTCCCCGAAGGGGTAGGCAGAAAGAATGGACATGTTTATCTTGCTTCCTCAACATTCATACATCGTGTCATGCACGCGTATCGATTTCCCTGACTCCTCACGTGGCCGACATTCAATATTTGATTTATTTGACCGTGTCACGTTTTCCTCGGTCTTCCTTTATTTCTAGTTCCATGTACGTCGTTAACCTTTATATTTTTTTACCATTCTTTCTTCATTCATTCTTTCCATGTGTCCAAACCATCTTAATGATCCATTCATAATTTTGTTCATAACACCAACATTCGCACCGCATTCACATCTTATATTTTCATTCGACACTATCATACACAGAGTATTCACACATTCGTCTAGGAGATCTCATTTCTACTGCATTTATTCTACTTTCATATTTATTTTGCCAGTTCTCTGATTCGCTTCCATACATAAGGGTCGGTAGAAGAATACCATTGTGCACTACCATTGTAACTTTTTTAGATAGGTTTTTGTTTGCGATGACAACTTTAAGTGCACCGTTCACTTTGTTGCCTGCCCCAACCCTTCTTAATATATATTCTTCCTTTTGTTAACATACTAACCAAACCCACAAACTCATCTACTTGCTCCAAATTTCCACCATTTACGCTAATGTTGCAGACTGTCGTGATTTCTTATTTTTCAAAAATCATACAATGGACTTATTCACATTCATCATCAGATCATATCGCATGCATACCTCTTACGTGACGATAGATTAGCTACCTATCGCATGTCATGAGAATCACTATGATATTTACATCGATTTGGCTCATGCTTTCATGGTGTTAAGAGCGATTCAAAATAATAATAATAATAATAATAATAATACATACTTTTCATCAGGACTTGTAGTTCATGCTCAGTTGTCTGCAAATAGGACAGCGTCAAGAGACAGCTTACTGACACTCCGCTCTTTTTGGCACCTACATCCAACCCTCTCATCCCTAGAATAAACAATGCGATAATTTGATACTTAACATAAAATAAAATAAAATAATCAAGTTGTTGGGTAAATAATGTTTTACTAGTTGCAACCCGTAAAATATCAATGTAAGTAAATATTTTCTACTCTTAACTAGAATCAATGTACAATCATAATCAATAGGAAGTTTTAACTACGAGTGTAATTTTTTTTGCACGAGTGTGAAAATTCACAATAAACTGAACGTCAAATTGTTATCCTTTCGTTTTCTACACTACTGTCATACAATAATAATCAGAACAAAATTAAAAATAATCCAGAAATATTCTTGGGCATGCGCATTGTGTGCATTTCAAATTACTTTCAGAGAGAAACGAAGAAGCTCTCTTGTATTCAAAAATGTATTCTCCCATTATTTCTTTGAAGACACCCCTACGGGTATTGCCTGTTTATATGACGATATTCGAATATTTATTCTTTTTTTTTTTTAATTAATACGAATGAAAACGTCCATTTTCTAGTGGTTCAATTGTTTTTTGGGAATGACTTGTTTTGCCTAGCTAAGACGTTATCAAATGAAGAAAGAATCAAACGCGAAGCTGTTTATAAACCCGGGTTAATTAAGCAGAATTCAGAATACATAATGCTTAATATATTGTTAATAATAAAATGAAAACAAAAATCAATTGAAAATTCCAATTCATGAAAGTAAAACATATAAATGATAAAAATATCTCATGACTTCTAATTAATTCAATGCTTATAAAAGAATACTTAATGGTAATATTATCGAACGTTTTGTTGTACAAAACAGAAAAATGCACGTAGAAAAGTGTTTGATTATCAGTACATTTGATAATGCCTTAGTAAGCGGACGTAAACACTTTCCAACGAAGCGTGATGGAAAGAAGTCCAAACTTTCCAGCGAGACACTAGAACTCATGAAAAGGAGACGAGAAATAGCTGGGTCAGATATGGCTTCAATTACTTCCCGAAACTTGAGTAAACAGATCAATTCGGCGATTCGAAGGGATCTTCGAAACGCAAACACACAAATGATCAAGGACGCAATTGAACAGAATAGGGGGTCCAAAGTGTTTACACAAAAACTGGGCAGAAGCCAACTGACTAAACTGAAAAATGAAGACGGCAATATCGTTACCTCCAAACCAGAGTTACTCGCGGAAGTCGAAAAATACTATGGACGTCTCTACTCTAAACACGCTACAAGGCCCGTACTACATGACGAAGATGGTGATCCCAGAGCTAAAATAACCCGCCACCATACTGACGATCTCCCAAAGATAGACATAGATGAAGTTGAGATGGCCCTGAGACGGCTGAAAATCATACAATTAGGACGAAACAATTTCGAGAAAGAAGCCAACCGAAGAATTCAGTTGGGTTGGGCAGCCTTTGGGAAATTACGTCATGTTTTCACTTCCAAAATACCACAATGCCTCAAGACTAAAGTCTTCAACCAGTGCGTTTTGCCAGTCATAACATACGGAGCCGAGACGTGGACATTGACAAAAGGTCTAGTCTACAGATTCAAGGTTGCCCAGCGCGCCATGGAAAGAGCCATGCTTGGAATAACCTTGAGGGATAGATTTAGAAACGAATTTATTCGACAACAAACCAAGGTGACTGAGGTGGCTCTACGGATAGGCGGGCTGAAGTGGCGGTGGGCTGGCCATATCTGTCGGAGAACCGACAGCCGATGGGGAAGACGGGTTCTGGAGTGGAGACCGCGTACAGGATTCCGTAGAGTTGGACGTCCCCCTGCCCGCTGGACCGACGATCTGAAGAGGATTGCTGGACATGGATGGATGGGAGCGGTAATGGATAGGGGGCGGTGGAGGGCTTTGGGAGAGGCCTACATTCAGCAGTGGATGACAGACGGCTGATGATGATGATGATTAGTAAGCGGAAATTGGTCATTGCCCCAAAATAAAATTAAACTTCTTGAAAATAGACGTTTGCATTATTATCAATACTAACTAACTAACTAACCATCATGCCGTCTCCCCGAAAGGGTAGGCAGAAATAATGGACTGTCACACTTTAACCTATGCGCCCCTCCATTCTTCTCTTTTCGCCCCTCGGGTGACGCGGTGTGATGGGTTGCGAACCTCATCGCCACCAATGGGCATCTCCCGCGCACACTTCGATCGTCCAACATCCACAAAAAGATCTAAAACAAATAATATAAAATACAACGATATAAAATAAAATAACAAAATAAAAATAATGTAACACAAAATTTTATCAATTATTGACAAAAATATGGAGTTTTATTAATATCATTGTCCAAGAAACAATAAATTATGCTTACACACTTGTGATAAAATACGAGTATATTAAGAAATGCATTATGTAATTCGTGTGCATGATTTAAGAAAACTATTTTGATAATTTGAAATTCAAGGAAAGCGGCAATTTACATAGATTCTAATTCCAAAAGGAAAAGATCCAAACTGTCAATAATACGTCAGAGGGCAGCCGGGGAGACCCTCGGCCCGCGCGCCCCCCCTCTCCTGCCGCCCGCCTGCACGGACGTGAGGGCAAACTTTATGGACCAATCTCCTCAATAATAGATGGAGACGAGCAGCTTTCCCGCTCAAAAGTGAGGATACGATCTCTGTCTCAAGCAGTCGTCGGCCCGGCACAAATCCCCTTTAAGTATTTATCTTTTTACATACGGGAAAGGGCGAAAAGTATTCTTGCACCATTCGCCAACAACTCTAGCGGAAATACACTTTTTGATACGAAAGCAAAAATTGTTTCCTCGCTGCCTTTGAATAGTTGATTGCACCAGGATATAGATGCTTGACTAACAAACATCTTTCAAGTATTGACATTTTATAAAAAGTTCATCTTTTAATGAATTCTTATGTTGAAAATAAAATATATAAAATCGTCCTTTTGATAATGTCATTTGGTATTGCGGTGCTTTAGTATGTATATTGCCTCTGTCCACATGGGAGCCGGTTGACCATTGAGTATTACACACGGGCCCGTACATAAACCGTCCAACCGATGAATTATTTCAGCTTGGAACTGTTTGATTTATTTTGACACTGGATCTACTAGGGGAGGTTTGTGAACAACGTTCGATTCCGATTTCGTCTTACATAACAAAACCTTGTGTACAAATTACAAATGTGCTTCTTAACAAAAGCCTTACGTAAATAATCTTTCCAAGTAAATATGAAAAAAAATAGTAAAGATTAAATAAATCTAAAACTATCTTTATACAATACCTCTTGTAGGTACGTCGAATGTAAATTAATTTGAATTATATTTTTTCTATGTTATTAAATCATTACACCATACTAATTTGTTCAACGTGCTTCAAGTATTGACCGTTATTTTATTGTCCTTTTTGATTTTTTGATTTCTTTATTACATTATAATATGGCAACATAAAAACGATTTTTTTAAACTTTTTTGTAATAATAAAATAGAAATTAGCCTATCAATCGCATAATAATCATTGAATTCTCGTATTCCTGCATAAACAACAACATATAATATTAATGTTTATTAGTAAATGTGCAGACTAACATATATTTATTATGATGTCTCTTTTTAGAGCATCTGATATGATTTTATTAATATTTATTCAAATAATATTGGCGGGGAAATAAAAAAATAAGCGGTTTTATATTTATAAGTTTTTATGCGTGAACTTTCCATATTTTATGCATTTTTACTATGGCCTCATACTCGATGCAATGCGATATAAAAATAAGGTGAGAAAAATACTACCCGCAAAGGTTGAAAACGTTCTCAAAGTTTCTGAGATAATACGGAGTACGTTCGCTTCTCCAAGAACCGGATAAAGAAAGGAGAGAGAAAAGGAACAAAAATGACGAAGATGCCAATTACATCGTCTTTTCTTCCCCAGCATTCACAGAGGTTTGTCATGGAAGTGCAATTATCTTAATAGAGGCACCTAGAAAATGTTGCACTTATGTATATTTTATATACAAGTATGAAGTACCATACTTACAATGCATGTTTTACATCATGTATAGTATTTTTATTACGTATGAGCACATATTATACCATATATTAATTATCCTTATGTATGGAAGCGAAGCATGGAACTGGCAAAAGAAGGATGAAAGTAGGATAAATGCAGTAGAAAAGAGATCTCTTAGTCGAATGTGTGGATACTTTGTGTATGATAGAGTGTCGAATGAAAATATAAGAAGTGAATGCGGTGCAAGTTATGCGGTTATGAACAAAATAATGAAAGGATCATTGAGATGGTTTGGACATATGAAAAGAATGAATGAAGAAAGAATGGTAAAAAATATATACATGTTAACGATGTAAATAGAACCAGAAAAAGAGGAAGACCGAAGAAAACGTGGCACGATCAAATTAATCAAATATTGAATGTCGGCCGTGTGAGGAGTCAGAGAAATTGACGCGCGTGCATTACACGATGTATGAATGTTGAGGAACGAGAGAAATATGCCAGGAAAGAAAAGTGTGGCCGTCCATTCTTGGAGACGGCGGGATGGTTAGTTAGTTAGTTTTTTTTATATTAATTATTGAAACCAAATATTTTTTTATATTAATTATTGAAAAATATACTTAAACTTATGTAGATAAGAAAATTATGTAAAAATGTCGAGTTCCGTCACTTAAAATAAATATTTGTATATTGATAACATATCACACTGTCAAAGCTCCGTCGAGAGCAAAACCAGTTGTTTCGATAAAATAAACAGTGGTGTAAAAACAAAGTAAAAAATTATTTTAAATTATTTTTCTACTCTTCCTCCGCAATTTATTGTTGTGAGAGCAGAAATGGTTCTTTTTAGCGCCACCCCAGAGATATAGAAAACTTTTTCCCATAGATTTGAAAAGTGAAATGAGGGATGGAATTAATATTTATGAAAGAAGTTAATGGGAAAAGCAGACGACGCCTTAAGACGGATAATGTTAACCGCATGGAAGTTAAAAGCCTTGCAAAATTCGGTAAAAATATAATAAAAACAGTAAAAAGAAACTATCTGGAAGGCTAGTGAAGAGATGAAGGGATTGCTGGACGTCATCATCCCAGGACATTTCACCATCACAAACAGATCATGCGATATAAGTTATGCAAAAAAATAGTAATACTCGCCTTGTTTAAGTCAATTAATTTTAAATTTGAATGTTCAAAGAATATTTATTGTAATTTAAAAATAATAATAAAATATCAACAGCGTGCGTTATGAAGCGCGTGACGTTATTTGTATTCCGATAATTTTATAATATCGTTTTTTTTATGAAGAGCTCCTCATACAAAAATAAGATCTAAATATATAGTTTTGCTTATCGAAAATTAACTTTCGAATACCTTATAATTGTTTAAATTACGTATATGATTAGATAGATCGGTTACTCATAGAACATCGGTATCAATGGGTATCATCTTTAACACGTTTTAAAAGAATCACTCAAATACTCTTCTGCTCACTCCTGCGAGCCGCGAGTAGCTGGCGGAGTGAGCGGCACCGCGGCGCGAGAGGGAGACGCCGCCACATCTCAAGTACGGTCCATGAATACGATACGCTCATTACCCCGAACATCTTTAATCTTTGTAGCTCGTTTACCCATGGCGCTTGTTGCATACCTAATTGTCTCCGGCGCTTGCCACACTGACGTCGGCGTCCATTCTGCGACGTCGCGGCGTCCACATATTTAGTGCCTTTAATACGTACTATTATTTTAAATATTTACAACGCTTTTAGCGAACTTCGCATTCTTATATAAGTATCCAGCGGGAAAAAGAAAAATACTCAGAGGTGGAAATAACCATGCATTAAAAAAATCAATTTGGAAAACTGTGTTTTCTCGAAAAATTAAACAGAAAGAATGGACTGTCGCATTGTTCTTTCCTGATATACTTTTCTCGCATTCTCAACATTCTAACATCATGTTATGCTCGCACGTCAATTTCTCCGACTTCTCAGTGGCCGATATTCAATATTTGTTTGGTTTGATCTCCCATGTTTTCCTTAGTCTTCTTCTATTGAACAGTGTTTTTATTATTCAAAAAAACTTTTTTGGAATTCCACAGCTATCATAAGATTTATCGAAAATTGATTTCTACGCAAACGTTATTCATATTAATATGGTTTAACAATAATGTACTAATAATCAGTGATTTTAGCATATAAAAACAACCAAAGATATAGTTGAGCTTTTTAAATTCTGTAACATTGACACGTACAATACCGGTGCGTGGGTCCTTGATTCCCGCTTTCATACGCTTCCAATTACAGGGTAAAACGAACTACAAATTGTGGGAAGAATTAGGGAACAAATAACGAAACAATCCGAAGGGTCATCTAACCCTTTTAATGACGCCGGCTGCGCATGGAGCTACATAAATTTACATAATCTTTGCGTAAATGTGTTTTAATGCGTATCATCCCTAGCAAAGGTGTGCGTATTTAGGGTCGCGGCTACCCTTTCATGCCCGCTCAAGTATTTAAAGAGACATTCGTTCCGTTAAATGCGCACCTTAAAAAAGGTTGTGCTGTAATTTTAAGAATTAAAGCAGGTATATTTAATTATTTTTCGATTCTTTATAACAAATTTGTGGTTCAATTGATATTGAACATAAAACTAACAGTCTTAATTATTTTAAAATTTCTTCTAATTGGTTAGTTCTCATTAAATATGTAAATTTTTGTAGGTTTTAATGTACCATAATGGAATTTAAATTAATTTATTTAGTTATAGATTGTCTCGCAGTTTTCAGATTGACTCGATGGCCACGCGTTGGATTTTTTTTACTTATTTGAGTCACCGTTTACATTACTGCCGACGTGTTTCAATACATTTTGTACCTTTTGTTACTTAAGGCGTTTACATTGTAAAATTATGAAATGACGATAATTTTATGAATTGAAAGTTTTTTGCAAACTTTGAGTTTAAATTTCGCATGTTTCAAAAGTTTAGCATCTTTATAAAGATAAGTAATTTATTTTAAATATGTCGAGAAAAGTAAACTTAAAAATAGTAAACAGTGTTATAATTCATAGAAAATCATAGTGTCGTTTTTACAGCAAAACCGATTCATTGAATTCAAAAGCAAAGTCAATCACTTGTTATTTTTTAATATTAACAGTTTTATTATTATGCACATTAAGCTATATATATAATATAGTTTTTATAATAAGTTTAGATTTATATAGTTGTTTGCGTGCATGAACTATTAAATCAGATTAAAGATTGAAATATGAAGAAAAAAATACCTCATTTGCCGACTGTCGGGTAAAGATCGTTGCAGCTTTCATCTTCTGTAATTGATGTCATATGTCTGCAAATGCTGCAAAATAAAATAAATATTAGGTCCTTACATATGTAATTGGCGTTTTGTATGGGAGGAACATAAAGTTGATTTTTTTTAAATACGAGTATAATAGATTTATTTAATCAAAGTATGTACCATTGCTAGCTATGCACTTTTGCCATCTCATAGGTAGTTCATCGATCCCTTTACTAAAAAAACCATTCGGACGGGAATCAATAAAATCTTTGAAGTCGGTTTGGACTGCCCCATCGGAGTTGAATTTTTTCCCTTGCAAGAAGTTATCCAAATTTCGAAAAAAATAGTAATCTGTTGGGGCAAGGTCCGGAGAGTACGGTGGATGTCTTAGACATTCCAATTGAAGCTCTTCTAATTTGGTAGCCGTCTGTTGTGCAGTGTGTGTATAATATACTTTTAAACGCAATTTTTTTTTAAATATTATGGCACTCACTGTATTATATGAGTTTTTTATTAACATTTTGACTTTACCACTAAATTGATTTAAGCAAAGAAATTGAGAAATTCTGTAGTAATGTAAAACTTTATATTAAATTATTGATAGAAATCAATATGTCTGTTTTCTAGAAGCTTTATTACATGTTATGTTGCGTCTTGCTAAAGCTTCATTTAATATGTGATAAACAAACCTTTAAATGCATTTGACTCTAGTAATGTAATCGACTAAAAAATAATTATGAGAATAATAAACTAATAATTATATTTACAATTAAACTATGTTCGTAAGATATTTTTTTACAAATGTATAAAAAATACCAATGTTCCTTATCATAAAAGTTTTAATGAGAGATAAACCATCTTAAACACTTTGTTTGCCTCTCCCTTTGCTTCGTGTTGACTTAGGTATAAGTGTGTTTTCCCAGAGCTATGAATTTTAAAATTTCCTATGAAGACCGATCATTAGGTACCAAACCGCTGCCGCTGCCGAAGATTACAATTTCATAATGCCTAAAAGGGTAGCTGGACCTTAAAACCATCGATAATTTCTGTGAGGAGGGCTCCTTGAGTCCCCCGTGGGTCACTCCGTCACGTAGAGGGATCCCGGCTACTTCATATTCATTACCTAGCGACATGAACTATTTACCCACTTATATCCCTGCAGATTGATGTCTTCGATAGTCGCCCCCTTCAATCCGCTATAAATATTCAGGCGTCCATCCCGATGTTTGCCTTAACTATCCCCTGATTGGGGTCCGGCCCGGATTTGTCTCTGGATCACGGATTATTTCACGCTGTTAGGAGCGGCAATTTTCCCGGCTTGAGTGACGAAATCACAAACCTGTAAGAAAAATGACAGACTTTTAGGTTCCTACTCAGCCCGTTTGTATGTAAATAATAAAAATATAATATCATTGAATACTCTTTTGAAAACGTTGTATTTTTATAACACGTTTTTGTACTTTTTGCATATGTAGGGATTTCTTTGTCCCGAAACATACCCAAAAAGTTAATAAAGTGTGCTAAAATATATTTATTTGTTAATTCATAAGCCTAAACTGATTGTGAATACAGAAGAAATGAAAAATTCTTATTAACGAAAATTTTGTTTTATTCTACCTGGTCTAATAATGGTTTATATGATTGGTTCAAAATATGCTAGCGAACTAAAAAGATCAGTGGAAACTATTATAGAAGGACTTGATGTAATAAAACTGAATTTATAATACTTGACATTTTCATTATTTGCAATGAGCATCTACGATTTTTTTTTAATAACAAACTTTCATATTATCTATGTTGTTATTCTAAGATTTGGCATTATCAAGATTTTTTATGGCTTGAGCCCCCCTAATCCTATACCACGGGCATCACAATTCTATTTCACAAAACGGCTGACTTAAAACATCCAATATTTTACTCTTCTGGCAATCAGAAATGGTAGTATAGAAAGTGATAATTATATCAACAATAAATGCAATTAAATCTTTTAGGATATGTAGAAGACAAATATTTATGAAAATAAACATATGTTATAATATTTTTAGTATTTCAAAGTATGCGTTTGGTAATTTTATAGCCCATAGCTCAAACATATCTAATTCATATTTATTTGTTGAAATTAAAAAATTATTAATTGTTTTTTGTTGTGTTTCACAAGCTTTGAGCATTGTTACAATGTTATTATACTATTTATGAATCAATACAAGCACACTGTTTTATTATTCAGTAATATCACATTTTAGAAGTGAAAATAGTAAAGTTTTAATTTAAAACAATTTAATCTAAACTTAATCTAAAAACTGTTTTTCTCTTCTTTATTTTTTTGTAAAAGTGTTATTATCTTAATTAATACGAATGAAAACGTCAGTTTTATAGAAGTTTTATTATATTTTATGGGAATGACATGTTTCGACTTTCTAAGGCATTATCAAATGTCAGTGGACAGAAGGGCGATACACGTAATTCCCATTAAATATAATAAAACTTCTAGAAAACTGACGTTTTCCATTCGTATTTATTATTTTATATTTACATCATTGTTTAAGGAACAATAAATTAGTTATTATCTTAGACTTATTTATTGAAATTTATCGGAACTATGCTGCTATATAGTACTCGTTTATTGAAATGTCAATTATTTAAATAATAAATAACTCTTCCTTACAAAAATAAACTCATTCGTTGTTTCGCATCAACAAACTTAATTAATACGAATGAGAATATTTATTTTCCAGAATTTTTATTATAATTTACGGGATTTTCATGTTTTTCCTGTATAATGCATTTGATAATTCTAGAAAACAGACGTTTTCTTTCATATTAATTATATATTTTAATATGGGGTTTTATATCATTCTTCAAGAAACAATGAATAACAACAAACTCTATATTAGCTTGAAAATGGACAAATGTTAAGTATATACCCAAAAAAGATTCGCAGTAGTGATATTACCACCAGATTTCCTCCCGGTTGTACGATAAAATAGAAGTGTTTACAAAGTTTCCTTTTGTGACAGAGGTTTGAAATATACTTCATCTTTTTCCAAAGTAAGAAACTTCCACGACAACCGCACCGGTCAACTTTTTATATAACTTTTTATATCAAACTTGAATAAAGTATTTGGAGGGATTCTTTTAACAAATCGCCGAATTAAAAGGTGTTTTGCAACTGAAACCTGAAGGCTCTTACAAATTTAGAGACCTTTTTTTATAACAACTTTTTATTGAGCTTTTTGAAAACATATTTTATAACGCATTCCACCAAAATATTTATACGTTTGCCGTTTGAAAAACGCGTGTATAATTATTTGATATTTATTGAAACATTCATTTTCTTGAAGTTTTTATACAATTTATTTTTAATGACATGTACGCCATGCTAAGGCATTATCAAATGACATTTATAATGTATGTAGTAAGCTTAAACACTCCCATAAAATTTATAAAAAAAACTTCTCAAAATTCGATGTTTTCATTAATTTTAAATTATTACTTATTGTATATTTTCCATGAATAAATTGTAGAACAATTAATAAATTTACGCCAGAAAAGAAACTTAAATTTGTTTAAATGATCCAGAAGTATACCCATATAGGAATATTGAAATGCTTAAAAAAATTATTTCCATTAAAATAATTATTTAAAGATAAAGTCAAAATTGAAAAAAACAGTGTATTTAATTAATAAAAAACGTCGTTATTGAATTCCACAGTGTTAACAACTTGCATTTATCATACATATTACACCATTAAAAAATATATTTAAATGTTTAAATATAGGTACTTCTAATCTGATAACATTTTAAATAAGTTTTAGAAAAAAGTAAAATTTAATAATCAATTGTTCGAAGTGATATATGATTAGTTTAATCGTCTTACTAGCCCGCCACTTTGAGTGGAAACAGAGAATGCTATATCTGAAACGTAAACAATTTATGTGAAATGAATTAACTGTTTGAAAGCTTCCCGATTTGTCTGTGTTCTTATAAGTTTACAGAATGATGTAAAAGAAACGCGCCACCGACAACTTCGAACAACCCGAAGTTTATAAGCTCACTTTACCTTCGATGAATTCAAATTGCCCGAATGGAAGACGGCAGTTCGCACTCTTCTCGGTTACGAGTAACAAATCGTTAAAAAGTTTGTGTAATGAAAGATAAATTTTGAAAGTGACGAAATATTTTTTTATTACTTATAATTATGAATACAATATTACATTTTTGATGACACAATAAAGTTTATGCTTTTTAATTACCTTAACAAGGAGAAAAATGTCACTCACATAAAATATAATATTTTTTCTAAAATACTGACATAGAAAGTAAATAGAAATTTCAATAATATATGTATTGATTCTTATGAAATTTAATATATAGTACAAAATCAAATATTTTTTACTCATTAAACTTGGTCTTAAAAAATGTTTACTATCCATTTAATGTCCACAAGATGTTGAAATATAATTTATTTATAATCGTTGACGTCAAATAAAGAATATTTAAAATTCTTACCCCAGTCTTTCGATTCTGAAATGTGAGATTTAAAGACGTTTTGACAGACGTTTGAATCCACCATCTTCATTGTTTCTGTAACCAATAAATTTGATGCAATCTGATTGATATCTTCCTTACTTTAGACTCTTGCATCAATGCGTTAGACTACATCACTATACGATACATTAAATACTACAAAGTTTACTACTCAATGAAAAATGTAAAAAAAGTACTTCCTTATTATTGGTATTTATTATGCATTTATCAATTCGATGAAACTCCATATTAAATAATTAATACGACTGAAAGGGTCTGATTTCAAGAAATTTTATTATATTTTATGTGAATGTGTTTCACTTGTCTAAGGCAGGCAAAACATAGTATTAAAATATATTAATATATAATTTATATTTGAGAATACGGTCATTTTCGTTTGTATTAATTAATTAGTATGTATTTTACACGGTGGAAAGTGGAAGTCGTTATTAAAAAACTTATTTTTATTTCATTATTATTTAAACTGAACTTTCATCAAGAGATTTCAGTAAAATTATTAGATTAAGTTTTTATAAATATGATATTCGTAAAAAACATCAAAAACAAAACATCTAAAGGATACATAGGAATTCAAACATTCATTGCTTTTGTTTTCGACGTTTCTGAAATTAAATATCCCAAATACTTGTTTTAATTGTTTTTCAATTATTTTGTTGGAGCACAAACAAATAATCTTACTTCATTACTCACCTTGCAATTCTTGAAGAGATTTTCGCCTTTTTTATGATGTTATTCTAAGTTCCTCGATCTCTGGACTCTTCGACTCAGCACATGTGGCCAATCCGTGACAGGCAACCGGTTATCACGGAGGACGTTGTAAGGCTGCTGAGTCCCTCTTCTTAACCATTGCTTGTATGCCCCCAAGTTCCTGCGGCATCTATGTATCTAATACATAACAATAATTAGTACATAGCAAATTAGATACTTCAATTTAAAGTTTACACCAAAATCATAATTATTATGTGTAACCACATAACAATAATTAGTACATAGCAAATTAGATACTTCAATTTCAAGTTTACACCAAAATGGTAATAATTATGTGTAACCTCCGCCAGTATTACATTTCTAGTATAAATAGCGATCAGGTTATATTAGGTAAATTAGCACGAAATAAAGAAGAAGAAAAAATCAACACAAATCATATGAAACTACTTACTAACCTGTACAAATAAGTAAGACAGTTGGAAATTTTACATTTAAAATTAATTATTGTTAGTAAATAAAATAATTCTCCTGAAATTTTATTAAAGGGAGGGTAGAATATTATGTATATTAATAATCAAATATACCAAAAAATTTCATGTACAACGAAGTTTAACAAACCACATACTCTAATGACATTAAAATAAGTTTTGTTCGTTTTGTGACGTTTTACACGATAAGTATTGCTATTGGATAAATTGCGTGATTTAAAATGGCGTCCCGGATATCACCATACAATGAGGGCAAAGAATTAACCTTAAGGGACAGAATTATAAATTAATTTATTTGATAACGAACTAATATGACTGAGGTGGCTCTGTAGTGGGCTGTCCATATTTCTCGGAGAACCGAAAGCCGATAGGGAAGACGGGTTCTGGAATGGTGATAGTGCAAAGGATTCGGTAGAGTTCTACGTTCTTCAGGTTGCTGGACGTGGATAGATGGGAGTGGCAATGTATAGGAGGCAGTGGAGTACTTTGGGTGAGGCCTACGTTTAGCAGTGGACGATAAACGGCATAGATTAAAATATTTCATACATGTATCACGTTAAGATATAAATTAATATATTTAAATTTCGAACATTATGTTAGTACTCCATTCTGTATCGTGTAAAATTGACGTGACCAAAAATTAATAATATAATAATTAACACATTAATGCAATTTATCTTGAATCTTTTGAAACTGTGAACATTAGACAGCGATTACACTCCGTTGCGTAACCGTTAAATAGTTCAAATGAATTGATAATAAATGAACAAAAAATAATAATATAATTAACACATTAATGCAATGTATCTTGAATCTATTGAAACAGTGAACTAGTCAGCGATTACATTCCGTTGCGTAATCGTAAATTATTTTAAAAGAATTGATAATAAACCAAAAAATAATAATAGAATTAACACATCAATTCAATGTATCTTGAATTTTATGAAACAGTGAACACTAGACACCGATAACACTCCCTTGTGTAACCGTAAAATATTTCAAATGAATTGAAAATAAAGTTACCAAAAAATAATAATAAAATTGACACATCAATTCAATGTATCTTGAATTTTATGAAACAGTGAACACTAGACAGCGATAGCACTCCGTTGCGTAACCGTAAAATATTTCAAATGAATTGATAATAAAGTTACCAAAAATAACAATAGAATTAACACATCAATTCAATATATCTTGAATTTTATGAAACAGTGAACACTAGACAGCGATAGCACTCCGTTGCGTAACCGTAAAATATTTCAAATGAATTGATAATAAAGTTACCAAAAATAACAATAGAATTAACACATCAATTCAATATATCTTGAATTTTATGAAACAGTGAACACTAGACAGCGATAGCACTCCGTTGCGTAACCGTAAAATATTTCAAATGAATTGATAATAAAGTTACCAAAAATAACTATAGAATTAACACATCAATTCAATATATCTTGAATTTTATGAAACAGTGAACAATATTCAGCGATGACACTTCGTTGCGCAACCGTAAAGTATTTCAAATTAATTGATAATATCACTGTTTTAACAGGTTTCTTTGGCATCACGTTACCGTAAAATGCCTTAATCAAATTGATAATACATATCACACTACTTACGCATTATTTTTGACGTTTTTGATCACTTTTGTAAAAAATTATGGACACATTCGGCGCAGGTTATTTTGTAATATATACTAGACGGTACTTGTACCACGCTCCACGGCAGTCCGACGTGTTTGACAGTTGAGAGTTATTGTTGTATTGTATATTATTTGCCTATTATTGCTATACTTCAATTAATTTTAATCGATATTATAATTTAAAGGTTTACATCGTACCTATTTTTATAGAACTCCACATTATACAGGGAATTGCTTTTCAGGAATTTCTAATATTTTATTTTTTTTGTGTATTTTAAGAAACATTTTTTTTCTTAGTAATACATTCCTGAATATATATAATATGAAAAATAAGAATGTGGGATTATACGTTAATGTTTTTTTGTTACAAATTAATTATTTATTCCAAAAATATTTACCTGGATTTATATGCATATCTTCTTCTTCTTACAGGTCTGATGACGGTTGCATCTCCGTTCTCCTTGGAAGTGTACTGCTAACTATCTCGCCATCTTTTCGGTGGACGGCCACGTGGTCGGGAACACTCCGGTAGCCAATTTTTTTTTATATTTATTATTTGACACATTCGTACATATGTCATACAAGTAATAATACATTAAGGTTACATATGTATATACAAACAATTAGTACATTTAAAAATAACATCATTGACTGACATAATTGAACAGTTTAAATTAACAAATATTTATTATATTCTTAATAATTATGTGAAAAAAGGAAAAGAGAAAACTAACTTATAGATTAATAACATTATAAAATTGTGAAATTCCTATTATTTTGGAAATTTTTTAAAAATGTGGTCAGTTTTGACAGATGTTTAAATGTTTTTTTCGAACGTTTTATGCATTTGTTTTAACAGAAAATTTTAATAAATTAAAAATAATATTTTAAAGTTCTTGTTGGGTCCAGCAATAATCATTGAACCTCAGGTAGGTTTAATTGTTATTTAATTTTGCGACTTAGTAAACAAATCAATTATTGGACTTAAAATTAAGTTAATTTAATTATTTATAATGTTTTCTTATTTTAATGGAATTTTTTAACGATTTTGTCAATTTTTAATTGTATCTCAATAGAGACGAAGACGTAAACTGGAAACTGAACATGTATGATCAAGGTGTTTACAGGACTTATGACCTGTCATTGGTTGGGTTAAGCGCACGCTTTATGTAATTACAACATTCCCCATTCCACCTTTGTTATTTGTGATCATGCATGACAAATTTTTGGAAGATGTATATATACTTCAAAATCCATATTTATCTTCACGTGGCAGTTTCAGTCAGCCATCTATGTAGATTTGGTTGCACTAGTGAATTTTTTCAAGAATTAACCTATACAACCGACCCACTAACGCCATCTATGGAGAATGATTTTCGGCATTTAGCAAACTACCTTATTAACACAATGTGATTTTGTCAATATTTACAATGATGAAGGGTTTCTGTGTCCCAAAACATATTTATTCGAGTTATAATATTATAAAATATTGTCATGATACCATAGACGTAGAAAATGTTTTTTCTTGTAGATTTAGAAGAGTTTGCCTATCTATTCTAGTATGTAAATTACTTTCCTAGCATTTAATTTTAATTATATCATCATGTTGTGATTACCAATGTTAGCATAATATTACTAACAAATAATAACAAACCGCCATTTTACTAACAATTCTACTAACATGTTATTTTATGTTGTTGCCACGATACAGGCCATGCCTAGTATGACAATAACAGTCCATAAACTTTTTTTGTCAAATTAATGTATAACATGAAAAAGTAAAATATTTATATATATTTTTCACATTATTCAATTATGAATCCACAACACAAAGTGATAGTGAATAGAAAAGAAATAATATGTTTAGATTGTTATTGCATATTAATACTTCAGAAGAGTAACGATGTATTCGACAAAGGGATTATTTCTATTCTGCTTAACAGACTAGAGGACGGTGTACATTATTTATGAAGGAAACTCAGTATGCTGGGACAAGAGGCTAGAAATGTATGGACGCCTCGAAGAAACTATCGGCATTATAAAGGTTGGCCATGGTCGGCACACAGTTGGCCCACGCTGTGAGCCGGTACCGAGCAGAGAGGACGATTTGGTGCAACAAAGTACAAAATAACTCCGAGAAGACATACTAAAGGCAAATTTATTGTCAGGAGAGCCTCCGGGAACACAATAATAGCGAAGTAAGTCGGTCTCATCTTATTTATGCAGGAATTTAATGCTTTTAAAATAAAATCCTACGTGGATTGCTGGGCGTTTTAAATATATTAAAAACACCTTCAGTTGCATTGTATATGCACGGGTCTTACTAATTCTTTATCTGCATATATTTTTTACTAACTAACCATAACGCTGTTTCCCTAAACGGGTAGGCAGAAATAATGGACAGCCACACTTTTCTTTCCTGACATATTTCTCTGGCTCATCAATATTATATATTTTGTGAATATTGTTAAATCAACGAGGAACTAATATTCAGATAACTTGTGAATTTTGGTGATTAGGCCAGAAACAGGGAATAAATTACAAAATTTAATGTCACTTACAGCTTTTTTGCAATAAAACTCGTTTCTTTCGCTATTATGATTATTGTATACAGTTATAAAAGTATTTATATATTGAATAATGGCGTTATTAACTGTCATTTTCTTGAATGGTGATTTATAACTCAATTTTAAGTATTTAATTATTGATAAGTTATTTCATTTTTTTAGATGTATTGTAATATTAGATATTTTGATATATTATTAGATAATTGAGATCAATTGTAAAGGATAATGATATGACATTTAATAAAAAACAAGCAAATCGAAACGTCAAATGTTATAAAATTGCTGCAAAATTCAAAATTATGCTTGTAACAATATTCATGATGTCATTAACCAGTACGTTTTTTTTATATTTACGATTTATTTCACACTTAGTATGAAAAAACTACAATCCGCTTTACACTTTGCAAGAATAGATTTTATAGAGAAACAAGTCAAGTGTGAATAAAAACAAATTAATTTTAATAAATTTACTTTTAAGTTAAATTTACTTTTAAGTAAAAATAACTTTCGTAATTATTGTTTTTATGTGTTATTTTATTTTATATCATTGTATTTTATATAATTTGTTTTAGATTTATTATGTAGACGTTGAATGATCGAAGTGTGCGCGGGAGATGCCTATTGGTGGCGATGAGGTTCGCAACCCATCACACCGCGTCTCTCGCGTTGGCGAAAAGAGAAGGATGGAGTGCAGCGTCGATTAAAGTGTTGCAGTCCATTCTTTCTGTCTACCCTTTCGGGGAAACGGCGTGATGGTTAGTTAGTTAGTTTACTTTTAAGTACATGACTATATTTTTTCAAAACACCATCTTAAAAATCTCAGCCTAATGCGTAAGATATACCATGAAACCTCATCCATAATACGAACTTCTATGATAGGGTAATCATTTATGGTTGGATATTATCCCTATTTTGATATCAATCAACAGCTCTAAATGAAAATGGATTATAAATATTATACGTTGGATACAACAAAATTAAGGCACCTTAAAAAACGCGCCCGAGTTATACTATAATTAGATTTAGTATGACCAGTTCTTGCAATTATTAATTTACTTTTGATGTTGTTTTATTTTAGAGCAATTCAAAAATTGTTGGGATAATTGGATTTTCATGTCCATGTCACTTGTTTACGGAGTAATCATTGCATTGTATGTACACATAATATGAAAGGAAATATTTTTCTAGGGCAATTAGGATTGAAGGATACCGTACAAAAATATTTAATTCTAATAACTTTAAAAAACCTATTATGATACACTAGCAATACAAAACATACCACGCCTATAAAATATACATATTTTTTTATAAAATGGATCTTTTCCTCGATTTCAAATATTTAATATGAAATTTCATGTTATAATTCTTTATTTCATGCTGAAATATCTAAGCCTAGATAATAAAAACATATTACTTATTCAATGATCTGAAACTCTATATTAAATAATTAATACGAATAAAAACGTCTGCTTTCTAGAAGTTTTATTATATTTTATGATAATTTAATGTTTCGTTCGTCTTATAATATATTTTATGTAATCTATTTTTTTTACAAACGAACAAGACAAACGAAACATCTCCCTATATCTCCAGAAGGTTAGACATTATACAATATTTTGACGAACCCCTTTAGATTCCTCCATATTCACATATCCTATCATATACGCATGTAAATTTTTACGACTCCTAACATTGTAGACCTTTAAAATTTATTGATATGGTCATTCCATGTTTTCCTCCGTCATATTCGACTCGGTAATCCATTCATATCGTTCACGTACACATTCTCAGCCAATATTTCATTTAAAACAATGTATCTAATGATCCTTTCGTAATACTTTCTTCTGCTCTAAATTTCTTCCTAATATCAGCATTTGAAATTTTATGATACATCATTTCACTACACAAACGTCTAAAGAATCCCATCTTTACCACATTTATTCTGCTCTCATCGTTATCATGCTCGTTTCTTTCTTTGTTTCCATACATAAGGGATGGAATCAGATTTCTATTTTGACCATCCATTTTTTTAAATATATTTATTTGATAGTTACATTAATTGAACAATATTTTGTTAAACTTCGATAAAACACAAACTGTATTAAAAAAATAAATTAAAAAACAAACATGTTTCGGACAGAAAAGCGCTTCATTTGCGCTATAAATATTTAAATATTTTTTTCATGAATGTTGTCAGTTTTGACAGATATTAAAAATCTGTCTTATTAATTGTTTATTATTAATTATAAATATTATCAATTGTTTATTATTATAAATTTGTACTATTAATGATCCTAGGAACTAGACCTGGTGTTGCAGCGGGAACTTGGAGGCATTGGACCAACCAAGAGATCCGTACGATGACCCAGCAGCCCCTTATAACGAGCACCGTGAGAGCCAGTCGCCTAGCATGGATTGGGCACGTATGCCGAGCCGAAGAGACCAGAGTAATCAAGACCCTGCACGCGTCTAGACCGACTGTAGTAAGACCTCTAGGAAGGCCTAGACAGCGCATAATGGAGAATGTTCTGGCTGATCTGGCTAGGTTGGGCAAATCGGACTGCTGGGAACAAAAGGGGCAGGATCGAGGAGCTTGGCGAAAAATCATCAAGGAGGCTAAAACTCTTCAAGAGTTGTATGGCCATAGGAAGTAAGTAGTTATTATTTAAGGATTAATTGTATCTCAATAAAGACGAAGATGTAAATTATTTGGAAACAAAATTTGGTAGTCGAGGCGTTTACAGAATTTATGACCAGTCATTGGTTGGGTTAAGCGGTCACTTTATGTTTAACAACATTCATCATTCCGCCCTTCTTACGACACCACGTCTGACAAATTTTTGGAACTTTTATATACGAGTATGTTAATATTTTTTAATAACTTCACTGTTGGTAGGTACATCTACACAAGCGCCATCTATTAAGATATCTACAAGTATTTGTATACAAAAAAAAGTTATTGATTGTTTGATTTCATTTTATTTAGTTCCTATACTAAATCTTTCTCATTAATTTATCTTGTCTTTGATAGAATGTATGTATATTTTTTGTTGCATGTTACCTGTTTTGGCTTCTGAGATAAAACATAAAATTTTTAAATAAATATATACGAGCTAGCGGGTTTTTAAAAAGCGTCATTGGAATATCATAGGTAATAATTTATCATTTTTGCATATACGCACGTACATAAAGTTGTACATCATACATGGATACTCACTTACATTTGGAGACCCTTTTATGGAATGAGGTGGCAGTATTCGTTGGCGGAGATATAAATCCGGATTTTTATGTTCGATCACACTAGAGGCGGCGCTCTTATTGCGAATTTATAAATATTTCCCATTCGTTTTTTTAAACAGCTCGTATAGAGACAAATAACATCCTATTTTAACATCCTCTAAATTTTTCCGCAACATCAATTTAAAGCTTGATATAATCTGCTTTCCAGATATTTAATTTCGTTTGTAAATATTTTGCAAAGAATTTTTAAGATATATGTTATCTTTAAGCCTCAAGCTTACGAAATGATTTTTAATCCCTTTCACCAAACCACCCCCAACTTTTCAAACAATAAATGTTTCAATAGTTAAATTAAAAAACTTTATTTTATGTATCACAATCGTATTTTCATTTTACACGACAGCTGTTTCGTCAACCTATGTTGACATCATCAAGTGTTACCATAACATATCAATTGTCAAATTTTTTGTGAGTTTTAGAACCTTTATGTGTATTTGTTCCTATTTCAATTTGAATAATTTATTTGACATGATTTTGAGGTTCTTGCTGGAGTTGAATTAGATATATAATTATTTTAATTAAAATAACGGTTAGTTACTATTTAAAGGAGAAAATATAAAATGTGGAAAATAACATAATAATAACAATCATATAAATAATAAAAACAGTCATTAGAAGGAACAATTACACATAATATAGAGACAAATACGATGAAACATAATTAATTATATTAAAACATAATGAAAATTTGACATTTGATATTTTATTGTAACACCTGATGATGTCGACATAGGTTGATGAAACAGCTGTCGCGTAAAATAAAAATAGAAAGGTGAAACACGAAACATTTTTTTTTTAATTTAACAGTTTATAATAAATATTTTAAAAATAAGAACTAAAAAAATCACATTTTGACAACAATAACATATCTAACCGGAATAAATAGTTATATTTTCGGAAAACTCTAAAAAATTATATATAAGAATGGTATTTAGTTTGTCCTTACGTGCATATTTTAAAACTCTACTAAAACAAACCATCGACAAAAAAGAAATCGATTCCATTATAGCCTTTTGCGATAACATGAGAAACAATGTATCAGTATATAATGTTTCGTTGGCATATACAGTAACCAATATTACATGTATAAACTTTCTTATGTGTGGTGTGACGTTATTAAAAATAATTTAAATATAAATAGAATTAAGCTGTTTGAAATTACAAAGCTTTATTCTCTTTATTCGAATCTTAAATTTTGGTTCTGATTGTGTCCACCCTTGCTCCATTGACATATGTTATTATTGGTCTTAGGTTTCCTTTACAAATTCTCATTTTATTCTTAATGGTCATATCTTTATTTTTTTATATTGTGAATTTTAGAACACAAGAGATTGCCGCTGCCTTGTTAACTTCTGCTTATTTTTCTCACACAAAACATGTGTATAGATACAATATATGACCATAAACCTACACTCAAAAACTATTATACATTAAGTATTGTTTTGATGTACCTCTCCACAAACCTTTGGGGTAATGTTTCGTTGGCATATATTGTTTTGGAGTTGAGTTCTGAATATCGCAAACGCACTCTTACGCAGTGTAAGCATTCCATTTTCGTTTCAGTTGTAACACGGCGAAATATTTTCACCTTTTTTTCCGGAATGAACACAAAATCGTCATTACTCTGCGGTAAGTGGGAGCAATTTGTATTTTACGACTCCATTAATTCGGCATAAATGTTTTATTTTTTGTCTGTTTGCATGTATTGAGCCGCGTTTTATGGTTAATAAATACATATTTTACTCCTTTCGGTGACGATAAACTCAAAAAGGTTGACATGAACTCGCGCGTTATATTTATTACTTGTATTTCGTTGCCAACTTAGTTCTGTAATATATGAAAATGAAGTTCATGTTACCAAGTTTTGTGAGGAATCAATCTCGTAAATATTACATAACTGATATTAATTATGAATGACGCCTTCTGTCTTACTCGCATGGTTTTAAGTTACAATGGCCAAATCTAATAAACAATCTCAATCACTGTCTAACATAATAGAAGCATGCTTGACATATTATAAATATCGGTATAAAATTTAATTAAATATATAGGGTCCCATGTTCTGCGGAATACCCGCTTGTAGAGAGCGGGACAGAACTGAAAGCTCTGCATCCGTCGTCTTAAATATAATTATAAAAAAATTGTATTGAGCGTTGAGCTCAGCGAGGAAACATTGAGGAACTGTTTCCAGCTGCCAGGGATAGAGATGGCTACTCCCGAGAGATAGTCAAATCGCGGGGACCTGACATGACAATGACATATGAAGAAATAGTTTGTAACATTCCATCCTCTCTTCCTAATTTAATTTATCCAATATGGGACATGGATGTCCCCCTGCCCGCTGGACCGACGATCTGAAGAGGATTGCTGGACATGGGTGGATGGGAGCGGCAATGTATTGGGGACGGTGGCGGGCTTTGGGAGAGGACTACATTCAGCAGTGGATGACAGACCGCTGATGATGATGAATATGGGAATGTCATATCAATAGAGGTATTTTTTCTTAATGAAAATATGGTTATACAAATCTCTTCAAAATGTATACTTAGTTAAGATCCACTAATATCTGTGTCTCGAACGGTTCCAGCAGCTCGCTAACATTTTCTGGTCTTATTAAGTCTTAGGTATTTTTTAATTGGTATCCGACTGATTATGGGGTAAATTGTTGATTGTAAAACTAGTAATGCCCGTAACTAAATTGTTTTCTTCGTTTTAACTTCGTTTCCTCATAACTGAGGGTCGTGAACCATGGAGCTACCCGTGGCTAAAACAAAACGCCTCCAGTCCTCTCTGTTCTTCCCAGCCTGCATCGCTGAGTAGAAGACTCCACAAGTCATTTCCTTAATCTGGTCACAACACCGTATAAGAGATCTACCTTCTTCTTATTTTGCCTGGAACACTACCTGTGACAATTTTTTTTCCAGGTTACCCATCTCTCTCTTGCAATGTCATCAAAGAAACTCAGTACTCGCCCAGTGATATTACAAATAGTCTTCCTGTTATTTTCAGCTCATTAAGGACTGAGTCGTTTGTTCTTTTTGCAGTCCACGGTATCCTCTGCATGCAAAGTTAACACCACATTTCACGAGGGTCAATTCTGGCGCGGTCGGTAAGTTATTTTAAATAAGTAAAATTTTGATATTGTATTATATTATACATATATTTATTCAAAACTAAACAAACCTAACAGTTAAAAAAACATTTGATGCACACGGACCAAAACATAAAATAAAAAAAATTGAAAAAAAAACTGAAGTGTTTATCAATATCAAAATCTTGAAAAAGATTAAAACAAAAAAAAAATATTGCAAAATTTCTTTAATATTATGTATAGTGTGCTACTACTTGTGCTTATGTTCGACCGGTTTCGGCAACTTGCTGCCATCTTCTGGTCTAACCAAAAGATGGCAGCAAGCTGCCGAAACCGGTCCAACCGGTCGGTTTTTTTGTT
Source organism: Lepidostoma basale (assembly GCA_022606425.2). Classification (NCBI taxonomy): domain Eukaryota; kingdom Metazoa; phylum Arthropoda; class Insecta; order Trichoptera; family Lepidostomatidae; genus Lepidostoma; species Lepidostoma basale. The sequence goes on along the minus strand of JAHDVF020001214.1, from coordinate 1,987,510 downwards.
TTCATTATTTAAAATGAACTTCTACCAAAAAATTTCAATTTAAAACATTAATCTTTTTAAAGAGTTTAATGTGAATATTACATAAACATGAATACTTAAATAGAAAACAATCATTTATAAATATAAGGACACTAACATTGGATTGTATTTACTAATAAGTTTATTCTTCTCGACAGGTTTCAAAAATGATAATAAGTAATATCTGCAAAACATGATAAGTAAAATAAACTCAACTGTTGAAAAGCAGCAAATGTTTTATTTGTTATAAACAAAACATATAAATCAATGTTTATTATATTTAACATTTAAATCACACATTTTATCTGGTTATAATGAAAAAATATTATGGTTTATTATGAAAAAATAACTCCTGTAGAATGTGTTCAATTAAATAACACACGTGAACGTACATGATGTCATATATGCCGATTAAGACGCATAATTCACCTTCGATCATACAATATAACAATGCCGAACGGTGTATATTCAAGGTTCCCACCTATCTACAAACGGAATGTTGATACGGCTCTGTATGTTAAGGGAATGTTAGATGGGGGAAGAAACGTTGAATCACCAGTTCAGCAGTGATCGGCTCGAGATGGGATCACCAAATAACATACAAGTATTGATATGGTAATACACACCTTATCTCCAGACTCGCTAAGACGAATCAATACTTCGTGAACGGGCAAAGGGTCATACCGATATTCTATGGATGCTATATACATCCTGAAATTGCAATATATCGATATATATACATATTTAACGAATTCTATGTACAATATTTTATTGTAAATCACTTTAAATTTATTTCAATTAGATCTAAGGTATTTTTTTTAAATACTCTGGATATGAAGAGTTACTTGAACAATAATAAAAAAAAGCTTATTCAAAATTTCCTTTCAGTTTTCTAGAAGTATTATATTTAATAAGAATAACATGTGCTTTTATAGAGGATTTTCAAATGTTTGATAAATCTTTACTAAGGTGAAACATTTCTCTTTCTAAAATATAAATACATTTCTAAAACAGACGATTTCATCAATACCTGTGATAAAATATGTATTGTATGTTTTACGAAAACATTTATTTTTACTGAAACAGTTACTCTCTATTTGGTTTCAATTCATTCGTCACAAAATTTATCTATAATTCCTGTTTTTAAACAGTATTACAGTATAATATTTAAAATTAAGAATAATTTATTTTGTGGGTATCCGTTGTCCGTCTGGAACGATGATGTAAAATATATTTTACTTTAGAATAAAGCACTTAATTTGTGGTGTGCAATTATTAAAAATAAAAATACACTTTGGTCAGTTTTTCCAAAACTTTATTTTGTTACAACCAACCGATTTCGCTCCCGCTGAAGCTTCTTCAGGGTAACAAAAGACAGTGTCTCGAAACCCTGACAAAGCTCCATCGGGAGCAAAACCGGTTGGTTGTAACAAAATAAAATGGTGGAAAAACTAATAGAAGAATTTTTATATAATTTTGAATGGTGTAAGATAAAACCTAAAACGTTTGTTTTGTTGAAGTGTTATTTTATGTTATGGGATTAACATGTTTTGCCTTGCTAAAGCATAATCACACTTGATAATGCTTTGGCAAGCTAAGATATATGCTCAAGTTTCATTCTTATTCATTGTATAGTCTTCTTCTTCTCCTTTTTCTTCCTCTTAGTTTAGGTCGTATGATCTGTTTGTGATGGTGGGCCGTCCTGGGATGATGATGTCCAGCCATCTCTCCATCTCTTCGGCGGCCTTCCTGGTAATCTCTTGCTGCTTGGGTTTTCATCTTTAACAATTTTTGCAATTCTTGTATTCTCCATGCGGTCCACGTGGCCTCTCCAAAAGCGCCTTCTGCGTCTTCCCCATCTCACTATGTCTTCAACACCACAGAAAGACCTTATCGTTTCATTTCTGATCCGATCTCTGAGGGTTTTGTCTGCGATGGAGCGCAGGGTTCGCATTTCTGCTACTATAAGAAGGTTCTTAGTTCTATTAGTATCGGCTCCAATCTCTATTCCATACGTCATGATGGGGCGAACGCATGCCTTGTATATCTTGACTTTACTTTCAGTTAGCATGTGTTTGTTCATCCATATGGTGTCGCGCAAGCAGCCAGCCACGGCTGTCACTTTGATGGTTTATGCTCGCACCTCGTCATATAGGTCACTGTAGCTACCGATCCCTATGCCTAGGTAAGTGAATCGCATGACTTGCTCAATAGGTGTGTTATCGATGATCAGCTTATATCTGAGAGGCTCTTTTGATATTGTTAAGCACTTCGTTTTACTAATAGAAATCGTCATGTTATATTTGTTGGATGTGAGGTAGAATTTGTAGAGTGTCATTCTCTGCTAGTATTGCAGCGTCGTCAGCATAGCATACTATATTGATAACATTTTTTCACATTCTTTAACCTAGGTCTAGTGAAGACACCTCTTCTATCATTTTGCCCATAATAATGTTAACTAAAAAGGACTGAGACTCTCTCCTTGTTTTATGCCAGTTATAGTGGGTATTTTCTTTGTTAAATCTCCGCCTGTTCTGATCCGCGTCTTACCATTGCTATTCATGCTGTGGATAGTTTTGATCATTGCATTGTATAGTAATTGCATTATTTATAAAAAAAATATTGATATTTTAATTAATCGATGCGCGTAATCAACCCAAGATTTCGTGTTATGCTAATACTGCGAGTATAATCCGAAATAGGTTTATCGAGCCAGGGTAGATGAAAACGTTCTTTGTTTGGGGTAGATACATGAATTGTACCGTAGCTGGTATACATACAGACAATCACCCAAACTTCGACAGATAGCAACATAATCTTCAGCTTACAGGTGTGTCGAGGATTACTTATACATTATTTACAACGATTCAGCGATTCAAAGGTATGATACAGATCCTTCCCGGTATGTATTTACGTATATTTACATCATATTATAAATTTACAAATACAGGTTTCGTGTTGTGATTAGAGTGTTTACAAATTTAATGATTCCGACTATACAGGACATTTGTTTTCATAAATATTTTACATGGCCATAACCAATTCTTTGAACATTCTATGCTAGAGCAATCAGTTGACTTCATCAAACAGCATCATTTAAGTTTTACGGAGAAATTAATATATTTCTCGGAAAATTTCTACTCGCTTTAACTGCTCTGATAGGGAAAATGTTTGTTGATAAAAGCCGTTTTAAATAAATGAAAGGTACATTTATGTTATTATTCACCACCATTTTGATACCGCCAATTGTCAAACAAAACAAGTGTTGTTAAAATATCAATAACCAAGTTTAAATGAATATGGAAGAATAAATATATGAGAACTGACAGTAAGATCAAAATATACAAAACCTGCGTAAGGCCTATATTGACAAATGGCATTGAAACCAGAGCTGATGCCACAAAAACGAAGCCTAAAGTGCGGGTAGCAGAGATGCGGACGCTGAGGACAATAGCAGGAAGGACTCTTCGAGATAGGATGAGAAACTTGGCTATCCGTGAAATCTCCAAGGTGGAAGATACGCACGTGCAGAGGATAGATCCCTCCAGTATCCCACACCCTGTGATGCATCAAATTCATGTTGGCTACTGTCACTCCGTAAGCCTACTATAGATTTGGAAGGATAGCTGGGAGTTGACTTCCCAAGAGAAGCCATCCTGAACTACAGGAACAGACCATAGGTCTAAAAGGAGAAGAAGAATATATATTTTAAAATTAAATCTCGAATTTAAATAACTAACTAACTATCGAGCCCTCTTGCTGAAGGGGTAGGGAGAAATAATGAACTGCCGCAATTTCTTTTCTGACGCACTTCTCTTGCTTTCTCAATGTTCGTACTTCGTGTCATATACGCACGTCGCCGTCGTTTATAAGATCACCGTCAGGGGAAAGACTTCTGACTCCTTTTTTTTATCAATATTTAAAATGATATACAGGTATGACATATGAAATTTAAGTCTGTCTATTCAAGCCATTCAGCGTCAAATATCTTATGTTATTTATTATAATTATATCATAGGTTTCCAATGGAGGTCGAACCGTGCCCTTGTGGACGCTAGAGCCTTCCATGTGGGGCGGTAATGGGACCAGAGGCAAATGGGGGGGCGTTAATGGAGTCAAAGGAGTTCTTGTAAAACATTTAAACAACGTTAAAATAAAATAAAATAAATTTTATCGCATAATTTATCAATTAAAAAAATTGAATTAGATATTCGTATATTTCATTTGGTCTAGTATTTTCGGTAACAAATCGATAAACTAAGATGCGATTCACGCAATCAATAGATAGATAATGCGCAACAATATTCTAATATTTGAAATAAAATATTTGTGTTACTAATATATTTAGCCGTCTGCCACGTGGTAGATGATGTTTTTTTGTGCAAGTGTTTAAATTTCGATGATTTTGGTCCAATATTTATTAAAATTAAATCGTATGTGAAGAAATTTTTTACAAATTTACAAGTGTCAAACTAAAACAATGAAATTTGGAACTGTTTAAAAATTTTCTCGCGAACGTTCTTACCGAAAGTTCTTACCCAAATTATTAGTTAGTTAGTTGTTAGTGATACATCGGTGTCAACCCGCCTGTCGTCCTCTTCTTCTTTTTTTTTCCCCAAGATGAGAAGGGGGGAGGAGTGACGTGGTTGCAGCCTCGACCGCTGCGACTACGACCGCGGCTGTGGACGCCGCCCCAAGTGATGATGCTGGTGGTGCTGGTGCAGGTGGTCCTTCACCCTCGAGTGGAGTTTCTTTTGCACCAGCGCCCCACAAGTCGTCGTCTTCCTCCTCTGTCAAGAAGAGGAAGAAGGGAGCCGGAAAGGGATCGAGTGGCGGTGGAAGCGCAGCCCCTCCCTCACCGGCTGCTTCACATTCTGCTTCACAGGTTGCTTCTCCGGCTGCTGCTGTTGTGGCTCCATGTACGACTGGTACGAGTGCGGTGACGGCCGCCGCCCCCGGTGCGGGAGACGCTGCCAGAGCAATTAAATAGATAATATGTGCACCATCTGGGAAGAACATTTTGTGTTAAATTATTTTTATTTTGTTTTTTTTATTTTATATCATTGTATTTTATATTATTTGTTTTAGATTTATTTTATGGGTGTCGGACGATCGAAGTGTGCGCAGGAGATGCCTATTGGTGGCGATGAGGTTCGCAACCCATCACACCGCGTCTCCCGCGGAGCGAAAAGAGAAGGATGGAGTGCCGCATCAGTAAAAGTGTGACAGTCCATTCTTTCTGCCTACCCTTTCGGGGAGACGGCGTGATGGTTAGTTAGTTAGTTAGTTAGAAATAAAAGTTTATTTACTCAAAAGACATTACAAACAGCATAAATGTTTAAGGCAATAATAAGTTATGGAATAAGGGGCGTAATAATTTTGCTTTCTTATAAAAATGGCGGTGAACTTGAAAAAGTTGGGAACCTATGAGTTAGACAGTTACTTCAATTGTCTAAAGCTATCTTTCCTCTGCTGGATGTAGACTTTTCCAAATAGACTCCGACTACTCGTATAATTATGTCGTCACTTCATCTTTTCAGGGGTCGACCAATGATTATTTTTCTTTACCATGTTCATGTATGAGTAGTAATCCTTTTTTATGAATTAAAAACACTTTTAATGTTAGTTAGAAAGTTTCAATCCTGGGATTGGTTTGCAGCAATTTCTTCTATTCTTCTCTTCCATTCTTCCCTGTCTTGTGCGGTTCTTTTGAAATCTGGATATGATGAGCAGCGCACGTCCACCAACAGGTCCTCCAGGTACTCTCGGCATGGGCGTCCCCTAGAGTTTGTCCCCTAGGTCATACCCTCCATTATGGCATGCAAGAGACCTTCTTGGCGTATTACATGGCCGATCCATTTTGCACGCCTTTCGGACAAGGTCCTGAGCAGGTGCCTTCCTCCTTCGATTCCTTGAAGAACTTGATGAAAAGTTCATATAAATGATGTCATTATGAAATTCCACCATGTTATCGCTTTAAGTGTATCAAAAAGTAGTAATCCTTAATTCAGAACATATTTATTCACTATGCGTAAAAGCTAATTACATCAATAATTAAAAAAAAACTTTCATATTCAAATTCGGAGAAATGTTTGAACGCTACATCGGATGTATGCCGTTATTAAGTCAGGATTATCCGGTTATCCGATTGAGTTCCAGGCCCATTAAATGGATCAGCTTATTAGTTCAGATAGTTCCTGTTACAAATGCTCAATACCCGCCTGGCGTATGAGCCGCTCTATAATGAACTGCTGATTCTCCCCTCACGTTAACCTCACCCCCCCGGACTCCTTACCGCCACCGTCACACCGTCGTTCCGGTTTGTGGGCTGAGGAAGTATTGCCCCTATCTACATAAGACAATTATTCGAAGCAACGGTTTAACTAAATATCTTCAGCTATTCGACGTAAAATGTCTTGTATAGATTTACACAAATTTCAATTGTATAATTTTTAATATTGATTAAATCAAATCAAATCAGTTTATTTTCTCAAAGAATCAATAATTATATTATAGTTTGTGGCATCTATTGAGAACAGGTAAAACATTAAAAATATATAATCCCAGCAACGCATGAGAGATGGTTCGACATTAGGAATACAAGATACTCTCCTAAGTCTAAGTATTTGTCTTCTGAACGTACTTTCACGAATATGAAAGACATCGATCTCCGTAGTGATCATATTCAGCATTTTAATTGCTCTCCCTACCGGCATCACCAGAGGCAGGTTGGTTCTGCGTGCTGGGAGATAAAACAGTCTGTGCTGTGGCTGTCGGAGATAACCATCCGAAACATAAAGATGGATAACTTCTAAGATGACCAAGAGTAGTCAGGTGTGACCCTCTGATAAAAGTTTATCGATTAACAAAAAGAACTTAATTTTTATATGAATTAATAAATTTATTGATATTAAATAATAAAATACTTAGCCACGGTACGGTTATTATAACTGATCCCAACTCGTTTCTCTTGTAACCAAGCTTTATCCTCTCACCACAAAGCGAGTGCTTAATTTGAAAATGTAATTTAATTTAATTTTCTCGAAAAGTTTCGAAGGTTTTACACCTTCATTATCGAGAGAACGATATATAATACATATATTGTATTTTTCTCCAGATTATGCAGGTGAGTCTTTCGAAATATGTCTAGAAAAATGAACACACAAGTGAATGAAACAGTGCTTTAATTATGGAAAAATTAACCCCTAAAGTTTATCAAAAATTAATAACAAATTATTTAACTAACAAAATACTAAAAATACGTATATTTTTACACTATTTACTGTTTGTTTTTTGTCATATTTACGTATTATATTTGTTTCTAAAATATCACATCACAAATCGATTCATTTAAAAAAAACAAAAACATTATAACATATATTTTTTCCACAGAGGTGATGGATATTTACATTTTTCATATGAACCCCGATAGTTAGGTGCTCACATCATATCTTTATCCTGGATTTCATTTTATTCAATCAATCTGTATTTCATTGTCAAAATATATTTGTTTAATCAATACCCTAAATATTTACGATTGATCCTACACAACTCTCAGATGATACTTCAAACAATTTTAAATTTAATCTTCTGATTTTACTGAAATCTCTTGATGGAAGTTCATTTTAAATAATAATTAAATAAAACGATGTTTTTTAACTACTTTCACTTTTGTCTTTATTTAGACAGCGACCGGTTTCGCCAGACTCGTTAATTAAAAGTAGTTAAAAAACATCGTTTTATTTAATTATTATTTAATCTTCTGTTATATAATTGTGCTAAATGTTATTTTTATTCAGTGTGATGGTAAAGAGGAAAATAATTAGTTTCAATATAAATTTTAATATCTGTTTATGAAAATCAAATAATAATAAAACAATTATGCATAGTTATAATCTTGATTCTTGATTCATAAAATGAACCCGCCGTAAGAAGCCCTAAAACCATAAATTCACAAAAATTCGCTTAATCAATCAAACAGAATTCCTTGAAAAAACCTCAAATTGATAATGTCAAAGATAATTAAATATTATATCACGTCCCCAAGTCGGACATAATTACAGCGGATAGGTTCAAGAGGGTGTTGGCTCGGGTAGACGGCGCGCCACTCCGTTATCACACTTTGGAGAAACACTCTGTATACAGAGGGGTTGCGAACGCAGCTAAGGGATGATAAATGGCCACGTGACGTGGCCGACAATTTGGGTGTCAAATATCTTCAGGAAGGTGGCACGCGACGTCCTTTACTTAACCCCTTGAAACCAGGATCGGCCATCGGGGCAAGGGTCGTCGGGATCCTTTACGTTATTATCAAACACGCGTCCTTCATATTGTGCACCTAATGGAAATACGCCTTATTTAAGTAGCCCTATGGTCCTTTTGATGTATACCTCCAGACAACAATGGGAATTTAAATTGATCATATTCTGTACTTGATTACAAAGATGAATTCTGAGACCCCAAGCCTATGATAAGTTTGGAAAGTAAATTCCTTCACAGTACCTGCCCTGCGGATGTCTGTATCTAGTTGCCCTAGAAATAGTTTTGGGTGAGTTTTGTAAATTGTTGATTGTAAATTAACAATTAAACATATTTGATCAAAATGTTTTAATAAGTTGCATTTCTCTCAAATCAGTATAATTATACAAAATAACTTAAACATAGTTTATAAAGTAAATTCCTTCAGAGTAACTGCCGTGCGGATTTCTGCACCTGATTGTCCTAAAAACAGTTTTTGGTGAGTTTTGAAAATTACTTATGATAATTACAAACGTATTTAAAAACAATGTTTTTATAATTAATAAGAAAGAAAAACAGTTTTCTAGAAATTTTGTTATATCTTATGGGAATGGCATGTTTCGCCGTTCTAAGGAATTTTCAAATATATTTATATATGTATATGTCTGTTCCTGGGATGAAGATGTCCAACTGTCTTGCCATATTTTAGGTGGTCTTCCTAGAGCCTGTTGGTATAATACTATATTTACCGTGTTATTTATTGCTCTTTCATAACTTAATTCATAACTTCTTTGAAAATAGACGTACTCTTAATGATATGATGTTGGTATATAAAATTATTCACTTTGAAATTGACAAATCTGAGCTTCTCTGCAAATTGACACTCAATACCCCTATGTCCCGTACAAGACACACCGCGAGCCAAGTTTTCCATCTTCCTGTTTATCGCACTCACTACGCTCAAAGCGCGGTAATGTATCGAATTTGTGACAACTACATCAAGCCTGCTTATCCCTTCTGGGAAATGGCGTGATGGTTAATTTGTTGTTGTAGTAGAATATTTTTTACCACCCCTGATCAGTATGTATATAAAGGAGTAAATTTATAACAGCGTCACCAGTCTGTCGATGCCAGTTTCATTCATTCGTATAAATGATTTAATATGGAGTTTTGCATCATTGTTCAAGAAACAATAAATAATGTTTTAATAAGATGCATAATTTTGAAATCTATATTATTATATTCAATAGCTAATTCATATTTTGGTTTCAGAAGTATCTATTCTATTTTTTTTTAAATCTGTACAAAGAAACGTGTTCTTTTTTTAAAACACAGTCCGCTGTTTCAGTATTTCCTCTCAATAAATTTGAATTGAACGAACCAATTTACATCGCATAATATTGGCAAGGAAAACAAGGGTATGTAAATTTTTTAAGTGTCCCTCATTTTTTTATTTCGAATTCACACAAAAATATTTTTTCTGTTATTTTTTGTTTATTTTATACATTATTATTGCTTATCTAGCCAGCTGTTGAATATATTGGTTATTTACTTTTTATTGCACAAAAATACAGCAAATCGAACAAAGTATTTTGCCTAGCTTGCGATAACATTTTTATAAGCGTACACTTCTTCTTCTTCTTCAGCCTTCTTCCCCCCACTCCTGGATATAGTCCCCTTTCTTTTTGTTCCACTCGTCCCTGTCTTGTCCCTTCCGCATCCAGATCGTTCCAGCTATTCGGACAATATCAGTACATCTTTAAGGTGGCCTCCCAACAGTCCTTTTCTTTGTACAAGAGCTCCACTGAAGTATTCTGAATTTCAATCGGGTTTTGCCCTATATACTCGTATTAAAGCTTGTATATATGAATTTTTTTAAATAATTCCACTAAATAATAATCGCAACAATCACTAGTAGGGATAACAAGGAATCTATTTTCTAGAACAAAATCTTTACAATGAGCCCAAAATTGTAATGTTTATAAAAATATGAAGGGATACCTCCAGCAAATGAAGGAAAACTGAATTCCAAAATAGATTCTCGACATCTGACCAGATGGAAGGCGAAGATGGCCCGAATAGTGATCTTAGGGTGTTTGAAGTTGTAAATTGGAGAATGCGGGCGATAAACCGGTGAGAATGGCGAAAAAATCTGGAGGAAGTCATTGCTCATAGTGGACTGAAGTGCCCCTGATTCTCTTGGTTTATTGTTCTGTTAATATTAAAAAAACGATATTCTTGTGAACCTTTCTCTTTGCATCTCACTGCCTCCTAGTGCTAGTTTATAACTTTGAAGTAAAAGCTAAAAATTATGAAAAATCTGCGATTTGAATTACTTCGGAATACTACTCCGAAAAGTCCTATTAAATTTCAAACTTATAAAAAAATATACATCATATTTTTTAATTAGAAATTCCTTAATACGAGAGATACATGTATATTTAGTTTAATTCCATTCGATTGTATGGCTCTGGTCCGGTTTCGGCAGCTCACTGCCATCTTCTGGGTAGAACCACCAGAACCACCACAGGAAGATGGCAGAGAGCTCTTAAAACCAGTCAAAGCCATGAAATCAAATGGAATTAAAAAAAATATGTACTACATTTTTTTATTATTATATAGCAGATAGTTCCTCGTCAGAGGAACTATCATTCTTCATGTGGCACTTGGCAGAAATAAACATTTCCATTGCCTTATTACTATGCGGCATATATTTTTTTTATTTTGGTGTTATGCTAGATATAAAGGGATCTGACTCTTTCTCTCTCTTATCCCCCAACTAGAGCTGCGCCAAGTGAGGCCACAATATTACTCTTCCCAACTGCCAACCGCCCCTGAGGTGCCCCAGCGCCTATTTTGGGGTTTCCGCCCCCGTTGAGAACCTTTGACTTAGAGGGTGTATTTTTTCAGTTAAGAAAAACTAACCCATTATTTCTTGCACGTAATGAAGAATCTAATATAAGAAAATACATATTACACTTTACCTCTTAAGACCTGAGGTAAAATTGTAATATTTGAATATTTTTTTGTAAAAACGGCATGATTGCACCTTAATAAAATATTTTTGTTTAAATTTAAATGTATTTACTTTATTGATAAAATTCAGTAGGCTCACAAATGTTGACCTCTGGTTTCAAAATATAATGTAAATGCGATTATTAATTCGGTTTTATATATAAACGAAATTGTTTATAAAAAACATATTTGTTAAAAGCGTTTATGGGTTTTTATACGAGTATATCAATAGAAAATTTCTGTAAAACCGATATTTGAATATCGATTCCTCCCATTGATTCATTGTACTATGTCACTACTGCGGGCTGTAGAATGTATATTTTCCTTCTTCCATATTCCAGCGCATACATTTTATAGCTGAATCATTTCCAACACTGTTGGAGATTAATATAACCCATTTCTTGCCCTTCCAATTCACAACAATGACGTCGTCGTCCTGTCGCACCTGTTCGTAACATTATCTCATTTCATTTGATTTGCAGTCTTAATATTTTTATGACGTATTCAGTTCTATTACCAGTACTTATAACTAATAACTATGTCCAGACCTGGACCAAGTCAATAATTTTGCTGAATTTTGGTCTTGATCAGCGGAGTTATTAATGAAATTCAAATGATCACGAAGTTAAAAAAAAAGCGCCCCTTCATCATTGTTCCTCATGAGAAATACTTTTTCCCTGAAAATTACATAAATTATCCATCATAATCTGTATCCAAGCAAAATGATTGTCATTTGCAATGATCTGGACTGATCGGTGTTAACGAACCTGAACAGAATATAAATTGGTTTGTTACGCGATCAAATTCTTAATGTTTGCCTCAAAATATTAAATAAAAATAATAAGTACATTTAATTTGTTGGTGTATTTTTGAAAGTAGGTAGTATACCATCTATTTGAATTGCTTTTGTTGGCACTATTTGTCTGCGTCAAGTCTATTTTCTGCTAACGTCTTTAGCCAGTTTGGGTTCAACTTTTTTCATCATAGTTTCCTCTTCGGGAGGACAATCCTGTTCTTCACCAAAATCGTTATCCTAAAAGTAGGTATCCCTATTATTCAGCAATTCCTCAATTTGATCGTAATCCAGTTCTCAGTGAAAAATGTGTCAAATAATCAATACATTAACTTTAATGGGATTGAAACTTGAGGTATACACATGTGATACTCAAAGTTTAGGTAAATATATATTTTTTAATTTAGGTTATGACTTCAAAATTACATTTAAATATTCATGGATGTTTTTTTATGATAACTAATTCAAATGACTTGTTTTACCATAACTGCAATTTAATTGTTTTGTCTGAATACTTATTCGCCGAGTCGCATAAGTTCAAGCTTCTGCGAAATTGTGACACGTAGACATTTTTTTTTCGAGTTTGATATGTTATCAACCTTGTATATCTTATTTTTCTTCTTCTTCTCCCATTTAAAAATTCATGAATACAAAAATATGAACCTCGTATATGTACCTGCGGTCTTAAGAGGTTATATAGAAAACTATAACATAACGTAACAAAGTATTATGTTCGTTTTTCACATAATGTAATAATGTATGAGCACTACAGCGGACGCCTACAGATGTACCAGTAACTAGGAGAGTATGTATTAGCTATGTAAGTACGACCAACGTAAAGAATTGGCTTGCTTATTGAATAAGAGACAGCTATTGGCCAGAAGCCAGCTGGCTGGACCCAGTACGCTCGGCGATAATTATAGCATATCAAATATTACAAGTACAAATTGATAAATGTTTCTTCTGGAGTTACATCCTTACTGCGGTTATCCTTTGGAAACATGTTCACAAGACAATCAATACATTAAATAACCTAGTTGTTCTATTATATTTCATATTCCACATATTAATTCACTAATACTTTTGTATTTGTCAAATTAAATCAATTTTTTATGTTTGTATTTGTAAAAGTAATTGAAAAACATATTAACGAGAAAATCAATTTTAACTTTCGAAAAATAATAAAACATGATAGTCTGCAACATTAGCATGATTTGTGAAGATCTGAAACAAGTGGATAAATTTGTATATTTAGGAAATATATTTATGGTAAAAGGGATGTGAGAGTGGAGAGAGATATTGAATGAAGGGTTGGGGTAGCCGACAAAGTAAATGGTGCACTCAAAGTTGACATCGCAAACAAAAGTATATAACATAACCTACAACTGCAGTGCATAATGGCGTACTTGTGGAATTGTAGCGTAGAACTGGCTAAAGAGGGATGAAAGTAGAATAAATGAAGTAGAAATGAGATCTCTTGACTCTCACGAATGTGTGGTAAATCTGTATATATGATAGAGTGTAAGCAGTTTGCCAGTCCATTATTTCTACATGCCCTTTCCACCGGGGAATTTAGATATACAGTTAGTATGTTGAAATAATTAAAAACGTATTTGGTAGATATTATAGAACATGTCCAAGACAGTGGACCTACGAGTGTCCACAAATGATTCCACCCCAATCTTGCTCCACGGCGTCTCCCTCATGACCACGACCAGCTTCTGCTACCTCGGTAGTATGATAGCGGGCTCGGGAGGTACGGAGGAAGATGTAGCCAGCAGATTTAACAAGGCAAGGGGACCTTTCGCTATGTTTCGCCCTGTATGGCGCTCCGGTATCATTTCGAGAAAGCTCAAGCTCCAAATATTCAGCAGTAGCGTTAAAAGCGTACTGCTGTACGGATATGATACTTGGAAGTCTACCGCGGACGTTATTGGTAAACTCTAGGTGTTTATAAATAGCTGCCTTCGCTCAATATTCAAAATCTATTGGCCCCAAACAGTGTCAAATGCCGCTCTCTGGACTATGGCAGGCAAAAAGCCAGTTAGAGAACAGGTCGCTAGACCAAAATGGCAGTGGATCGGTCACACTCTGAGACGGAACCCAGCCTGCATCGCTCAAGGTGCACTAGACTGGTCTCCTATGGGGGGAAAGAGAAATCGAGGAAGACCTAGAGCCACCTGGAGAAGAACCCTGCAGGACGAGGTTAAGGCGGCAGGCCTCACTTGGGATAATTTTAGGCATCAGGCATGCGATAGAGTCGGGTGGAGAAGGTTCCTTGAGGCCCTATGCACCACGGAGGTGTGACAGGACAAAAATAAGAATAAGAGATTTGGAAGATGATTACTATTTATTTCTTATAGTTTACTTAACCAGCATAAAAAATTATTTACAAATTAATATTTAGTGATTAATTGAAAAAACCTGAACGTTTAAATATATAAAAATGCAGAAACATTTTGAGAGTCAGTAAATGAACAGGAGGATAATAATACGACGATAAAAAGAGAGAAAACTATACATTAACCTCCGCTTCCTTATAACCAGACAAGACGACCAGACGATGCAATTAACCAGTCTTTTACTTCTTCTTCGAGTGCCATGTCAGGTCTCCCCGACCACAAGTAAAGAAAAAAATGTTCTCTGGGATTTAACCAAAAAATGATATCCAATAACAAGTTTTAAACTAATTCACTAACTTACCATCAAGCTATCCCTCTAATAGGGTATACAGAAAAAAATGGACCATTCTTCCCTGACATACTTCTTTCGATTATCAACATTCATATATCATGTCATACTTGAAACTCACTCGTTTGTAACACCCGATGATGCAAACATAGATTGGCGAAACAGCTGTTAGTCTCATTTAAATAATAATCGTGATACGTAATTATAGTGTCCTAAATTTAAGCATTTTATAAATAAATCTTCTAACGAGCAAACAATAAATAGCCACCTTAAGAACTTAGAACTAAATCCGCGAGTAACAATAAACCATATATGTTTAAAATATATTCCATAGGGGAAATTCTAAGAAGCGTCGTTGAGTTCCGGAATATACTCGTATATATTCTTGCCTCTGAATACTGAAGGAATCAGTAGAACGAAGGAACTTAACTGTTCATCACAGGATGGAAAATCTTTGTCCCTAGCGATCTTTAATAACTGGAGCACTTGAATGCGGAGAGAAAATTGTTTTATTATATTTTAAATTTTTCAATTTTATAAACTTATCGAATGTTATTTATTGTTCCTGGAACAATGGCGTAAATCTTCTTATCTTCTTATTCTTAGTTTAGTCTTATTTTTTAAACAAGAATAATCAGAGTTAATTCGCTTCAATAAAATATATTTCAATCTCTCGAAAACACGTTTTCAGTGTAAACTCAATACTAAATAATTAATAACGAATTACAACCACAGCTTTTTTAGTTATTATGTTTTTCCAAATGATTCTTTTCCCATAAAATTTAAATAAACTTTAGAACACAGACGTTTTCATTCGTATTATTTATTGATTGTTGTAATGAAATAATTTCATAACTGTCAATGAAAAAACTTTGTTTTTGTATCACAATTGAATTTAATTTACGACAGCTGTTTCATCAACCAATGTTGACATCTGTTTTATTATTATTTTATTATTATATTTTCCACCTTCAATATTTTCTCCTATAAACAGTAACTAACCGTTCTTTTAATTAAAATATTTAGGTACCTAACTCAATTTCAGCAAGAACTTCAAAATAATATCAAAGAAATTATTCCAATTGACATAGGAACAAATACACATAAAGATTCGAAAAATCACGAAAATTTTACATTTGATATATTATTGTAACACCTGATGATGTCAACAGTGGTTGATGAAACAGTTGTCGTAAAATAAAATACAATTGTGATACAAAAACAATTTTTTTTTATTAACAGTTATAAAATGTTAAAGTATCATAGTGTTTCGGCCAAAACAATGAAATAATTTCATATTCGAATATGTGTCCATTTGTTAATAATTTGACAAAGGAACTTATTCAATAAATAAATAAACCTTATTAAAAATGTCGAATACCGATATTTTTCTAGTTAATGGTTTTCTGTTATTTTCAACTGTTAGTAAAAGTCTAAAGAATAAAAAAAAAACTTGTATGTTTTTCTTAAACAGTCCTTGAAATAAAATTTCTGTTTTCTTTAGTTTGTATAATTCTATTCTGTATTTTAAAAAAAAGATGAAAAAAATATGATGATTATAAGCTTATTCTTTTGGCATTCAAGTTTTTCGAAAGACAATATCAAATAGATACGATAAATAACATTTCGATCTCGAGAAAGTAGCAGAGCGACATTTCGTACGACAAACGAAATCCGCCCCAGTGATCCGAAGTAAAAACGAAGAGTAGCGGTTATTGTTCTCTCTTGGGAAAGCGCAGTGAGATGCAGCCTGCAAAGGTTCCGCGGCGCCTGCGCACGGCGCCGGTACAGCCTCCTCGCATCCTCAGTAAGACGCCGGCGGGCACACGGCGCGGACGTCCGATGGATATACTCTCGAGAGACGAATTGTCGCGAATTCTCGATGCCGATTTAATCAAAGTGACAATTAACAAGGAACAACTGTTGCATGTGGGCTACTCGGAATGAATGGATTTTTTTAGGATATTGGTTTGTAATTTCTTAATGTTTTAATCTTATATGTTGGCTTTTAAATAAATATTCGTAAAGTTGGTAACAAAATACAAAACTTTTATTTTTGTTAATGTTAGGTAAATAACTTTTAATCAATAACTTTTAATTAATAAACTTTTATTTTTTTATGTTTAACTAAATGGATAATTAAAAATATGCATATTTATGATAAAAAAGAAAAAATACATCTATCCTTGTCATAATATTTTTCATGTTAATATTCTTTATATCTTAATGAGATGAATATTTAAATGCTTATTTATTTATGTTCTTAAATATTTCAAAATTAATTCTCACATTAATTTTATAAAAAAATAATTAAAATATTGCTTTTCAGATAGGTTTGTTAATCAAATTTATTTAAGAAAATATTTTTTAATTCCTTAATATTGACTGGAATTAATAGAATTCCATATTTCAAAACATAAGGGGTAATTGTATTCCTGGTATTGAATATAAAACAAATTTAGGGTTGATTTGTTCTTCATAATAAAAAAGTACAATAAATGAAAAACTTTCTTACTTTAATTATAGCTTCATAAAATAACGTATAATTTTTTTTTTCAGTTGTGTTAATATATATTTTTTTCTTATGCTCTTAATTTTTTTTATATTTAAAAATATCGGAAAAAAAATATCCGCAGCACCATATTTAATATTTGACACTTAGTTTTTTTCTCATTGGAACTTGATAAAAACAATTACCATAAATTATATATTATTACTAAAAATCGTTATTTTCAAATATAATTGTCTGTTGACATAACAAAATTTTTTAAAGTAATTTTAAAAAATGTAGTCATATTTTTATATGTGTTCAAAAATCAATAAACCTAAAACTTAACAATTTGTAATCATTACATTTATTTTGTTATTATTTATTTTTATGGAAAATAAATTCATTTACCATTTTTAATCTTTATATATAAATATTATTTATGATGACAGTTTATACAAAAAAAAAAATTGTTAATATTAATTATCGTATCCAAATACATGGTTTATATACCTTCTTATTGGGGTTAATTAGTATATGCAGATTACATAAATCAAAAACTGAAATACCGTAAAAATTAAAACACTGCATTAAAATTAATCACTGAATACGGTTGAAAAACCCTATATCCTGTTTATTTAATGCTTAAAAAGAAAATTCTTTTCGAAGAATATAATATTGGGTTATAACCATTAAAAGCAGTTAAATAGCGCGTAACTTGGGCAATTAATTAGACCATATCAAATAAAACGCCGAGATAAATAAGGAAATGCAGAGCAAGGAGCCGGGAGCAGCGAAATAAAACTTAAAATATGTATCTATACAGTCTCCGCATATTTTACTTATGATCAACAGCTCGCTAATTTTATTTATGGCCTATTTCTCAACTTTTTTGAATAATGGACCAAAGTTTTAATGTTTATTTTACTCTCGCGCCTGTTTACAAACCCGCAACAAGACGGAGAAGAAATCTTCGTTTAGTTCCGACTAAACATTTATGAGACATAACATTCTACAACTTCAATAAGTCATACTTTCTCCAAAGGGCAGAACATAAAACTTTAATTACTCGAATACCCAACTTTTAATAACAGCCCCAAAGTACCAACCTGGGTACCTACTCATTTTCTCAATTATTACGAGAACAAACATTTTCTTTGCCCTTACATTTTATTTCATATTAAATTTACTTTTGTAGATATAACCTAAATTCATTTGGTGATAGATGAAACTAAAGTAATTCTTTTGTATATAAATATTTTCGGATATAAATATATACATATATATACTTCCACATATATTTAATATGTATATAAATATGATAAAATACTTAACATAATATTCATAAATATTGTATAACTTCTGGTAAATTTTGAACCAATATATTCGCAAAACTTAATAAAATCACACAATAAATGAAATATTGTGTATCGGAGGTATATTCCGGGGAAAATCAATAAACAATATAATGTTAGATTCGGCATTAACTAAAAAAAATCGTAAACATTAAAATGCCTAAAATAAAACATTTTGTTAATTTCTTCTATATTCACCATACCTTTTCTTTGGGTAACGAATTTATAATTGAACAATATTTATTTCTTTGTAACACAAAACTTAATTTTTAATACAAATACATTTAAAAAAATACGTGTTTCTTTTTTATATACTTAGGATACAACACTCACTTTATTAAAAAAAATTAAAAATACCAAACATATTTCGGACACACGAGCCCTTCATCAGTGATATTATGTAAATATTAATATTAAAAATATTATATAAAAAAATCAAATGTGGTCAGTTTTGACAGATGTAAAATTATTTATTTTGGAACGCTTATGCTTTTGTTATAACAAATATTATGAATGAATTTAAAATTTAAAATATTTATTTTAAGTTCTTATTGGGGTTCAGGAATTAACTAACAACAAAGAAAATAAACCAAAGATTGGATTTGACGTTAAATTTATTGATTATTATAATCAAATAAATGTAACGTCAAGTCTTTGATTTATTTCCTCTGTTGTAAGTTAATACCTGAACCCCAATAAGAACTGTGGATTATGATTTAAAAAAAAATTATTCATAATATTTGTTATAACAAAAGCATAAACATTAAAAAAAATCATTTTAACATCTGTCAAAACTGACCACATTTGTGAAAAAAAATATACAATATTTTAAATATTTATATTCAAATAATATTACTGAAGAAGTGTGTGCCCGAAACATGTTAAGTGTTTTTTTTTTAATAAAGTGACTGTTTATTATATTATAAGTTTTTTTTTTTAGTAAATATAATAAAATAAACATACAATCATAAAAAAAGGAACATTAAACATCTACAACACAAAGTTATGGCGAATAAAGAAGAAACTAAAAATTAAATATTGCCCCACACTGAAGAAGGGCTTATGTTTCCCGAAACATATTTGAGTTAATATATTATATAATACATTTTTTTTGTATTTAAAAATGAAGTGCTGTTTTACAAAAAAAAATATTGTTCAATTTATTGATAATTTATAAAAGAATAAAACGACGTTTTTTTTATTAACTGCTCTTACTGATTGTCGTTATTTCGACAGCGACCGGTTTTGCCTGGGTATCTGCCATTGACAGATCGAATTAATTATTAAACACACTAAAGTGACATCATCTTTTCAGATAAAATATTCGATTAATTTATTTTAAATTTTATGTAAATGATTTTAAAATAAAATTTATGTTTATAATATAATATAAAATAAAAATATTACGGAGCGGTTGCCAAGTTATTAAACAATTCCTAAGATTTTATTGCATAAGTAATGTTTGTCAGTATATTGTTGAACTAGCACTAAGATAATTATTTAATGTTAGTTATGACGCCTTGGAAATTCAATTGATGCCTTAAAAAACTAAAGTACTCTTGAAAACAATATAATAAAAAAATATATATATGTATTGAAAAAAAAAATAAAGGATCTATAAATAAATTATTTTATTTTATCTGAATATCTTATTCCATATTTCTCCTTATAATAAAATAAACATACAACATTTAATCTGAAACAAGAGTTACTTTATATATCATTTTCAAAAGCACATTTATAAATTTTCAAGTTTTATTATAATTTATGGGAATGCCCATTATCAAATGTCATTTGATATTTGGTAACGCCTAAGACATATGAAATATATAATTATTATAAATTATAATAAACTTTTAGAAAATATACATACAAGAGTTTGACATCATTGTTCAAGAAAAAAAAATTTTTAATACAGATTAAATAAATCAAAAGTATTTGAGTAACCATTATTATGTTCATGATTTCTTAGTTCTTATAATTATATTAGTAATATTTTTTTTCTGATCAATTAAATTTTGTTGGCTATTTAATTTGTTTGCTTTTCTAAAAAAAATACCGTTATCTTATAAAATAATCTAGATAAACAATTATTTTTTAATTTATTCATCATATACGAACAATAGATGTACAATATATATTTTTTTTGCATTTGAAACAAATGATTAACTCGCCTAAACTTATTTACAAAAATACCTTAAATAAAAATCAAATTAACGATGTAAGTAAAAGTTTGCTTTTCAAAAAAAAGAGTTATCTTCAAAAATAATCTTTATTAACCAACATTTTTTAGTTTACTTATCATAAACAAATGTAATAGATGTACGGTAAATATTTTTTTACATTTGAAACAAACTAATTACTCGTCTAAATTTATTTATAAAGAAACCTTAAATTCAAATTAAATAAACAAAGCAAGTAAATGTTAGCTTCTCTAAAAAAAAACGTTATTTTCAAAAATATTCTTGATAAACATTTTTTTAAGTTTCTTTATCATATTCGAGTGTAATTGATGTAATATATATATTTTTAACGTTTGAAACAAATTATTAACTCGTATAAATATTTATAAAAATACCTTAATTAAAAATCAAATAAACAATGTAAGCAGAAGTTAACTTTTTTTTAAAATACCGTTATCTTAAAAAATAACCTGAATAAACAAATATTATTTACTTTATTTATCATATACGAATGTAATAGATGTACAATATATATTTTTTACATTTGAAACAAATTAATAACTCGTTTAAATTTATTTTTTTAAATACCTGAAATACAAATCAAATAAACAATTCTCCGTATACGTATAGTAGAAGATTGGTAAAAATATATATAGAACATAATCATTTACTTGTTTCATATTCATTTGTTTCCAGGAATTTTATAAATAAATCAATCCGAAAAATAAACATTGCAGATCCCAATATACGATCAAGAGTGTTATTTATTTTGGTCCTGCTTAAAACCTAACATTCATGTGTAACAGTAAACTATAAAATAAATTAAATAATCCACAGTAAAACCATCCTGAAACGTATGAAAACAGAACAACTAGAAATTTCATCAACTAAAAGCATTCTCCACTTGAAGCTTGGGTTTAACGAACATTATAATATTGTACAATATGTATATGTTCTGTGTATTTGTAATGTAGCTTTATACATTTTGAGTAGTCGATACTCAGATGATAATTATTTTATTTGGATATTCGTTCATTTAAAATTACGTATTTTATTTTTTTCCTCATTTTTGAAGTTACACTTCTTTAGACTGCGCGCAAACAATGTTACATAAATGCGAAATGATGAAGTTAGCCATCAATGATAAACAATTGCCGGACATTTAACGTGTGCCAACTCACAAATCACGAAAATATGCCATGAAATGAGACCTAAATTAAGTTAGTTGTCTAAAATGTGAAATAATATTAACGAACTGTCACATCCATCACATCACAGTTGGGTATTTTTTTATATTACTCGTATAATAAATAATATTTGTAACAACTTTTTAATACCAAGAAACAATTTGTTCAAAATGTATACGTACAATAATTCGAATACAAGTAATAAAAAATATTATTTTGATGCCATACTTCTTTTTGCTCGTTTTTAATTTACCATTTTAAGTGTATTTAATATATTTCTTATTTCTTTTATTATTTTTTTTTTTTAGTCATTTGTGTTTTTTACTCCAAAGAATGATAACCTCTTACTTGCGTACATACACGTACGTAAATACACGTTTTTTTCTTATAAACATTCAATCCTAAGGATTGTTTTGAAGCAAAGTCTATTGACATCTTTGCTGGTTCATGAGCCTTTTTAATGTGATAAATTCCCGTTGCGTTTCATATTTTTGTATACAACAGGTTATTTTAACCTATCTATAATATACATTTTTTAAGCTTTAGATTCTCATGACAAGGGATATGTAGTACTTTATCGCCATTTTTATTGTGACATGAAATCTACAAGAATAAGAATAACGCGAGATTATTTTTTTCACATCATTACCGATAATCAAATCCTGGATCTTAAGTGTGTCAGTTATAGCTGTTGCAACTTTGCCATGGAAGTTGTATTTTTTTTTTAATTATTGTTTGAAAATTTAGATTGTAAAATTTTAAAAGCCATCAAATCAAAGATGGATGACACTTGAGATGTTATAACCCTTAAAATAAAACTTAATGTTTTTTATGAAAAAGATTTCGAGTCTGAGTGTTTGCCTTATTTTTCTGTACGAATTAAGATATGATTGAGAAGTGTCACATATTTTTTTTATTATTAGGTACATGTGGCTGTAGAGTGATGTAATGTGGAAATGGATAAAGACTTTTGCCCATGTAACAGAGGACATGTGTTTAGCCCTGGAGTGGGTCGGGACTGAGGACTAGTCGAAAGTTGATGTTAGTGTTCCGCGAGACGAAAACATGACGGTGGTTCGCGGTAACCCGTCCAGGGGGCGCCATCTCCCCATCACCCTCCTCCAAGTCTTCACCATCATCTGTCAAGGTAATTAAAACTTATTTTCTTTCTACTGATGTAACAACATTTTATGAAAAATTATGATATCATGATAATCTATCTTATTAATAAGCGTTTTACGCGAATATACGCTATTTTAAGTTGTTTCATTTGTCAATTTATAATTGAATATTTCGCGTTTACTACTATCAAAACTCATTGTACACCTCACTAAATTACTGTTCTTGTAATAGTTCTTCAGGTGACGAAGGTGTAAAACTCAAAAGGAAAAAACATATTTTATCATTTGGTGAGGTCCATTGTTTTGGCCGAAACACTATGATACTTCAAAATTATTACTGTTAAAATTTCAAACACTGTTATAATATCACAATTTTGTTTTCACTGAGAGTGTCGCGACAACTTTTCGCCAACCGATGTTGGCATCATCAGGTGTTACAATAAACTGTTTATTGTATGACGCCTGATGATGCCAACATCGGTTGACGAAAAAGCTCTCGCGACACTCTCAGTGAATAAAAAGAAATTGTGATATTATAACAGTAATAATGTTGAAGTATCATAGTATTTCGTCCAAAAAAATGGACCTCACTAAATGATAAAATAATAAAATATGTTTTTTCCGCTTTTGAGTTTTACACCTTCGTCATCGTCATATACGAGTATAAAACAGCATAACTGCAATAATAATTTGGACATATATTCATTTTATATCTATCTCCTTGTAATGTTGGTGTAAAACCTTTGAAACATGTCGAGGAAACAAAACTAAAAATTGGAAAAAATAAAGTTTTAATTCATCATAATGGGATTCCACAATATTAACGCAATAATTTTACCAAAAATAAAGTATGTATTTATCAGATTCATTTGAATAAATTTAAATAAAATTTTATTGATTTTCTATTGTATTCAATGAGTGAGAAATTAACGTTTGGTCTAAGATGCAATTGTTTCTTTCCCACATTCGTTCTGTACTCTACTCTGCTGCCAGTCCCAAGCCCGGATAAAGTAGGAGTTTTTTTCGTAGGAGAGGAGGAGAGGAGGGTGATTAGCCCTGCATGGTAAAATTATACATGATTACGAACACCAACACAATCTCCTTGGAACTTGGACATACCAATTAACAAAGATCTAGGCAAAAACATAAGGAGTAACGAATACAGCAAACTAGAAAGACCTAAAAATGGAAAGGGATGTCCAGGAACAAGAAACAGTGTTACGGAAGAGGTCTAATCCCTCATCGGAATGTAGCGCCGAGAAGAAAATACGTTGGTGTAAATTTGTTGAGAGTAATGATTTCATGAGCCAGATCATAATAACATTGATATTAACATGTTGTACTCAAGTCTATTATAATTTCAATTTGAACTGCAACGATTTTCAAAGCATTCACCGAATAAAGTAATTTGTGAAAATTTGGAATCGATCCAGTATTGTTCACATATCGTACATAAGGTATTTTCAATTTGGTCCGCTCGAAGCCAATACTCAAAACATTTGTTTATAATGATATACGTATATCTATACCTGAAAGCCCAAAAGTCTTGACTGAATTTTAGGCTGTCAGGTACATATTGGTTTTCTTCCATTTGTAATTATGCAGTTAGGACATCGTTTGAATACTCGTATTGCTGTCGAAAACAGCCGAGAATTTTTTTTTTAATGAATTTAACAATAACATAAAAATTGGGTTTTAATTTTTTTTAATATAAGATTTAAATTAATACACTTTGGAAATTGAAAATAACGTTGTTTATAATCCACAAAATATATTTAAAAAAAAAATCACGATAAGTTTCGAAGGAAAATTAAATGCGTTTTTTTATTAGTCTTCATTGTTTAGTTTTTATTATATATTTACACCTGAATATAGAGGTCTCCTTCGTAACAAAGTTATTTTCAATTTCCAAAGTGTATATTTACGGAATTTCACAGTGTTAATGCCTTGGCTTTCAATACATTAAAAATAATATAATACATTTTAATATTATTAATAAATCAAGAGATCATGAGATGTCAGTAAAATCATAAGATAAATGTTGAGGTAATCAAAGATTCATTTTAAGATAGAAGAGCATGGGAATAGATACTCTCCATAACCCCGAGAAATCTACGTGACGTCCAATTAGTCTGTTTTTATTTTAAGTTGAAATATTTTAATATATTCTTAACAAATATTAAAATGTAAAAATTTTCAAAATAAGATTTTTTAAATCTGATTTTCGGTATATTTATATAATATTACAATACGTACGAAAAGTGGCGCAATTTTAATGAAAGCATGATGCCACATTTTCTAGTAGAGGTTTGAAGAAAAAAAAACTATTTTTATAACTTAAGCATTTGAGAAAAACATATTTCTACACATACTTAACTCTGGGTAATAATAAAACTCGACGAGACATACGATGTAACAAAATATGTATTCATAAATTGTATTATTCAACGATCTACGGATACATTTCTGGATGAAGATTTTCCAGACGATTTGACTTAGAAAGGATATTTTTATATCTTTGACAAACTAACGGAGAACCAACATTAAATGCTTTTGGTCAGCATGAAGGGTAAATATAATTTCTGAAATAAATAACACATTTTTTCATTTGATGTTACACATGGCTAAATTAAACCAATCGATCCTTAATAAGAACCTAACATTTTTTTCTAATTTTCAATGGAACATTTTCATATAAAGCACTTCTTTGGAGGTTATTGATATTTTAAATAATATATGACAAAATTCGATTTTGTTTTTTAACATCGTTTTATTTTGATTTTTCATACCAGAAATCGGTTTTGCTTTGCAAAACTATATTAAGTTATCTTATTATGTTATCTAGATGATGTTCCGTTTGAAACTGGCTGAGTGTTAAATAAATTATTTAGGTGTAAAAATTGGTGTAATTCATGAATACTATTAAAATAATTATACAAATATTTGCAGACAATAATGTCACTTATGTATATATTTCATTTCAAATGGTTAACAAATGATTAATTTGCTTAGCAATAAACAATTTATATTCTTTATTTTACGCTGCAAATGTAAATAACGATTTTGATTCTTTTAAATTGAATGCCTGCAATTTTCATATATCAGAATACATAAGATACAAGAAAGATATAAACTAATGTATGATATATAATACAAGAATAGTGGATTCGAAATTTATGCAAAGTATATATTAAAATAACATATGCGTCTATTGAAATAATATTCACGTTGTTGGGTATCACTTCTGCAAAGGCTTCAATGAGTACTCCGCACTCCTTGTTGCGCAAGCATACCATGTTTGCCGATTCCCAGAATCATATCGTCTTTCAATATTGCTATTATCATATAATAGAAAAGATACATAAAAGTTGAGGAGGTCAGAGAAGAATGTCAGGAAAGAACAGTTTGGCGGTCCATTATTTTTGTCTACTCCTTAGAGACGGCGTGATGGTTAGTTAGTTAGATAGTTAGTTTAGAAAAGATACACGTCTAATTGAAAAAAAACATATAACATTTCTCTCATCTATTCATATAGACTGGAATGTATTTCCTAGGACTAGAAATATTACTTATTATAGAAATATTGCTATTCACAAAATTATATTATAGTATTTTTTATCGTGAATCATATGTTTTTTTTTAATAGTTCCTCTGTTAAATTTTAATTAAAATTTAATACCCTAGTTTTACGGAGACGAGTATTGCATACCTTCAGTAGAATACTATAAATGAGATATTCCCGAGAAGGCATGCTGTCATTTATTAGAACATACTGAAGCATAAACGTTTTACTGCGGCTGTGTTTAGAGAACTAAAAGAAACAAGTGTATTGTAAGGTTACGCGGGCTTTTATTTTATGACTGTTTCCGAAGAAACTCCGAAAAATGCTCGGGGCTATCCCGACTCTGGTTATCCGGGGTCAGCGTTCTTTTAATAAACCGAGAGCCAATTAAATTACAATAAAGGCACTGAATACTCCGAGAAATATAATAAAATCCTTTAGATACGATCCTTCGAATCCTATTCATACATTATTTATATCCAATTTTCATTAACCCTCCTCTGTCTTCGATGAAGTAACAACCAATAGTATAGTTGCCCTTCCTTGAACCAATGTGCTTCATTCTTCATAAGAATTTATTTAAAGGTTTTCATAGTAGACCTTTTGTTGTTCTTTGTAAAATTATTAATTTTAAAATAGAAATTTATTGAACTAAGATTAAAATAAAAGTTAAATAAAAATATGTTTTTAATAACTGCTTCCATTTTTGTCTTTATTTCGACAGAAAACGGTTTCTTTCGGCTGGCTGGCATCAACAGATCGGCGAAACTTGCTGGAAGTAGTTATTAAAAAAAATAACGGTTTGTGTAATTATTTTTGAAATTGAACTTCCATCAAGAGATTTCAATAAAATCATTGGATTATTTTAATTAGATTTATATAAGAAAAAATGTAGGTATATAAAGAAGTACTATATATTATACATATATTATATAAGCAAACAAATACACATAAGGTATTCCATTAGTTAAGGCACATTGTCAGACAATCATTTCTGAAAACTTAGTGAAACCTTTTCGTCATGCAAAATGTTTTCTAACTGTGAACTTGAAAAATAATACATTTTTATTGTTTCATTAATGATCGTGAAAAACTGAATATTTTAATTATTGAATATTGATAAAATTCTCAGATTTCTAGAGGTTTATTTATATTAAATGGGAATTCCATGTTTCACCAACTAGCAAAGCTGGGTTTTATGAAACAACAATGCTCATAAAATTATATTTATTATTAACAACTTCCACCTTAGCTTTACATTGTAAATGCAAGTTTAATAAATACAATACACTTGTATTTTCACAGTAATCCTTTATATTATATAATAAACAATAAAAAAAATTAAATAACATTTATTATATTATTATTTACTTTGTAGTCAAAAATATTATATTGTCACTTATCATTAAAACAATCCGTTATTTGTTCATACCTGTATGTTGATACCGCAAAACCAGAGTTCCATAAATTACTAGTCTTCTTCTTCCAGCCTTCTTTCCTCCACTGATGGATACAGGACTCTTCCATTTTCCTCCACTCGTCCCTGTATTGCCCCTCCTAGATTCAGGTCGTTCCAGCTATTCGGGAAATCATTTGTCCACCTTTGAAGTGGCCTCCCAACACCCATTTTCTTTGTACAAGGCCTCCATTAAAGTATTTTGGATGTCCATAGGGTACTGCCTTGTCTTGTTATATCTCCAGCCCACCGTCACTTTAATTTACCTGTACGATACATGATTTCGGCAACTTTGGTTAGGAGTTTTATTTCTTCATTTCTTATTTTGTCTAGTAGACTCACGCCGAACATTTTGCCTCTCCATGAATCATTATGTTGTTTTTAGTTGGTGGACACGTTTTGCTGTTAGGGTGGTTGTCTCTAGTTAATATGTTAGTATATGCAGTATGCATGCATCGAACATTTTTGTTTTTAAACGAATTGGAACTTGCTTGTTTTCAAAAACTTCTTTTATTTTTCCAAAGCATCCCAGCTCAGTCCTAATCATCTAGATATTTTGGTTGTTTTTCGGAGTTTTTTTTAATAGTAAATAAATTATATTAAATGCATAAATATTATTTTCTTTACAGCGTTCTGTTTGAATTATATTTTGTAGTCAATCAAATAAGAATACTATTATTTGCTAGACACTTTCAATATAAGGATATAAAATGGATAGAAATCATTTGATTTTTTTCTGCCCAACAGTGCGTCTGCGCCTTTCCAATCTTGATTGTCGGTTATTAAGTTCACGATGTAGCCTATACAAATAACCCTTATTTTACGACGACCTTATTCTAGTGTTCGTTTAAGCCCGTTGATGCGAAAGTCATCTATTATTTTATTTCCACGTGAATGATTATGAGACACCCATTTCACGAGTATTGAAGCTTTAGATGTGATTTTACGACCGGGGGTACTGCATTGAGTAGTCTGGCTTTTCCTCTCAGTTTATGGATGTCTGCTTTGTACGTATACAGGGTATAAAATAAAATACTATCAACTTTAGTTCGATGACTTCACGTGTATTTTACACGTTTGTTGGTGAATTTGTTTGCAGCTTGAGCCAAAAATTTGATGAAAACTTATTTTTTCATATTTGTTAAAACGCCCGCCTTCTAGATTCTTTCTTATATTTCATGGAAGTGAAAAATTTTGCTCGAACATTTACAATAATTTTATTTTTACATCGTTCAAGAAACAGTAAATATATTTCATAGCATTTATTGTAGGTATACCAATGAAATGAATAGAATTGTCCGTTTATATGCTTTAAGTAAAAGCGAAACATTTAACCCCCCTATATTATAATATTACTTTAAAAAAAAACGACGTTTTCATTCATATTTATAATGTGATATAAACCACAACCTCATTTTTAAATAAAAATAAAATTATTTTTTTAAAGTGTTTAATTTATCGAAATATAAAACTTCAGAAAATTTAATGAGCATAATTACTATTAATGATACGTTTTTGTTATTTTTTTAAATAATCTAATATACTTATTTTTTATTTATTTTTTTTTATTTTTTTATTATCGAGGGTAACAAACAGCAATTACAGTATATGAGTATAAACACATAGAGACAACAAAACAGGCCAATTACATGCTACCACAAATATTATATAACAACTGACATAAGGTTAAATATATAAGAGTAATAAAGTAACACTTTTATAAGATAAAGAGAAAACTATTAGTAATAATGAATTAAAAATAAAATACAATTTTAAAATGTAAAAGAAAAAAGAAAAAGACAAGAAAAGAAAAAAAAAATAGAGTAACTAATTTCATTCGCCCCGAAGGGTTGCTCCAACCATTTTTTTAAAATCATTTTCATTAAGATGGAACACATCGATGTTACTAAAGCACTTATTGTACGTGTCGCACGTCCGGTACACCGTCGCACTCTGAGCGTAGTTAGCCCGATAAGCAGGAAGGTGGAATATTTGGTTCGCAGTGTGTCTTGTGCGAAGCATAGGGGTATTCAGTAATAATTTACTAAGAAGTTCGGAGTTGTCTATTTTGAAGTGAATGATTTTGTGAAGCAACATCATATCATTAATTGTTCGCCTATTTTCGAGAGAGTCCAAGGAATAAAATTTAAGGGCAGAATTATAATTCGCAAATGACCTGCACATTTTGAAATTAATGTGTTTAATGAAAATTTTTTGGACTCTTTCGATGCGTTGAATATGCGCTGCATAGTAAGGAGACCAAACGGGAGATACGTATTCGAGTAGTGAGCGAACCATGGTTGTATAAAGAACTTTGAGGGCTGTGATGTTCTGAAAGGGTTTGCATGTACGCAATATGAATCCTAATGTCCTGTAGGATTTGTCTAAAATGCCATCAATGTGACTTACGAAAGTGAGTTTCGAGTCCATTGTGACTCCGAGATCTCGCACGCGATCTGAGTTAGATAATCTTGTGTTATTAATAAAATAGTCATGATTGTGCGGGTTGATTTTACGAGAAAACGAAACTTTGAGACATTTGTCAGCATTGAGGGTCAGTTTATTTATCTTACAATAATCAGAGAGTCTGTCGAGATCAGACTGAAGTTTATGGCAATCGGATATGTCAGAAATATTCAGAAAGACCTTCATGTCATCAGCAAAAAGGAGGTGTTTGGAGTAGAGGAAACAGTTGCCAATATCATGAATATAAAGAATAAAGAAGAGGGGTCCCAGATGGGAGCCTTGAGGAACTCCGGATGGAATTCCCACGAAGTCTGACTTGAAGCCACCAATCACCACAGCCTGTCTTCGATTTTTGATATATGAATTTATCCATCTTAGAAGGTCACCGTGGATTCCAAGTCTGCCAAGTTTATCTAGGAGTACGCTGTGGTTTACTTTATCAAAAGCTTTGGCGTAGTCAGTGTATATGGCATCAGTTTGGAGTCCGCGGTGCATGTTCGAAATAATATAGTCAGTGAACGGTATCAGATTGGATAAAACAGATTTGTTACGGAGGAAACCATGTTGTTGATCACTCAGAACACATTTAAGAGAGGGATATAATTGGTCATATACAATACGCTCGAAAATCTTACTAATGGCAGATAAAATGGAGATTGGACGATAGTTCTTGATGAAGCTTTTGGGTCCTGATTTGTGAACTGGAATAATAAAGGCTTCTTTCCATTTATCTGGAAAGCAACCTTCGGATAGAGAACGGGTAAAAAGGATAGAAAGAGGTTCAGCGAGGGTTTTTGCACAGTTAAATAAGTATAATGGCGGTATTCCATCACTTCCAGCACCTTTGTTGGTGTCGACACCTGATAAATATCTGGCGAGTGTTTTCCTATCTGTAAGACAGCTTCCGATGTTAGTGGTGTTTGAGGGCTCGTAGGAGTTTAAAGTACTGGGGGTAGTGTCACAATCAAAGACAGAATGAAAATAAGTGGAGAACGCATGGCTGATATTTCTGCCACCACTTATTGATTTATTATCATCAATAGACATTATCTTTGGAAGGGAGTTATTCTTGTACTTGCTCTTGACGAATCGCCAAAAGGAGTTTGGATTATTAGTAATATTCATTTCGGTAGAGTGAATATACTCAGAAAAACATTTCCTGGCCATACGCTTTTGGCGAGTTCTCAGCAAAGAAAAGGTGTGATAATCAAGGGAATTTTTATATTTGGTAAACCGCTTGTGATATTTGATCTTTTCTTTGGTAAGTTTTATGAGGGAACTATTGTACCAAACTGGAAAATTGGAGTTACTCTTAAAATGTCGGAGGGGTATAAATTGCTCAATGGAGTTATTCAACACGATATAAAAGGCATCTACCGCAGCGTTGAGGGGATATGTGGATAGAATATTTGACCAATTAACCTCAGATAAAAAATATTAATTGATTCATAGTCTCCATGTTTAAAAAGATGAACGGCTCGTTGGGGTTCACGTAGTAGCTGAGAAGGTTCAAATGATAGAGTTAATTCAATAGCTGGGTGATGGGAATCCTCGGGTACAAGTGGAAAAGCAGATCGAGACACTCCGGAGACAAAATGGGAAGTACTAAGTATAAGATCCAAGGTACGATTAAGTGAGTTTTTAATTGAATTATATTGGTGAATACCGAGAAGAGACATATAGTCCACAAGTAAAGTAGAGCAGGTAGAGGAAAAATTGGAAGGAAGCAATGATTGGTCGGTTGTGTTACAAGACCAGTCAATGTCTGACATATTAAGGTCACCTAGAATAAGAAAGTCGTCTTCAGGCCGGTCAGTAACTAGCCTGGAGAGTAAATTTAGGAAGCTGTCAACACAATTAGCATAGTTAGATCCCTTGGGTATGTACACACAAGCGATGTTTAGATTATTTCTAGGGAGGCCGCTCGCACCACGTGTTAGTGATATCCAAATGGATTCGGCGTCACAAGTCCACTCTGGTCGAGCAACGGGATTAAGGTGGGACAAGCATGCTAGCAGTACACCCCCACCACGCGAGCCGCGATCACATCGCCAAACACTGTACCTGGAGTCGAGGAGTTCACCAGAAGCGATGTCAGGACCAAGCCATGTTTCAGATATAGCCAAAATGGAATAGTCGCCAATTGAGGAATTGTGAGAAAAGACATCAGTTTTAGTACGCAAACCCCTGGTATTCTGCAGGTAAATATTAAGGGCCTCGCCTAGTCCGAAGTTTGAAAATGAAATTGAATAAAGTATGCATTGAATGTAATAAAGACACAAGTACACTGCGGAAAGGTGATGCTGTTACAGGAACCACCGCACAGAGACGACGAATGCCGGACATGTATGGAGCAAAAGAGGTGCTATAAAAAGATATAAGTAGTAATATAAATATTAATTGGAATGAGCAAAAACAAATCAAGATAAAACTGTTAAAATTAAAATTAAAATTAAATGATGCTTCTCTCGAGGGACTGGATACTCTTGATTGCAATCGCCGGGGAACCGTCGCTCTTTCGAACAAATACTGTGCCGCCCCTCGTCCAGGTATAGCGAAATCCCTTTTCCTTACATCTCAAACGTGCAGCATGGAATATTTGCTTGTTAAGGATAGAGAGGTGCTCGTTGACGAAGAGAGGCACAGGAGAGCCAGAAATCCCCAAATCGCCAGTGGATAGACCACGCTTCCTTCTAATAGCAGCAATCAGGGAATCCTTCACCATCCTGTTGTGAAACTGGACTATTATCGGCCTTGGTCGACCAGATACCGGAGACTTCAGGGCGACTCTTGTGACATGGCCAATGTCCCGTACCTCGAGGCTGACCTCCAGTTGTTTAGCTATTTTGATGACCATGTCAACAAGGCACTCGTTGTTGCGTTCTGGAAGTCCGGTTATTTCGACGTTACAAATACGCGCCCGCTGATCCGCATCATTAGCCCTCCGCTCCAGCTCCTCCACTCTGCAGCTCAATTGTGACACGGAACTCTCAACTCCATCAACCTTCTTTAGCCTGTCGTCAAAGGTTGATAATCTCTTCTCAAAGTCTTCCATCCGACCATCGACGTACGAGAGAGATTTGGTGAAAGAACTCATTTCGTCTTTTATGGCTTGAATGTCAGACCTTATCGAAGAAATGCTGCGGAGTTCACTTCTAATGGCTTTAAGTTCCGCCATGATTCCAGCATTTGCTGAGGAAATGCAAGATTCGGACAATGCAGACTGTGGAGTGTTATCCTGTGCTTTCTTTGGTGGCGCCATTTATGAAATTATATTCAGTGTAGGGGTAACTTTATTAATTCTATAAGGTAGGTACTCTATAGAATTCTATATTTATAAATAGTTGAGTTGTCTATGGACTACTGAGAATAGACAAAACGAAACAAAACAATGGTGGGTAGATATAAATTTTGACACTTGTTTTTAAATCACTTTAAATAGAAATATACTTATAGATATACACGAATTAATACATTACACTTCAAAAACATATCAAAAACAACCGCCCCACCAAAATTGAATTCAAAAATAGCCGATCGATCACGTAAACACCAAAAACAAAGCGGAGCGATTACACTTAGCAACTGTCAGAGTGATACACCACAGATTATGATTGTTGATACACACATTGATTGATTGATACACACACTTATAACATGTAATTTAAAAAATCACTGTAAAATCACTGTAAAATGTAATTTAAAAAATCACATTGATTGATACACACACTTATAACATGTAATTTAAAAAATCGGACTAATGATGGATACAATATATTAAACTATGTTGATTAATGACAGTTTTCTTAAAATGGGAAATTCGTACACCTTTACGAGAAACTTTGAGAGAATTCTGTAAAAATCCTCCCCAAAAGCTGCACTTTCGAACAAAAAAATGTAAGTTTACCGGGCGGACTTCTCCATTACTGACATTTCCGGGAGATCTTAACTGTGGGAATATATCCGCTAATGTAGCGAGTAAGAAGACAAGCATCTTTTATAATTAATGACTAACCAGTAAACGCTTCTTACTCACTTTACCGAAAGTATCTTCCGCCTAGAGGTACATTTGGCTGTTCCGGTCGGCTGAAGTCCGCCATAAACGGCAGAGAAACTTGTTCAATATCTTGTTCACATTTTAACTCGAAATATTACATTGCGCAACACGAGAATTCGCCCAAATCAAATAGGAAACTGGGAAATTCTAGAAGTTGTTAAAATTTCTTACAGTTTCATTTACAAAATATGATACTACATAGATCTACAAAATGTTGATAAACTTTGCTAATTCTATATTCAAAACTTACTGTAAAAGAATACATAGTTATCGTATATATATATTTTTTTAAATCTTAGGTTGTTCTTGATTCAAAACAGTTTTTCTTGGATAAGAAACACCAGAATGTGAACAAGTCATTGCTTGGAGACAATTTGAATGACACAAACACAAAAGTTTGAACGGTTTGTAGATGCAATTCGCAGTCCAGAGTGAGAGTTACATACACCTACTACACTATACCAAAAGTTGAAAATCAAAGAAACGTATTTATTATAGTAATAAGAAAACATGTTAGGTTAAAAAATAACTAAACTGTTTGTTATAATTTTAAATGCATTTCAAATAAACTCGTATTTAACGATTTTTTTTTAATAACTGAAATATTTTATTTAAATTAAATATATAACGTCTATTGGTACCATAAAATTACCTTTACCCTGATCTGTGCCTTGTAAGGGCCCACGGAGTCGCTGAGTGATATCTTGAAGTATTATGTTTCGTTGAAGATTGGGACGCCTCTAGCGAGTGGATGAAGACCAAGGTTCAAGTAATATTCTCGATATTCCGCCAGGAAAACAATGTGTGGAAAGACCCAAACGTCTGTGGATGCATGGCACGGCAGGAATCTCAGTTCGCTTACAGTTGTAAATTTGAAAATGGGGGCGATGGAACGGAGAGAATGGTGAAAAAATCTATAGGAATGATGATAAATTGCATTAAAGTACATTATAATACCAAAATATTAAATATATCCCCAAAGAGGTCTCAAATTCACTATAAAAAGGATTATTGTATCAAGAATAACCGAGTACAACACGCTTACATTTTGATATTTAAATACAAATGTTAAAATCAATGAATAAATTAAGTAAAGTATAAAATTTTACAACAAGAAAAACAATAACAAACCATCACGTTCCCCCGCAAGGATAGGCAGATAGAATGGAAGATTTTAATTATTCAACTTTTTAAAACGGAGTTTTTCATCATCGTTTAATCAACAATAAATAAATGTAAAACGTTTTTGAGTTGTTAACTGAGTGATAAATTGTATTTACCTGCTATACGTGAATTATAAAAAAAACACAAATATTTAAATAGCGCGCTTTTGTCGCGATTTTAAAGGGAACAAAACATTTGACTTCACGGGACAGACAGTGATTTATCATAACACGTCAAAGCATATTTTGAAGGTCATATTTCCACTACACATTTCATTCCACGAAAGCTCCCATCGATTCCGGAACAGCATGACTGTAATAAATCACACGGCCGGTGTAATACACGAAAAACAATCGAATGCGAGCTCGTTTGAAAATGAAAGACTATTCTAATTTATTATTTTCAGTGCAGATCGATATTTGAAAAAATAATTAGAACATTTTAAATATTAACAAATTTTCATGAAATACTATTTCACTTTATTTGAATTTGCACATAATTTTTTTTTTTTTTTACAAAAAACTCAAATAAATCCTACTTGTAAATTATTAAAATGAAAGAAAAGATTTTCATCCCGAGGTAGGCTAAGTACGTCAATTTATATATACTATGCTGAAACTGTTGACCGTTCAAACTTATATTAATTTAATTTAATCAATATAAGTTTATGTTTTTAGGAATATGACTTATGATCAATTAATTAATACAATCAAATTCTAATTAACTTAATTAAATAAATAAGAATTTAAGTGTATTAATGAATTGAACCTAAAATATTTGCCATTCTGTATTGATGTTCAACTATTGAATTAATTTTAAATAACCCGAATAAATACTTTAGTTACTGCTTTATTCGATAGAGAAACTTAATTTTTAACTTTTAAAATATAAAGCGCTGTTTAGAGTATCGTATTTTTATTTTTTATTTTTTATTTTTCGCGACAATGCATCTACATAAAGGTTCGAAAAATCACGACACTTAATTTTAGTAGTTAAAAAATTATTGTAACACCTGATAGTGTCAACATAGGTTGATGAAACAGCTG
This sequence comes from Lepidostoma basale, assembly GCA_022606425.2. Taxonomy (NCBI): domain Eukaryota; kingdom Metazoa; phylum Arthropoda; class Insecta; order Trichoptera; family Lepidostomatidae; genus Lepidostoma; species Lepidostoma basale. Next base: position 1,950,670 of record JAHDVF020001214.1, on the reverse strand, counting down.
TCGCGAAAAAAAATTGTGATACCATAACAGCGTTTTATATTTTAACAGTAATAATGTTGAAGTATCATAGTGTTTCGGTCAAAACAATGAACTTATTTAATTAATTGTTATTAAAGAGTAAAAAATCTTCACACGTTCAAGAAAGGAGCAATGTTCCAAAGAATTAAGATGAATGTTGTCTATAACAGAGATTTCGTCCTAAATAATAAGAATGAAAAATAATAGTAAGGGGAGGCGTTGCCCATGGGCTTTCGGTCCCGAAACTTCGTTCTACACCTTCGCAGTTGAGTATTTTATTCGTCATACAGCGCTCGCCGGCCGCCGGAGACTAGCAGAAGTCATAAAAGGGACATTATCGCTATCGAATAAATCAGTTAGAGCTCCTCTAGTGATAAGGGTAATTTATGTGACAACATCCCAACAAATGGCCGGCCCGCGGTCCGACACTGACTGATGCGAACGGTCACCGGGGGATTACAACGTCATCAGCCCACATTAGCAAATATGCTGCCTTTTAAATTAACCCCGTCCGTTGGGCTTTTGTTTCAATACGCTATTGCGGTTTTTTACATTTGTTTCATTACTACTTTATTACATTGATTTATATAATAATAAATACATAATTTAACAAACGACAACAACATGATGTTATTTATTTATTATTAATTCCATTTAATATAGTAGTATCGTGAGAGGTCTCTGATTATTTATACTCCACTATTTATGAAATGAAAGGTTCTTTTGAACATTATTAGAGTCAATACATATACTTATTTTAAGTAACTGAAAATTTATGCATAAAATTACTTAAAACTAACTGCACTGAACAATGAGACAAGTAACAAATTACAGCAAGATTAAGTAAATAATACATCATCAAATTTATGTTATTATATAACATATGATTTGAATAAAAGTTATTTTAATTAGGTCAAAGTTTATACATTAAAAAATATACAACTATAAAATATGAGGTAAATGTAATTCACGTGAAAAAATGTGATTCAATACATTTGTTTGTAGAAGTAAAATAAAAAAATTGTTCCCTTTAAAATTATTAAAAATTACAGATAATGAAAAATATACATAATTTAAGTATATATCGTACAACCATATTCTTCTTCTTCTAAGTCGTATTCCTCATGATTGGGGGTCGTGTGGATCCTGTAAACCGTTGACTATGGCACGCCATGCGCTCATGTCACCCGTCAGTGTTCAGGCTGCAGCTAAAGAGAGACCAGTCAGATCCTGATTTGATCGGACCAGCGGCTCGGTGATCGTCCTTGTGGTCGTCTTCCCTCCACTTTGCCCCGTGATGATAAGCTTTTTAAGGTTTTCCTGATCTCTGTTGTCCTATTGTCTGTATAGGACTATAACGGTAAACCTTATTTTCATTTTACACCATTGGAACGCCAAAAGAAGTTTCATAAAAATATAATATATCAAGTGGTTTTCATTTCAACAAGGGATTATTATTGCGATATAAATATTCCACACTATTTAATTTCTTGCTTCATATCTTCAAATCAGTTTATTAACTCAATAGACATCACAAACAGGAAAATGTTTAAGGCATAAATCTTATGCTTTTATGGCATTAAAAGTTTCAATAGCATGCGTTTGGGTCATGTGAAATAAATATTTTTATACATGTCAACATTCAAACAAATCTATTTTAGTTATTTTTTTAGAAAACTGCATAGCTGAAAAATATTAAAGTTGAATTACTTATGATTTTTAACCGTCGCGTTGCCATGTGGTAAATTGAGTTTCCACTGCCAATTTAAAGTTGATTTTCTTAAAACCTATGGACCCTAATATTATAAAAAAAATTGTAATCCTCCATTGAAGTGTTCTCAATATTTCGTAATAAAAAAAAAAGCAAAAAATTACTTCCTTCATCTCAAAAAAAAAAAAATTCTAAGACTGCCCTCACCTTCATTCGTGTTAAGGTAGAATTTGTTTTGCTAATATTTACAACTTTATCAAAAGTGACAAATACTTACTCGCTGTTTTGAACGTATTATAAATTATATCTTTGACCTTTTCAATATGTACGTAATAATACCACTGTGGACGGAAACGCAGGACGCAACTTAATAATATCAGAACTGTGAAAATATTAACACTTTACCAAAAGGGAAAAATATTAATACGTACTCGTTGTCTTGAACGTACTATACATTTTGCCTAGGTGCCTTTATCCCCGCCCCGCCGGCCGCTGCGCGCAGACAAGTTTATACCCGCTTGTCCAGTCGCCCGTATGCTATGACGCATTACATATCAGAAATCGCATGGTTCCAGAAAAAAATTAATAATGATATGTTTTTCAAATAATCCATGTATGTTATAGATATCGATCTATTCTAATGAAATTCCCTACAAGATGACATAAATTAAATTTTGATTCATCTAGTCATATGCTTGATATTTAGATAAAGTTAGCGGTAAACTGAACTTACCACATGGGAGCGAGCGTTTTGTTTTGAACACGGTACGTTAAGGGTTAATAATACGAAACACTGTTTTTTTTTCATAAAGGTTTTTTCTTTTCTTCATGATGGTGTTTTTTTATAATTAAAAAAAAACTGTGTTTTTTACATATGTTAAAAGTGGAAATCCGCGGTGTTAACACCTAAGTTGATAAATGAAATCAGTATATTTGTATTATTATGTTTTATAATAATGCATTCTTAATTTAACTGTAAGATATATGGAAGACGAACACGTGGTTATCAAGAATTTAGAATCGTATTTTTTAATAGGTCTACGCCTGTTGTTTACTTTGTACTCAGTAAATGAGGATATATTAAACTTCTAGAAAAATTACATTTTCCTCAAAATAAAATAGTATAAATCAAGTATTACTAAACAGCTTTTCCGAGTATTTTTTCTTTTCGAGAAATTCTTGGTATTTAATGTAGCCGTATAAATATAGAAAAATCAGGAAAATATTTTCTTGAATATGTCAATAAATAACATATGCCCATGGCTATCTGGGGCGATTACATTATTCAATCAACTAATGTTGATTTTACCCGAAAACTTGTCATTAGGCGGAGATCGATACACTAGATCCGGCGGCGACATCTCGGCCAGGAAAAAAATACATACACCATTTCCATTTGCGAACAATGCCGGCGCATCACTGCTTACATTATATGTCGTTAATATAAAATTCCTATTGTGTTACGCTTCATTTATATAACAGCTTTCGGTTTACTATGCGACGAAGGGAATGAGCTTTCGTACGGAACAAGGCAAACGAGCTTTTGATTAGATGGACGAGGGAAAGAACCAGGGGTTAAATGTGACATTAAATATGATAACTTCATACGTATTTTTATATTTATAGAAATGGCTAGTCATTTTCCAATACATGTTATCTGTTCAAATTATTTATTTTTCGATAGACCCATACTACATTTGACTGTATGATTCATATTGTCACACACTGCTTAATATTTTAAATACACATTTTTTGCTAGTAGAAGGCTACCAAAACCGATCGAAACCTTAAAAGTTTAAATATGTATACTATGTAGTTCAGCTTAAATCATAATTACGCCTTTTGCAAATAATATCTTATTCTAGCGACACCTCTCGTCCTTCATTTCAACAGACATATTACCCGAGTATGTATTCTATAATTCCTAAAGGCTCATTTTTCTCAGCCATCGGCCAGAGCAAAGGTGGCATATATATTGCGAATATTTTTCCTATGACACAACAAATTACCACCCCCATAACCCTCTAATCACGTATCGCACACTCTTTACCATGCAAGTTTGCAATTATTAATGAACCCTCCAAATTTATTAATTTGATATTTTCTTTTTAAAGATAATAAATAGGTATTAACATATATTATATTTCTGGCCAGTATATCTTTCTATCGTTGGACTTACCTTATATCAAGCAAAATTTTAAAAGCATTTTGCGACGTATATAACCAACACCCGTATTGGTAAATAAATGACAAGTATTTTGAAATAAATATCTAAAAAATATTTAAATATATATTTGCATTATTAAAAAAGGGTGGTCTTTAAATAAATGTTGTAAATTAAAATGTTTCCATCTGTAAACAATGAAATTCTTATGTTAATATATTTCTCATTTCATTAGCATCACAGTCGTTGATAAACTTATTACTGTTTGCATACTCAAACAATATACTGGTTATCCTTCTCCCTCTTCTTCTTTTCGTTCAGCTTGTTATTGCCGTTCACACCTGAACGTAGGCTCCTCTCGTATTTTCCGTTCAATTCAATCTTGACCGATCTGCATTCAGGCATTTCCCTTACTCATCCGGATATCGCCCCCCCCACGTAACTGTGGGCTCCCAACTCCACGCTCTGCCGTCCTAGGGGCCAGCACAGCAATCTTATTGTTCACCTTTTCATCATGATTGAAAAACTGATTTTTTAGATTTTGAAAATATTTATCTCGATACGCTAAGAACACAGTATACATTTAATATTAGGAGAAGAAAGTACAACTTCATACGATTCAAGGAGAAAGCAGATCTCGCGGATATGATAAACAGTATTCTGGGATCTTAGGTGGCTGTGACAGGTAGTAAAAAAAATCCATATCTTAGAACCAAGAACCAATTAGATAGGGTTCTCTAACCAATTTAGGAGGTATTACTCACACTCTTGCAAATACAATAGAACCTCGATTATCCGGACCTCGATTATCAGGATTGGTCAAAATAAATGTTTAACACGTTTAACACTTCCAATGCCAAATTCAAATCCCGGGAGCGAAAAAAAAATAACCCAAAAAGGAATATGTTTAATATATCCTCTAATGCTTGATATATTTGACATCTGACATATTGGAGTTATAGAATGATTAATATGTATACTATAAAATTGTTTTAAAATATAATGGCTCATGGTTTTTATGAAAATTGAATCTTCTTACATTGTTAATATTCATAAATATTGCAGGTTTAGTTTTCTTGGATCAGTCAGATTTTTCTCTCCATTCGTAATACTATTACAAGTATTATCCTTGAATATTTCAATCCATATACTCCATTGTACTACTTCACGTCAATACAAATCAAGTTGAAGTGATATGGGTTCACGCCCGATGTGGTTCTGAGTGCTGATTATGATAAATGTATTGGTTCTATTAAAGTTTCCAACAGGTACACCGCCCCACCTTTTATTCAATTTTCATTTTTATGGCAGCACCCGACTTGGGCCGTTCTCAAAAGTTCTAAACTTCAGCTAACAGACGAAAGTTACATTTCTGGCCATCAATCTATATTTTGACGGTATATTAACCTGCAAAAATTTACTCCCAACTTTCTTAACTCGGTAGGTAAATGAAAATTTACTCGTATTTCAATCCTTAAATATTGCCAGTGAGTAAAGTTTTTTTGAATTGTTTTCGGCACACGAAAACAACATTTTAGTGTATGAAACCATGTGTAGTTCTCAAACTTTAATATAGTGGGTACATTAAAATAAAGTTCTGTGATACATATTTTTTTAAATCGTTCAAGTCTTATAAAAGGTTTCAAATGAACATTGCTCTGTTTTTCTTTCATGAAATCGAATGATTAAATGAAAAGAAAAAATAATTCCAATCTCATATTTTTTTTAAATAAAATACCTAGATATCATCATCGATTTGTATAAGCTTTAAATTAGATCATTCATTAACTTAACTAACTAACCATCATGCCATCCCCCCAAGGGGTTGGCAGAGTGAATGGACCCAACATTAATACATCGTGTCATGCACGCACATCGATTTATCCAACTCTTAGCGTGGCCGACATTAAATATTTGATTTAATACATAATATAATAAAAAACGTATTTCTTTAACACTGAAGAACAAAGAGATTTCTGTAACGTTAATGAATTACATAGTATCATTAAAATAAATTATTCGATTATATTTACATAACTAATACATCCAAAAAATTATAGATTTTTTTATTGTTAAGTTTTCATTATACCTAAAATACTATTTATGATTCATTTGCAATTTTAAGAACGAAAAAAGTTTTGAACCATCTGTAGTGTAGATTTTATCACTTAAAACAATTTTACGAAATATCCAGGTAAGGGATTGTGGCTTGGATTTGACTCTAGGATAGCATAAATCAGTTTCAGCTCTTTCGCTACGCGATGAACCCGATACCTGCGGTACTTACTACATGGGAAATACTAAAGGCTTTTACTCTGGAGAATTTTATAATGACGATTTTTTTATGAATTATAACGTTGTTTTTTCCATTTTTGTGTTTATTTTTCTTGACATTTTTCAAGTCTTTACACCGTCATCATCGGGAGAACAATATAAACAGTTTATACATTGAAGGAAATTAAAAAAAAAAAAGTATTTAATATTGAAAAAAAACACACGTTTTCCAGATGTTTTGTAATATCATTTTCATAAGTTTTCAGCCAGATATTTGATAATAACCTAATAACGGAAAACATATCATATCATTAAAATAAAATAACAATTCCCGAAAGCGTAGGTTTTTCGTTGAAATACCAAATTGGGAAAAAATTGTCTTGATTTATTATAATTATATAATATAAAGCGCGAAGCACTTTAAAATTTGATTTATAAATAGGCAGCGATAATAAATTAGATAGAAAATATACAGAAGAAAGAAAAACCATAATTTTGATTTCGGATATTTTAACATATTTATTTGACGAATTTAAGAGCGATTTTTAAGATATTTTTCATTTGTTTACTTACATTTATTAGGATAAATGCACAAAAAATAAGAAAATTCATTTGAAACAAAGAGATTCCCTTTATAAATTGAATCCATTACCATTTTAAAACGTTCCGTAAACAGCCGCCACGTTCCCTCCAGTCGGTCTCCCCGAAATTCACGAAAATGGTAAGATCATCCGTTTAGGCCGACGGCAACCGCATCTTAAATGGAGATTTGTCGTCTGGGAGGGGGCTTCGTTAATATTCAATTCCTATAAAAAATCTATTGGCCCGGCATGACGATCCATCTATACACAATTCATTACTATAAAGATTAGCATAACAATCCGGCGTTCGAGGATGATGGATTGTCGTCAGTCACGGCAACCATCGTGCTAGGATACTCACTAATATTCGTAGGGGCGCACTTGGGCATTTTTATTTAAGCTTTTTTTTTTCTTAGTAACATTTTTTAATTCAGATTTTTACGATATTTTCTATCGAGTACTAAACAAAGTAAAACAGCCCTTTCCTATTTCTAAAGCTCGTCCATTTACACATATTTTCAATCAAAGATATTTATATTTTGTCCTCATTATGTGGCTATGGTTGAATGGTTGAATTAAATAGGCACTTAGTACAAAAAAGGAAGTATGAAGTTTCGTTCGTGTCATATGAAACGAAACTGCATACTTTGTTTTTTGTTTTGTTTTTATACTTAGTGCCTATTTTACTACAAACATTCGATGTTATTCCTCTCCGAGCACCTTACAATTTCTATTTTAAAAATTAGCCCTTTCCTAGGCTTATAAAGTTGCTTACATAGTAGGTCTATAGAAGCGATTCAATTGGCACGAATGATCCACATACAATACTTCAAGACGCTTTGAAAAACTTTTTTAAGTCCAAATCTCCACTCCATTTATTGTGTAATCATACATATTAAGTACATATTAAGTATAAAATCATTCTTAGTATTAATTCAAACATCAGAAATTTAAACTATATTTGAATTCGTATTGATGTTTTGAAATGCCACAAGAGCCACATATGTAATTAATTTGATATTTTTTACATATTGGTCCAGGTTATCTTTAAGAACAGGACGAATATATATTTAAAACTTTTCTTTCTATTTATAATTATTATTTAGATTTTTTTTATAAATATATTTTAAATTTGACAAAATAACCCCATTTTCCAGGATTGTACTCTTATTCAGATTTCTAGTCGTCTAGATTTTTTAAATATTAAATATATTGAAATTTAACTTGTCTTTTTAATATCGACAAATCAAAAAGGTTTATTTATTATCACAGACTTATTTATGAATAAGGAAATTGAGATATCTTCTTATGAGAATAAAATCTTAAACGTTATTTTTACGTATTTTTAACAAACTGTACATACTTATCTCTTATTCGTTTGGATGGGTAACAAATATATATATTTTATTTATTTATTTATTTATTTATTTATAAACATACAATAGTTACATTATATTCCCATGAGTAGAAAACTCACAATGGGACAGAAGGGATAAGTTACATTTAAATTAATTATGGACCTTCAGAAAACAGAAAAAGAAATTGACTTAAAACTAAAACATTTTACAATATGAACATTTTGTTGCTTTATACAATTATTTTACAAAATATTTTATCATTTTAGTACATCATAAATTGCACTATTTAAAGGAAATATAACAACATATTTAAATAGTGAATTCCATAACTAGTATTCACCATATGAAAATAAAAAACAAAAACCATATAAAAATAATAATTTTATGCAATTGCACGTTAATAAAATTGATGTTAAAAGTGCAACTATATTTCTAATATCATTTAGGTATATGAAATTTCTACTCAACTACTATTAAATTACCTAAATCATCATATCATACGAACTTTATTATAAACAAAACAAGCTTTTACATGGTTCTATTTTAGAACTTAGAAAACAGAAAAATACTCTAAAAAAAACAACACGCGACTCAGTGCAAAATACTCTTATAACCATATTGTTTATTCTAGACATTTGGACAACTTTTATAAAATGAACAAAAAGTTATGTAGAAGGATAAGACTCGTCTAAAAAAGTTTCTCTCTTTTTCTGTACCAAAAATCTAGGCAAATTTATTCAACCAGTCGCACTTCCAAAAGTTTTCTTCAATATTTGTCAATAAATATGAATTCGTTTTTTTTAAACTAATGTTTATCGTCACAAGTATTTGATATAATTTTAAAAAGTAGGTACTTTCATTTGTCGGCGCACAGGAACATATTTTGTAAAAAAAATTGTAATACATTAATATGTATGAAAAACGATAGTTTTCAGGGAGTTTTACTATATTATTTATGTACCTATGACCCTTCTAAGGCATTATCAAATGCAAACATTTGATAATGCCTTAGAAGGGAAAAACATGTCATACAACAACAACAACAACAAAACCATCACGCCGTTTCCCCGCAGGGGTAGGCAGAGAGAATGGACCGCCACACTACTCTATCCTGGCACACCTCTCTAGCTTCCTCCACATTCATACATCGAGTCATACACGCACGTCGATTCTTCCGGCTTTTGACATGACCAACTTTTAATATTTGATTAATTTGGTCATGCCATGTTTTCCTCGGTCTACCTCGACTCCTTACTCCATTTACATTGTTAATGTATACTTTTTTAACCATTCTTTCTTCACCCATGCGCTCCATATGTCCGAACCAACGAAGCGAACCTTTCATAATTTTGTTCATAATACCTTCTTTCGCTCTACACTCCTTTCTAATATCAGCATTTGAGATTCTGTCGTACATCGTTCTACCACACATACGTCTTAGGGACCTCATCTCTACCGCATTTATTCTGCTCTCATCTTTCTTCTGCCAGTTCCATGCTTCGCTTCCATACATAAGGGTTGGAACCAGAACTCCATTGTGAACGGCCATTTTCGCTTTCATTGATAAATGTCATACATAAATATTATAATGAAAATCCTTGAAAACTATCGTTTGTTCATACATATTAATAATTTAATATGGAGTTTTACATCATTGTTTAAGAAACAATAAATATTGTAATATAAATGAAAACGTCTATTTTCTACAAATTTCATAAGTTTTTGTAAATGCAATAATTATGCTTGACAATATACTCGTATCATCAAATTTATTTGAAAATTTCTAGAAAACAGACGTTTTCATTAACACGGAATTTTACATCATTGTTATAAAAACAACATAATTTTTTTAATATTTCAATTTTAGCGTTTTAATTTATCAGATCCATCTCTGCTTCCGAGACTTGAAATTTCTTCGGTTTGCAATCACCAATGTATTTTTGAGGCATTTCCTATTAAAAGTAATAAAATGGGAGCGCCTAGAATTTCAAAACGCTGTACAATGTTTCGATGAAAAACGGTCCGGTTTTGCCTTGATTATAGCGACATTCTTCGTTAGTTTTTTTAAGTTTTATTTCATTTTTACATTGTGGTTCATTTATAACGTGAGTGACATGACATTAAAATATAAAACATTCATCATCATCATCATCTGCTGTCCCTCGTGTCCAAGAAAGACTCTCCTTCACGGTTGTGGGTCTGCATGTGACTGAAGAGCCCAATGCTGGACCCACGTATTCTGGGGCATCCGGGGCAGGGGAAGGCGCTTGTAATGGAGCCGTCACCGTCTCTCAGCGGTCTCTCCTCTCTCTTCCTCCTCCTCTCTGCGGCGTTGTCTCTGCGCTGTTCTTCAAAGTCTCGTGTGCCTTTATGTACTGCTGTTCTCCACCTAGGTCTGTCCTCTGCAGTATTTTCCCAGCAACCACAGGCTCCCAATGAAGATGTTGTACTCTCAGCTTACCCAAGGGAAACGCTCACACGGTGGCCAGAGGAAACGATTTAAGGACTCCCTTAAAGGAAACCTACTAAATACTGGCATCGACTGTGAATATAAAACATTAATA
>JAHDVF020001213.1:0-359701 GCA_022606425.2 Lepidostoma basale | reverse complement strand
ATAATAATGATAAAAATAATCGTAATGATGATAATAATAATAATAATAATAATAATAATAATAATAATAATAATAATATTAATAATATTAATAGTAACAATGATAATAATAATAATAATAATAAAAACATTTTGATTTTTTGAATGTATACAAATACTTGTAGACAAATCCTGGATTTTACCCATTACGGGTCAATCATTAAGAATTAATTGTATCTCAATAGAGACGACGATGTAAATTATTTGGAAACAGAATATGGTGGTCGATACAATTATTTTTTAATGATTAACCCGTAATGGGTAAAATACAGCATTTGTCTACAATTATTTGTATACATTAAAAAAAAACAAATGTTGTGGAAAAACTGGTCAAAGTTAAAAGCATATAAAAATTGGAGAGTTTTCTCCAGGCGTTGTCTAGTAATGTGTGATAATTGTGTTGATAGCCTTTCACATTACATTAATAAAGCTTTTTTCCGCTTAACGCTTACATCTAGTCTCAATAGATGGCGCTAGTGTAGATTGAACTAAAATATGTGAAATGTTTCTCAACATGGTAACATATATACAACATTCAAACAATAATTGTCAGACGTAGTGTTCGTAAGAAGGGCGGAATGGGAAATGTCGTATTACATAAAGGGATCGCTTAAACCAACTTAATGACCACCATATTCTGTTTCCTTATAATTTACATCTTCGTCTCTATTGAGATACAATTAATTCTTAATAATAATAATAATAATAATAATAAACAAATTAAAGAAATATAATAGAAATTCGTGTGCGCGTGTCACGATGTATGAATTATGAGAAAACGAGAGAAGTACATCGCGCAAAAACAATGTTGTGGTCCATTATTTCTGCCCACCCCTTAGGGAAGACGGCGCGATGGTTAAATAGTTATTATTTGTTTTATCTAAAACTTTAGATTGATATTTCGCGAGGATGCTGACCACAAAAGAAGCAACCACAAGACCATAAAATAATAATCACTTACTTAAGCAATTTTATGACAAGCAATTATATTTGTCGTTAAGACTAAGTGTTATAATAATGGCAAAAAATCGTGCATGGAGGCAATAAAGCGTAATGAATGATTACTTCTGATGGCACACCGGTGGCGTGTGTCCTGTGGCGAGGTGGCCGAGGGGTTAAGGCGTTGGACTGCTAATCCAATGTGCTCTGCACGCGTGGGTTCGAATCCCATCCTCGTCGAATATTTTATTAATATTTTTAATCTTTTTTATTTAAGTGGTTGAAGGTGCTTCATTGTAAATTAATATAATACGAATGAAAACGTCTGTTGTCTTGTCAATTATTTTGGCCGAAACACTATGATACTTTTTCTTCTTCGTCTTCTTCTTACAGCATATCCGCGAAAAACAGGAATCCGAGAAATTTGCGAGGTCGAAGATGTGGTCAGATGGGGACGTCAAAGACGGCGATACTGGCATCAACACGTAGAAAGGATGAGCTCAAATAGAATACCATACATAGCTCGCCATGGAAAGCCAAACGGACAACGCCGACCAGGAAGACCCCCGAAACGGTGCAGAGAAAGCTGGAGTTCAGCGTCTCAAGAGGACCCGCCTGAAATAACAGACTCCTGAGTCTACCAAAAGGGAAGAAGAAGGAGAAGAAGTCTTCTTCTTAGTTTAGGTCGTTTGACCGGTTTATAACGGTGGGCTGTCCTGGAATGATGATGTCCAGCCATCTCTCCATCTTTTTGGCGGCCTTCCTGGTAATCTCTTGCTGCTTGGATGTCATCTTTAACATTTTTTGCAATTCTTGTATTCTCCATGCGGTCCACGTGGTCCCTTCAAAAGCGCCTTCTGCTTTTTCCCCATCTCATATCCCCAACACCACAGACAGACCTTGTTGTTTCATTTCTGATACAATCTCTGAGGGTTTTGCCTGCGGTGGAGCGTAGAGTTCGCATTTCTGCTACTCTAAAAAGGTTTTTAGTCCTATTGGTATCGGCTCTGACCTCTATTCCATACGTCATAATATTAGGTCCTTACATATGAAATTGGCGTTTTGTGTGGGAGGAACATAAGGTTGATTTTTTTTTTAAATAATATATTTATTTAATCAAAGTATGTACCATTGCTATCTATGCACTTTTGCCATCTCATAGGTAGTTCATCGACCCCTTTACTAAAAAAAACATTCGGACGGGAATCAATAAAATCTTTGAAGTCGGTTTGGGCTGCCCCATCGGAGTTGAATTTTTTCCCTTGCAAGAAGTTATCCAAATTTCGAAAAAAAATAGTAATCTGTTGGGGCAAGGTCCGGAGAGTACGGTGGATGTCTTAGACATTCCAATTGAAGCTCTTCTAATTTGGTAGCCGTCTGTTGTGCAGTGTGTGGTCTAGCGTTATCATGAAGCAGCAGTGGCCTAGAGCGATTAACCAGCCTCGGTTGTTTAGCAGCTAGCTTTTCCATCATGGTTTGCAGTTGCTGACAATAGACATCTGCCGTAATCGTCTGGCCAGATTTAAGAAAGCTGTAGTGAACGACACCAGCACTAGTCCACCAAACGCTCACAAGTAACTTTTTTGGAGTCAATTTTCGCTTGGGGCATGGTTTGGCTGGTTCGGCAGGGTTCAGCCATTGCAATGAGCGCTTCCGATTATCAGACAGGATCCACTTTTCATCGCAGGTAATGATTCGATTCAAAATCCCTTCGTTATTGTGCCGGTTGAGTAATGCAACGCAGCAGTCAACGCGCGTTTGTTGATTTGCTTCACTCAATTCGTGAGGTACCCACCTTTCAAGCTTTTTCACCTTCCCAATTTGCTTCAAGTGGATTAAAACAGTTTTATCACTAACACCGCAGCCTGCAGCTAACTCGGACGTGGTTTGCGATGGATCCGCTTCCACAATAGCCTTCAATTCTTCATTATCAACTTTGGTCTCCAGCCGTCCACGGGGCTTGTTCTGCAGGTCGAAATTTCCAGAACGAAAACGTTGGAACCAAATACGCACTGTGTTCTCTTTTGCGGCACCGTCGCCATACACATCATTAATCCTTCGAGCCGTTTCTGCAGCACTGGTGCCACGGTGGAACTCGTACTCGTAAATAACGCGATATTTCAAGTTTTCCATTTTGTAAACTGAGTGACGCAAAGAAAAAAAAACAATTGAGGAAAAAACAAATCAATTATAATTTTCGAAACAAAAATACTTGAGTAAATAGCTGTATAAATTTGAATTTGGAATTCCTAACCAAAGAGAAGATATTTGAGATCAAAGTTGCCAGTACAATTTCATATGTAAGGAACTAATAGGGCGAACCCATGACTTGTATTATATATCTTCACTTTACTTTCGGATAGCATGTATGCGATTGATACTTCAACATTATTAACTGTTAAAATATATAACGCTGTTTATAGTATCCCAATTTTTTATTATTATTTTATTTTTCGCGACAGCTGTTTCGTCAACCATAAAGAGCGTTTTATATTCAGTTAACGTCTGTTTTCTAAAAGTTTTATTATATTCCATGGGAATTGATGAGTTATTACTATGTGCCTACTACCTTAAACCCATACCGTGTTCTAAATGTAAAATTGCCTTCCAAACCTCGCTTGCCCGAATTTGCGTCATCTGGTCCTCACCTGACTGTTTTACCCATGTGAAAGTTTCTAGTTTCTAGTAGCTCTGTTTTTGATTTAAATTTTTATTTGAGTTTGTATTTTTTTTATTAAATAAATTTACATTTCGGCGGGACATAGAGGAAACGGGTAGATTAAATGTGGCCTGGGTCCCTCTTGTTTGTTTTTAATCACAACTCCAGTAATTTAAGTCCCGCATGGACGAGGATTGATAAAGCGAAGCTGACTAAAGGCGACGTCCACCTATAAAAGCTTCGGGAAAGCGGTGGTCTCCTCTATATGAAATAATACTAATAAATTGATAATGTTATAGCAAGGAGAAAAATATCATTTTCATAAAAATATAATTTAAATCTAGAAAAATAACGTTTTCATTCGTAATTCTTATTTTATATTGAGTTTTACACCAGTATTCAAGTTATAATAAATATAATTCATTGTAAACTGTTAAATTAAAAAAAAAAGTTTTATGTACCACAATTGTATTTTTGTTTTTTGCGACAGCTGTTTCGTCAACCTATGTTGACATCATGAGGTGTTACAATTGTAACACCTGATGATGTCAACATAGGTTGACGAAACAGCTATCGTGAAAAATAAAAATACATAAAACATAGTTTAAACACATTATAAACTGTGAAATTAAAAAACTTTCTTTTAGGTATCACAATTGTATTTTTATTTTACGCGAAAGCTGTTTCGTCAACCTATTTTGGCCATTTTTTTAATTTAACAGTTTATAATACCATAGTGTAAAGTATCATAGTGTTTCACCAAATCAATGGACTATTTAAATAATACATTAATAATAGTTAAAAAACATCGTTTTATTTAATTATTAAATAATACATTGTAATTAATACGAATGAAGACGTCAGTTTTCTAGAAGTTTTATTATATTTTATGGGAATTAAAAGTTTCGCCCTTCTACGGCATTATCAAATGTCATTCCCATAAAATATAATAAAATTTCTAGAAAACTGACGTTTTTATTTGTATTAATTATTTAATATGGAGTCTTACATCATTGTTCTAGAAACAATAAATATGTTATGGTACATTGTTATCAAGATATCAAGAGAGAATATACCATCATACCCAAACTATTCCCCTTTTTCATTTCGACAGTGACCGGTTTCGGCTAGCTCGTTGGCATTGACAGACTGGTCTAAACTGGTCTGACCAGTGGAGTTCTAAAAAAACTATTTTTATTATTTGAAGTGTGTAAGTAAGCTTAATGATTTGATACACTTTAACAGTACAAATGTCAATAGGTTAATTTTTTTTTAAACTTTCGCCTGAAGCACTTAATTTGTGGTGTGGCATTATTAAATAAAATAATAATAAACTTTTAGTATTTGTATCCACATCACTTTATTTGGTAACACCAACCGGTTTCGATCCCAACAGAGCTTCGCCAGGGTGAAAGGGTAAACTTAATATAAAATCAGAGAACAACATATGAAGAAATAAATATAAATTGGACGGGAGAAAGATGGGTAGAAGAAAGTATGCGCGAGGACAAATAGAATGTTAGAATGGTAAGTCATGCTCATTAGAGACAAATTATGGAGAATTTCTAATTCAGATTTTAGTGGCGGAAAGGGGAGTTAATTTTTTTTATTTTTATATTTTTATGGGAATACTTAAAAAAAATTCAATGGGAAACATTACTAAAATGGGCTTATGGGAAATATTAGTTTGATTATTAATTCAGGGTAGATTATTGTTAAAGACTTTCTTAATTTCTAATGCTTTCAAATAATCTAATTTAAGAGCTGGGGAATTTTTGTGAAGTACTCGTATTTTCAGGTCAGAATCTTTAAGATATGTGTGGTTTGTCTCTAAAAGATGGTTGGCGAACTCAGAGAAACCGTTACTATAGTAATTAGTGAATGGAGTTGAATATGGTAATTAATGAAAATTGATCAAATCAAATAAAATCAGTTTATTTTCTCAAAAGACATTACAAACATTTTTTATAGTTTAAGACATCTATTGAGAACAGGTAAAACATAATAAATATATAATACCAGGAACGCATGAGAGATGGTTCGACATTAGGAATACAAGATACTCTCCAAAGTCAAAAGTATTTGTCTTCTGAACGTACTTTCACGAATATGAAAGACATCGATCTCCGAAGCGATCATGTTCAGCAGTTTGATTGCTCTCCCACCGGCATCACCAGAGGCAGGTTGGTTCTGCATGCTGGGAGATAAAACAGTCTGTGCTGACGCTGTCGAAGATAACCATCCGGAACATAAAGATGGATAGCCTCCAAGATGATGGAATTCTCAAATAATCCCCCGATAAGTCTGAAGAAATGGGTAAGTGTGCACCCATCCCTTCTTATCTGTAAACTATTGGTCCCCAGCATGCCCAAGAGGAATGCAGTGGGATAAAGCCACGGATAGCTACCAAACTCCCTCATGTAGAGATATCTCAGAAATCTTTTCTGAACCGTCTCTAACATGAGCGAGTATATATGTTAACGCCTTAAGTTTATCTGAAATTAATTCCGTCAATAACAAAGTTAATACATAACGCTGATTGTTTAACGTTATAAGCGGGTCGGTGTTGCCACAGTTCAAAATGTCTGCGAGATGTTCCCCCGAGTAGGAAACATTAATTATTAATTCCTCCTCTCGGAGTAAGTACCCTAGTACAATATTCTTTATTCAGTTTGCGTAAATGGGGCGTAAATTGTAAGCTGGGAGGGCGCTTGTCCTGTCTATCGGGAATACGTAAAGGGAATTTGTATTGTGTCTCGGCTATATTAGTATCTGCTATACTCTGGTGTCTAGCTTAAATGGCCTGCACCATGGTATTTTAAACATTTGGGTTGACTGTTGTGGAACAGATCTTGTCTTCCTAATGTCGAACCATCTTTCATGCGTTCCTGGTATTATTATACAGTAGAAATCAAATAGCGAAGCATGGAACTGGCAAAAGAAGGATGAAAGTAGAATAAATGCAGTAGAAATTAGATCTCTTAGACAAATGTGTGGATACTCTGTGTATGATAGAGTGTCGAATGAAAATATAAGAAGTGAATGCGGTGCGGATGATGGTGTCATGAACAAAATAATGAAAGGATCATTAAGATGGTTTGGACATATGGAAAGAATGAATGAAGAAAGAATGGTAAAACAATTATATGTTAACGATGTAAATGGAACCAGAAATAGAGGAAGACCGAGAAAAAAGTGGCACGATCAAATAAATCAAATATTGAATGTCGGCCATGTGAGGAGTCAGAGAAATCGACGCGCGTGCATGATACGATGTATGAATGTTGAGGAAGCGAGAGAAATATGTCAGGAAATAAAAGTGTGGCAGTCCATTCTTTCTGCCTACCCCTTCGGGGAGACGGCGTGATGGTGAGTTAGTTAGTTTAGAAATCAAGGCGGCCACATTTGAAGTCGGAAATATGAATTCGGATGGTGGTCTAGTGGATAGAACGCTTGGCTACTGATCCCGGGGACTTCGGTTCGAGCCTGGACAAGACCAGATTCCTTCTTCATAATAATGAGCTATTTTCTGCTTATATTGAAGATTGTAAAATAAATTCTAATATCATTGATTTAAATCTTTGGTGTTAGACAGAAGTATGTCACCGAAGAATTCAGTTGGGTTGGGCGGCCTTTGGAAAATTAAGTCATGTTCTCACCTCTAAAATACCACAATGCCTCAAGACTAAAGTCTTCAACCAGTGCGTCTTGCCAATCATGAAGTACGGAGCCGAGACGTGGACACTGACAAAAGGTCTAGTCTACAGATTCAAGGTCACCAAACGCGCCATGGAAAGAGCCATGCTTGGAATAATCTTGAGGAATGATTTAGTAACGAATTTATTCGACAACAAACCAAGGTGATTGAGGTGGCTCTGAGGATGGGTGTGCTGAAGTGGCGATGGGCTGGCCATAACTGTCGGAGAACCGACGGCCGATGGGGGAGACGGGTTCTGGAGTGGAGACCGCGTACAGGATTCCGCAGAGTTGGACGTCCCCCTGCTCGATCTGAAGAGGATTGCTGGACATAGATGGATGGGAGCGGCAATGGATAGGAGGCGGTGGCGTGCTTTGGGAGAGGCCTACATTCAGCAGTGGATGACAGACGGCTGATGATGATTTATCGATTATGAAATTACAAATTTTACTGCAAAAACATGTATGTACTCGTATGTAGTATATGTACATAAAAAGGCTAATATTACTCAACAATACTCGAAAAATAATCAAGAGTTTTTCTCGAATAAATAATGATAGGTTGAAACTAACTAGATGACAAGTCGAAACTCAAACACAGCGGGAGACTGACTGTCCGTAGGGTGCGGGGGAGAAATCGAACCGAAACTAACGGTGTTACAGTCATAGTCCTTGGCACTCTGCCACAAAAGTCGTCGTATACACATTTGATAATGCCTTAGAAAGGCGACACGTGTCATTCTCATAAAATATAGTGAATCTAGTATAAAACAGACGCTTTCATTTGTATTATTTTTTTTAATGATGTTTTATATCATTGTTTAAGAAACAATATATAAGAAGAAATTCTATACCTGCGTTCTCGTCAGATGCGCCCGTGGGTGACTGGCGAAGGACCACCGCTTTCCACCTCCTGGCTGGAGCACTCATAGCGCCGAGGGAGATCTGAAATAGAACAAATTATACGTTTATATAATAAATTCACTATTTTATGTTTGAAATTGGACATTTTTTGACCCATTTAACCTTAGACGCCCAGTGGTCAAGTATGGGACCGCGGATTTGCGTCGTTCACTGCCCAACGGTCCCGTATGGGACCGTTATTTCGTCATCTTCTGAACTGGGCAGTTGTAATCACAAAAATTTGGCATACGAAAAAAAAATTATTAAAAAAATATATACATTACATACGAGTATATTTTTTATATATTTTTTATATTATTATTATTTTATATTATTTATTAGTTTTTACTGATTAAAAAAAAATACGTTAGTACTTATAACAAAGAGAATCTAATTTTAAACGCGATTTTATATGAGTCTTTCATTGTTTAGTTTTTTTTAAATATTTTTACACATGAAGATGGAAGTATCCTCCGAAACATGTCGTATTTAAATTTTTTTTTTAAATATTTTGCGGATTAAACAAAATTATTTTCAATTTCCTGAGTATATTACTATGGAATTCCAGTGTTAATGCCTTAGCGTTCAATAAGTTAAAAAAAAAGTTCAAATTTAATATTAAAATTTTTTTATGTCTTTTTTATTTTATTTTAATATTTAATTATATAAAATTTGAAAAATTACATTAAAACTTTTGTAAATCATAAACAATTTTTAATGATAATGCTTTTTATTTTACCTAAATAGGACGACTGGAGAAAGATTGGTAAAAAAATTATATGTTAACAATTTAAATGAAACCAGAAATAGAGGAAGACCGAGGAAAACGTGGCACGATCAAATAAATAAAATATTGAATATCGGCCATGTGAGGAGTCAGAGAAAACGACGCGCGTGCATGACACGATGTATGAATGTTGAGGAATCGAGATAAATATGTCAGGAAAGAAAAGTGTGGCAGTCCATTCCATGCTCCTTAACAATTTATAAGTATGTGATTTTATTTGAATATACATATAAATATTAAAAAAAAATTCGGCATGGAATGCATTATCGTATTTTACATTGATTTGTATGGGAAACATTGTTTCGCTTAACGAGTGTTTCACATAACGAGTCAGATTCTGGAACGAATTATTCTGGTTATGAGAGGTTCCACTGTTTTCCCTTTAAGCATTGTTCAAGAAATAACAAATATACCACTCCGGAGGGACGGCGTGATGGTTAGTTAGTTAGTTAGTTATACGAGTAAAAAACACATTGTTTCTTGAACAATGATAGGTGAACTTCGGAGAGTGAAGGATTTATTCACTATCTATGATATTGAAAAACTAACTCGAGATAAAAAGATATTACATCGGATAATCTGGAATACATAGCTCTCAGATGCAATTACCATGTTTGCCAAAAATACAGTTATTTTCCATTAAGTGTATATTCGTGATAAAACAGATAAATCTTTATTGAACGCTGAGGCATAGCATAGTAATATACTTAGGATATTGAAAATAACTTTTGTTAAAGTTGTCCACTATTTGTTAAAGGAATATTTAAAAAATACGACATGTTTCGGAGGATACTTCCTTCTTCAGGTGTAAAAATATAATAAAAACTAAACAATGAAAGACTAATAAAAACGCATTTAAAATTCGATACAATAATTCAAATTTAAAAACTAACCTGGGCTATTTGTTGTTAGTACTAACAATTTTTTTTTAACAGTAAGAACTACAGTAAGAACTGATATTAGGATGGAATAGAATAAAGAGCGAAAGAAGGTATTATGAACAAAATTATGAAAGAATCGCTGCGTTGGTTCGGGCACATGGAGCACATGGGTGAAGTAATGGTTAAAAAAGTATACGTTAACGATGTAAATGGAGTACGGAGTCGAGGTAGACCGAGGAAAACATGGCATGACCAAATTAATCCAATTTTAAAGGTTGGTCATGTCAGAAGCCGGAAGAATAGACGTGCGTGTATGACTCGCTGTATGGATGTGGAGGAAGCTAGAGAGGTATGTCAGGATAGAGTAGTGTGGCGGTCCATTATCTCTGCCTACCCCTGCGGGGAAATGGCGTGATGGTTTGTTGTTGTTGTTATAAGAACTAATAAATAATAATAAAAAATGTAATTTAGAAAAAAACATAATTTATATCGAAATTAATAAATGATTAATTTGCATTCAATTGGGTATTGGAGCTTGGAGATTGAATGTAGACAAAGTATTTATGGAGAAAGAAGTAAAAGGAGGAATCTTATTATTAATTAAGTTTTCACCCGATTTCACAGATAAATCTATGTTCACAACCTTGCTGTTTTTTAGGCAGCATATTTATAAAGGATGGGTGATCATAGAGGGATATTTGAAGAATGATATTCAATGTAAATAACCAAAACAAACATGCCATGTTTTTCCTTGGTCTACCTCGACTCCGTATTCCATTTACACCGTTAACCTATACTTTCTTAACCATTCTTTCTCCATCCATGCGCTCCATATGTCCGAACCAACACATTGTAATGTAAACAGCAAAGTAAATAGTACGCTTAAATTAGCTAACTTACTTAACTATTGATTATGGGGCAATAAAAATACTGTCATATCACGCCGCTCCTGAAGGAAATTGGCTGGCTTAAAATCCGAGAGCGAGTAAAATATAAATTGTGCTTGACAGTGTCTAAGGCTCGACACCAGAGAGCGCCAGCGTATATATCGGACCTCTGCGTAACACCCATTCCAACGGAAAGGCAACGTTCACTTCGATCAGTAGAAACAAGTGCAAACAACATAACAATTTCAGTCAGAGCCAATAAAGCAAGTTTCTATGATCGTGATTTCAGCGTTGCGGGTCCGTTGGCGTGGAATAGCCTCCATGTTAGTATTAAGTATGAGGATAGTGACGTTAGATTTAGGAAACTTCTGAAGACTGCACTGTTCGGTCAGTCATTTCCTAGTGCGCCCTTGAAGTAATTGATTTTACAAAACGGCGCACAAAAAATACAAGTCATCAGAATAAAAATAATAATACTTTTAGACATTCTACCGTAAAAAGCGAATAAATGACACGTGCGAATTTGCCGTAATACAATTACAAATTGAATAAATCCGTACAAATAGGTACGGATTTGTTTTCTGTCCAATTAACGAACAAAAAATGTTAATAATAATTTAGACGTTAGTGTATTGAAGATGTAACCAAATTGGAAGTTATCAGATTACACGGTATTCGTACTCTCAGAATAAAAGACTTTTTGTCAGGGGGTCGGTGGAGATGAAAGGTAAGGAATCTGAGTGAATGTAAGTTAATTACGATGAAATGGATGTGAGGGCAGCTTATTATGCTCTCAAATGCTTTTGTATGCGAAAAAATATGTAATTTCTGCTCATTGTGTCTGAATAGTATCTTCTTTTTGAGGTAATAACATTAAATAAAGATAACCAACTTCATATCTTACATATTATTATATATTGTATTTTTCATTTGTTCCAATGACAATTTGAATAATTTCTTCAATATTATTTTAAAGTTCTTGCTGGTTAAGTACCTAATTACAGCTTATTTAAAAAACGGTGGATACGTGGAACATAAATTAAATAGACAATATGTGTACCATCTAAAAAGAACATTTTGTGTTAAATTATTTTTATTTTGTTATTTTATTTTATATCACTGTATTTTATATTATTTGTTTTAGATTTATTTTGTGGGTGTTAGACGATCGAAGTGTGCGCGGGAGATGCCTATTGGTGGCGATGAGGTTCGCAACACATCACACCGCGTCTCCCGCGGGGCGAAAAGAGAAGGATGGAGTGCCGCATCAGTAAAAGTGTGACAGTCCATTCTTTCTGCCTACCCTTTCGGGGAGACGGCGTGATGGTTAGTTAGTTAGTTAGTTTGTATCATGTTTGTGAATAATAAATATGTGTAGTATATGTAGGCTAAAGATACTATATTTATTGTTTCTTGAACAATGATGTAAAACTCCATATTAAAATTCAATATTTTAAACTGTTAATAAATAAACTTTGTGTTTTGTATCAGAATTGTATTTTATTTTACGCGACAGCTGTTTCATCAACCAATGTTGACATCATCAGGTGTTACAATAATTGTGATACAAAAATTAAAGTTTTTTCATTAACAGTTTAAAATGTTAAGGTATCATAGTGTTTCGGCCAAAACAATGGACTATTTAAAATTTAATATTTCATTTCATGAAAACGTCTGTTTTACAGAAGTTTCATTTATCTATGGAAGCGAAGCATGGAAATGGCAAAAGAAGAATGAAAGTAGAATAAAAACAGTAGAAATGAGATTGAAAATTGTGTATGATAGAGTGTTGCATGACAATATAAGAAGTGAAAGCGGTGCGAATGAAAGTGTTATAAACAAAATAATTAATGAATGCAGAAATAATAGTAAAAAAGTATGCGTTAACGATGTGAATGGAACTAGAAATAGAGGAAAAGCGAGGAATATGTGGCACGATCAAATAAATCAAATATTGAATGTCGGCCACGCGAAGGTTTGAAGACTTGCATTGTTTCTGCCTACCCTTCAGGGAGACGGCGTGATGGTTAGTTAGTTTAAAATAAACCCTATATTACAGATTAGATTTTAAAGGAAAAACTCTCCGAAAGAAAAACTTGCGAAATAGAGGATATCGTTCGGTGGAGTAGATCCAGAAGAAGATACTGGAGGGACCATGTAGCCCGAATGGATAGTGACAGACTTGCATATACAGCCGCTTATGAAATCCCCTCCGGACACCGTCCATCTGGAAGACTTCATAAGAGATGGAGGAACAGCTGGTCCTCATCATCACAGGATACATGATTTCAGTGTCACAGATCGTCGGATCTATTAAAAGAAGAACAAGAAGCTTTTAAAGCTATTTTTCATTCATTTCCCGTAATACAATTAGATCTAAAATTAATAAAATTTTCAGCAAAAATTCTTTCATAAACCGGCTGCCTTATTGCGTATTCCTCGTTTCATTTTATTCGAGGAAGCGCCATTAGGCTGATTATCCTCAATTTCTACTCTCCACTCTTTTTCATCATTTCCCGATTATGTCAACTCGTACAGAATTCCGCGCCTCGAATGGATCCTTTAATTTTGCACAGCCTTGTGAAAAGATACAAGAAAAACGTTTTGAAATTAGAATATAAACGCATCAATATTCTTTTTTTAAATTTTGTTATTTTTGTTTTTTACAAATGGCTGCCCGTGGGAGAGGGAGACCTCTACTAAGCAGTGCGAGCTGTGGATAAAAGAGAGGATTGGAGACGTTTTGGTTTAGCTACTGGCAGCTATGAGGAAACGAAGAAATAGGATGAAGAATGGTGAGTACGCTTTGTTTCATTTCAAAAGACGTGGAATCGGTTCCTGAAGGAATGTAAGGCAGATGAACGCGTCCTGAATGGTTTGGACATATGCAACGAACGGAAGAGGAGAGAATGGTTAAAATGATTAGTGTCCAAGTCGACCATAAGGAGACTCCGTGTAGCACAGAGGAAACACGAAAGAGCCATGCTACATATAAGACTCTCAGACCGGATAAGAAATACTGAAATACGTAGAAGGTCGGGAGTAACAGATGTCGTCGCAAGGGTAGCGAAGCTTAAATGGTCATTTGCGGGACATGTTGCCAGATTGGCAGACGATAGATGGACCAGAAGGGTGGTAGAGTGGAGACCCCGCGAAGCCAAACAAAACAGAGGGAGACCCACCACACGATGGTCCGATGACATTTTCAGAATTGCTAGCGATTGGATGCAAAAGACACAAGACAGGGATACGTGGAGAAGTATGGGGGAGGCCTATGTCCAGCAGTGGACGATAACGGTTGTCTAAGTACTCTTAAGTAAGTAAGTAGTGTGAAAAAATAAGGCGCAATAGGCTAAGAAATGGCATGATTTTCAAAATATTGACATTGTTTAAGTGATTAAGAAGATTATATCTTGAAAATTGATTGCCACACCGAAGGTTCCAGGTTTGATTCCCAGCGATGGCAGTGTAATTGTTACACTGTTTTTGGTCTGGTGTAGAATTAAAGTGACAATAAAATGGCGATAGATTAGCTACCTATCGCAAATCATATGAGAGCTTTACCATTTACACCGATTTGGCTCGCGCTGTAATGGTGTAAAAAGGGATTCAACAACAACAATAACAAACCATCACGCCGTTTCCCCGTAGGGGTAGGCAGAAAGAATGGACCGCCACACTACTCTATCCTGGCACACCTCTCTAGCTTCCTCCACATTCATACAGCGAGTCATACACGCACGTTGATTCTTCCGACTTCTAACATGACCAAGCTTTAAAATTTCATTAATTTGGTCATGCCATGTTTTCCTCGGTCTACCTCGACTCCGTACTCTATACTTTTTTAGCCATTATTTTTTCACTCATGCGCTCCATATGTCCGAACCATCACAGCGATCCTTTCATAATTTTGTTCATAATACCTTCTTCCGCTCTACATTCCTTTCTTATATCAGCATTTGAGATTCTATCGTATTCTATCAAACATACGTCTTCAATTCAACAAAATAATAATTATCAAATCAAATCAAATCAGTTTATTTACTCAAAAGACATTACAAACAGCATAAATGTTTAAGGCATCAATTGAGTACAGGTAAAATATTATAAAAATACAACTTAATACCAGGAACGCATTAGTGATGGTTCGACATTAGGAATATAATAAAAATAAATCTATTATTCAAAGGCAGCCATGTTCAAATTGCGTGTCGTGGTTTATGAATGTAGAAGAGGCAGGAGAGCTATCCATCCTCTTTGCCTGACCCTCTGGCAAAATGGTGTAATGGTTAGTAAGTCAGTTAAATATCACAGACTTTATTGGCATTACTAACCGTTCTTCCAATATTATACTTCAACCACCCATCCTTTGTAAACATACACATAAGTTAAACCAAGTAAACAAACAAACATAAGTTAGGAAAATCGACTTGCTTGGGTGAAATAAGGCTATGAATATTAATAAGGGTTGAAAAGTATGTTAGAACAGGTCGGTGTTTTTACTATGTACATATTTCCCATCACATAAGGAATTATTATTACGAATGAAAAGGTCTGTTTTTTAGAAGTTTTATTATTATTTATGGGAACAACATATTTCGTTTTGCTAGGTAGGAAAAATGAAGCACTGAAGACAGCGCAAGAGATATAATGGTAACTCTCATACTGCATTGAAGAGTGAAGACAGTCAAAATGAATGGGAGCAGTTGGCAATTGATAAGGTGGAGTGGAGAAGAGTCGTGGCTGTGTGGTACCAGGGGCTGGAGAGGCGGAGAGAATGGGGTCCAGCTATGGAGGCATAACATCCTTGTCCGGAGTGCGACAAAGTCTGTCAATCTAAAATATGACTATATAGCCACACTAGGTGCTACCGGTTGATGAAATACCGGTTTGTCTCAAAAGAAAGGTGTATACTGGACATGTGTATACTGCCCATGATGACATACGGAATAGAGACGAAAACTCTAACAGCAAAAAGTCTCCACAGGCTCAAGTGTACACAGAGGTCCATGGAAAGACTTGGTGTGAGCTTGCGTGACCGCATAAGGAATGAAGAAATCAGACGCCGCACCAGGGTTGCTGACGTCATGGACCGAGTGGCAAAATTGAAATGGCAATGGGCTGGACACTTGGCTAGACAGGGTGGCAACGGATGGGCACCCAGGTACTCAGTTGGAGACCATGGCAAATAGGCGAAGTGTCGGAAGGCCACCGATGAGATGGACCGATGATATTGTCAAAAGCATTGGAAAACCTTGGATACAAAGGGGGCAGAATAGAGACGAGTGGAGGAAATTGTAAGAGGCCTATATCCAGCAGTGGAGGGAAGAAGGCTAGCAAAGAAGAAAGAAGAGGTGCTACAGAAGACAGATTTAAATATTTTTGTGCTCCTTTGACACGTACTCAAGTGTCCTGAAAGAATCCAGTATAAACTATGCTAAACGGTTTTTAAAGCGCTTCACGGAATGGCACCAGCCTATATATCTGGACTTTGTGTTGCTGATATCCCTAACTTGCGGCAATCTACGCTTCGACCAGTGAACTCCCCGGCAATAGGCAGATTAGTTGAGCCAAAGCGCAACCCCCAGACATATTTCGGAGATCGGGCTTTCGCAGTGGCAGGTCCGTCGGCCTGGAATATGCTTCCTGCACGCCTCAGATGCATTGACAATCCGACAGATTTTAAGTCTCACCTAAAAACCCACGTTTTCAAAATATCGCATAAAATGTAAACAACGGTCATCTGATTATTGGTGTCACATGCAGCTTTCATGACTAAAAACATTGTCAAAGCGACCTTAAGGTGAGCTATTCACGAAAATTGCCGAGTGATATTATATAAATATTAATATTAAAAATATTACATATTTTTTCACAAATGTGGTCAGTTTTGACAGATATTAAAATGTTCATTTTCATATTTGACAAAACTGACTACATTTATGAATTATTTTTATAATATTTTTAATATTGATATTTATATAATATCAATGATGAAGGGCTTGTGCGTTCGAAACATATTTGGTATTTAATTAATTTTTATTTATTAAAGTGGGTGTTGTATACTAAGTATTACTTATATTAAAAATAAACACTTTTCCTTCATCAGTCATTCTTTCCATGTGTCCAAACCATCTTAATGTTCCTTTAATTATTTTGTTCACAACACTTTCATTTGCACTGAATTTACTTCATATATTTTCATTCGACACTCTATCATACATAGATTTTCCACACATTCGCCTAAGATATTTCATTTCTACTGCAATTATTCTACTTTCATCCTTCTTTTACCAGTTCCATGCTTCACTTCCATACATAAAGTAAATTCTATTCTAGATTTAACTTTATCCTAAGATTCGATCCGCATCTCATTATGTAGGCTATTAAAGCAATTGTTAGATTTGATTGTGCCGGTTTAGTTTTGCTCATAAGTCAACGGCAGCTCTGCGAATGGAGATTATTAATAGTTTAATTAGGGCTATACATTTAATTTCGGCAACTATTGTTTCTTCTATTTGTCCCTCTGTCTGTGGATGTCAACGACGCAGGCAAAATCGATCATAATAATAGTAAAAACTTGCTCAGAAGAACATAAATACTCTAGGACACAAGGAAACCAATAAGCACCGGGCGTAAAATGATTTGAAATGCCAATCCCAAGAAATAGGAACAATATAGAAGAAATAAGAAGGAGAATATATTATATGAACGTGTGTAAAAAATCAAAGAAATAATTACGATTATGTTTGAAATGTTCCCGTTATCTCTCCCCTCTCCTCAATCCTAATTATACCCCCGCCTTTATACATAACTCCACTCTTTTTAGTAT
Source organism: Lepidostoma basale (assembly GCA_022606425.2). Classification (NCBI taxonomy): domain Eukaryota; kingdom Metazoa; phylum Arthropoda; class Insecta; order Trichoptera; family Lepidostomatidae; genus Lepidostoma; species Lepidostoma basale. The sequence continues at coordinate 342,079 of JAHDVF020001213.1, read as the reverse complement.
ATATACTCTGTTGTTTTTATTTGTTAAAAAAATTATATTAAATTTTCAAGTCATAATCTATGAGAAAAGTGTTGTAAAAATGCTGTTATATTTATTCAAATCAGAAATAATTTTAATAATAAATCACAATTCTTTTTTTGGAGAGTTATAGGTGAGATAATGAAGTTATCTTCCGATAAAAATAAGAAATATGAACGCTGTTAAGGTGCGGACATTTTTCGCGAAGAAATGAATTCCAATACTCTCTTTGACGCAATTAACTCGATTGGAACTCAGTCACTGCGCCGAGGGTGTAAGGGGGTTACAGGAAGAAGCGAAAAGAAGCGACAAATATTCTATACTTAAATTAATACTTCCCATGCCCCTCCTAGGAACAAATACACAAAGATTCGAAAAATCACGACTTGACATCAATTTGACATTTGAAATATTATTGTAACACCTCATGATGTCAACATTGGTCGATGAAACATAAAATAAAATTCAATTGTGATACATAAAACAAAGTTTATTCATTAACAGCTTAAAATGTTCGGCCAAAACAGTGGACTATCTAACTAACTAACTAACTAACCAACTAACCATCACGCCGTCTCCACGGAGCAGTAGGCAGAGAGAATGGACCACCATACTGTTCTATCCTGACATACTTCTCTCGATTCCTCTACATTCATACATCTTGTCATGCACGCACGTCGATTTCTCTGACTCCTCACGTGACCCGACAATTAATATTTGATTGATTTGATTGTGCCACGTTTTCCTCGGTCTTCCTCAATTTCTAGTAAATATATAAAATTAAATAAACACTTTGTAAACATATACATTTTTTGTATACAACGGGTCATTTGAACCCAATTACTTACTGTAGGTATATAATTTATTTATTAGTTATAATATTGATTCTCGTGGCATGTGATAGGTAGCTAATCTATCGCCATTTTATTATCACGTGAATTCTACACAAGAGCAAATACAGTGTGACAATCACACTGCCATCGCCGGGAATCGAATCCGGGACCTTCGGTATGGCAGTCAGAGCTCTCACCACTCAGCCACTAAGGTCATCTAATCTTCTTCTTTCGGTGCTGTGTCAGGTCCCCCCAACGTTGGCGATCACTACAGCAAAGGCATCTCTATCTTGCGCCACTTGGAACAGGTTCTGAACTCTTGTTATTCCTGTCCACTCTTTGATGTTCTGCAGCCAGGACAGATGCATTCTACCAACTTCTCGACGTCCTTCCACTTTACCCATTAAAATCAGTCGAAGGAGGTGGTATTTTTCCCCTATATGAGACCTTTCTAATTTTTGTAGGTTGTCTATTCTTCTTCTTCTTCTTTACTAGCCTCCTTCCCTCCACTGCTGGATATAGGCCTCTTCCAATTTCCTCCACTCGTCTCTATCCTGCCCCCTTTGTATCCAAGTTTTTCCAACCCTTTTGACAATATCATCGGTCCATCTCATCGGTGCCCTTCCGACACTTCGCCTATTTTCCCATGGTCTCCAACTGAGTATCCTGGGTACCCATCCGTTGCCACCCTGTCTAGCCAAGTATCCAGCCCATTGCCATTTCAATTTTGCCACTAGGTCCATGGTCGTTATTAATTATTTTTTAAGAATCAACTGTATCTCAATAGAGACGAAGATGTAAATTGGAAACAGAATATGGTTGATCGAGGTGTTTACAGGATTTATGACCTGTCATTGATTGGGTTAACCGTACGCTTTATGTAATACAACATTCCCCATTCTACCTTTTTTCTCATGACCACCATGTCTGACAAATTTTTGGAAGTTGTATATATGTCAATCTGCAACACCACCCTTTGCATGGTAGTTTATTCAATCTAGACACTAACGCCATCTATGAAGATTGTATTTTAAGTATTAAGCAGAATTACTTTTTAACCCAATGTGAAAGGCTACCGCCATTTAGCGCATTGCTAGAAACCGCCTGGAGATGTCACTCCAATCTATATGCTATAATTTTGACCAGTTTTTGTTTTTTAAAATATTTTGAATGTATACAAATACTTGTAGACGTCTACAAGTATTTGTATACATTCAAAATATAGTGAAAAAATATTTTTTACTTTGTATCAGTTGTCCTAGTTTTATTTTTACACTGCACGAAGGAAATGCTCCCACTTTGTGCCGGAAGTTGCCGCAAATGCAAACCGGAAGTCGGGCCGGGGAGCGGGCTCGGCGGACATGGTTCCGAACACCCCCGTTGGAAATTGCAATAATTACATCATCTCTTTCCTACGCCGATCCAATTAGGGATCAATTATCAAAGGAATTTACAACGCCCGTGATCGCGATTCAACCCCGGCGTTTTGTGGTTGAATTTCACCTTTACACAATCTTACACCAAAGCTTAACAATTGTTTCTTGAAAGACGTCGAATCATCTTTCTGGGAAAGCATTTTTTTAAACTATTATCCGGAGGTATTTACAATCCAGGAATACTGAGAGAGCTAAACCTATACGTTCCCCATAGTTATAGCAGAGCAAGGGGGCATATATTATTTTATGCCCCAAATTGCCGCACAGAGGCCCTTCGAAGTTCTCCTGGATTGAAAGCGATTCGTCTTTTAAATGAGGTTGCAAAAGAGATAGACCTCTCAGTTTCGTCCAACTAGATTATCTAATAACCCATTTCTTTAGATTAATCAGGTGCTGGAGGACGTTGGTCTTTTTGTCCCTGGTGGGTATCTCAGATTGTTTTACCCATAGGCCGCCAGAACCAACCTGCCCGTGGGAAGAGCAATTCAATTGTTGAACGTGGTTTCCTCAGAGATCGACGTATTTCATATCAGTGAAAGAACGTTCTGAAGGCATTCTTGACTTAAGAGTATCTTGTCTTCCTAATATCGAATCATCTCTCATGCGTTCCTAATATTATATTGAATATATAATATTATATTTCATCTGTACTCAATAGATGTCTTAAACATTAATATTGTTATTTATTGAACAATGATGCAAAACTCCATATTCAATAATTTATACGAATGAAAACGTCAGTTTTCAAGAAGTTTTATTATAATGGTTTATGGGAATGACAGGACTCTTCCCCGTCACACTGTTCTTTTCTGACATACTTCTATCAATCCATCTTAATGATAAATTCATTATTTTGATCATTGATGTCCCCTTGGTTGTTCAATCTGTATATGGACAAGTGTATGAAAGAACTTAAAGGTATAAATGCTGGTGCTAAGATGAGATAAGTGATCTGTCTGTAAACTGTCTGCTTTACGCGGACGATGCCGTTCTCGTTGCGGATAGTGCGGACGAATTACAAGTCTTGGTGTCGAGAATGTATAAGGTATGCAAGTCGAACGATTTAATGATGAATGTCGGAAAGTCAAAGGTGTTAGTTTTTGAAAGGGAAGAGCAAATGACAGTTTGTAATATAAGTGTAAATGAAGAGAACTTGGAACAGGTGAGTGAATTTGTATATTTAGGTAGCATGTTCACAGCGGATGGCCGAACGGACAGTGATTTTGAAAGAAGGGTTGGTGCGGGTAACAAAGTGAATGGAGCTTTAAAAGTAGTTATTGGAAACAAGAATTTATCAATGAAAGCGAAAATGGCCGTTCACAATGGAGTTCTAGTTCCAACCCTTATGTATGGAAGCGAAGCATGGAACTGGCAGAAGAAGAATGAGAGCAGAATAAATGCGGTAGAGATGAGGTCCCTAAGACGTATGTGTGGTAGAACGATGTACGACAGAATCTCAAATGCTGATATTAGGAAGGAGTGTAGAGTGAAATAAGGTATTATGAACAAAATTATGAAAGGTTCGCTTCGTTGGTTCGGACATATGGAGCGCATGGGTGAAGAAAGAATGATTAAAAAAGTATACGTCAACAATGTAAATGGAGTAAGGAGTCGAGGTAGACCGAGGAAAACATGGCATGACCAAATTAATCAAATATTAAAAGTTGGTCATGTCAGAAGCCGGAAGAATCGACGTGCGTGTATGACTCGATGTATGAATGTGGAGGAAGCTAGAGAGGTGTGCCAGGATAGAGTAGTGTGGAAGTCCATTCTCTCTGCCTACCCCTGCGGGGAAACGGCGTGATGGTTTGTTGTTGTTGTTGATCATAACACTTTCATTCGCAATGCATTCACTTCTAATATTTTCAATCGACACTTTATCTTACACGAATTTCAATACATTCGTCTAAGTAATCTAGTTTCTACTGCATTTATTCTACTTTTATCTTTCGTTTGCTAATAAATTAATGTTTGAGAATCTAGCACGTAGCTTATCAAACGTGCATTTGATAATAGCAAGACGAAACATGTCATTCAAATAATAATATAACAAAACATGTGTAAAAAAAGACGTTTTCATTCGCATTTATTATTCAATCTTTTTCGATTGATTCAATTCGATCGATTGGTTGGCAGCAAAGTGTAACATTTTGAGTGGTTCTTAGGATGTTATTTGGGGCTTTTATTTGGTAGTTTTAATTTGTTTTACACATTTGTATACAGCAAGTTATTTGAACCCAATTATTACATACAACATTCAAGATATTGATTCACATAACCTGATTCACCTTTATAGCGAAGTACGAGAACAAGTCTGTAAAGCCTTTGCCGTGTCAGGATGCTTGAAGAATCTGGCCTGGAAGAACAAGCACATGCGTATCGACAGCAAGATTAGAATTTATAAAACATGCGTGCGACCTATCATGACGTACGCTGTAGAGACGCGGGCCGACACTGTGCGAACCAAGGGACTACCAAGAACATCGGAGATGAAGGTCCTAAGATCAATTACTGGAAAAACTCTCCGAGATCGTGTCCGCATCGTAGACATAAGAAAAACTTGCGAAATAGAGGATATCGTTCAGTGGAGTAGATCCAGAAGAAGATACTGGAGGGACCATGTAGCCCGAATGGATGGTGACAGACTTGCATATACAGGCGCTTGTGAAATCCCCTCCGTACACCGCCCACCTGGAAGACCGCCTAAGAGATGGAGGGACAGCTGGATCTCATCATCCGACGAGGCATGATTTCTGTGTCACAGATCGTCAGATCTATTTAAAAAAAAAAGAAGATTTACATAACATGTAGCTAATCTATCGCTATTTTATTGTCACGTGCATTTACGAAACAATATATAAGAGTTATTTCTGTTTTTTATCAATCAGGAAAGTATCCAGGCCAAGGTTAGACTTTATTTGCAGAATATAAGGCTATCTTGTGATAGTTTTATATCAATACTCGATGCGACCTATCTCTGACGAAGGAAATGTCAAAGGTGAACTGACAAATGGCAGTGTTCACAATTGTGTGCTCGTACTGGCCCTTACGCACGATAGACAAGGAAAGAAAATATTAATTATAATGATTCAGATACTTCTCATCATTATTAAGACATAACAGAAAGGTAAAAATAGTTTATGTTAACGATGTTAATGGAACTAGATATAGAGGAACACCAAGGTATATAGATACCTTGGAGGAACACCGATTAAAACGTGGCACGATCAAATTAATCAAGTATTGAATGTCGATCACGCGAGGAGTCGGAGAAATCGACATGCGTGCAAGACACGATGTATGAATGAATGTTGAGGAATCGAGAGAAATAACTTACTAACTAACCATCACGCCATCTCCGCTAAGGGGTAGGCAGAAATAATGGACTACCACACTTTAAACGAGACTTCTCTTTCGAGAGAAGTATGTCAGAAAAAAAAAGTTTGGCAGTCCATTCTTTCTTTCTAACCCTTCGGGGAGACGTGTGAATACGATGTATGATAGAATTAGAATTGAATAAAGTATTATGAACAAAATTATGAAAGGATCACTGGGTTGTTTTGTCCATATAAAACGCACGGATGACGAAATAATGGCTAAGAATGTAAACGTTAACAATATGAATAAATTGTGGAGTCGATGAAGACCGAGGAAAACATGGCATAACCAAATTAATTAAATTTAAACCTCGGTCATGATTTAATTTAATTTAATTTATTTTTTAAAAAACCCAATTGGGTTAAGTGGTTACATTTTTAGATCTTACTATTAATTATGTATTGTTTCAGATATTTTTTATATTGAGTTGTAGTGAGATTCCTTGTGTCTTTTGGTAGTTCATTGTAAAGTTTCAGTCCATTGTTCAATATCCTTGATTGTCCTGTCTTAGTTCGTGCAATCGGTAAGTGATATCTGTCACAGTTCCTGGTCCAGTGTCTGTGTATGTCTGAAATTTTAGTTAATTTGTAGGTGCTGTCTGTTGTCTTTTCCATGGTCACTCTGTATACAATTTTTAAGGTCTCATATTTGGTCAGGTCTGATATGTCCATTTGTTTTGTTTGTCTGTAAACTTGTATGGTTGGGGTGAGGTAGTCAATGTTATATGCTAATTTTATTATTTTATTTTGTCGTCTTTGGATTCTGGAGATGTCCTTTTGGTTTCCTGTCCCCCAGAAGAGAATCATATATGTCAGTCGGCTTTTTACGTACGCTTCGTACATCATAATTTTTTCCCTTCTTGGTATGTAATTCGATATTTTGTAGAAGAGGGAGTATAGCGATGCTAACTTGTCTGTTAGGTTGTCTATGTGTTTTGTTCATTTTAGTTGTCTGTCCATTGTTAGCGGAAGATAAGTCGGAAGATTCGACGTACGTGTATCATTCACTGTATAAATGTGGAGAATGCTAGAGAGGTATGTCAGGATAGACTAGTATGTCGGGCTATTGTATTTGCCTACCCTGGAAACTGTTAAAAATTATTGTTATTTTGTTGAATTTCTCTTTACATCATTATAGCGCGGTCAAATCGATCTTAATGGTATATAGCTATCATATTGATTCTTATGACACGTGATAGGTAGCTAATCTATCGCACATTTTATTGTCACGTGAATTCTATACCAGGTTAAAGACGGTGTGACAATCACACTGCCATTGGCAGGAATCTAACCCGGGACCTTCGGTGTGGCAGTCTTAACACTTACCACTCAGCCACGAAGGTCATTAGGTTTGTTTGTTTGTTAGTATTTGACTCTAGATAATTTAAGGATATTCCATTAATTACGATTTTAAAATATCAAATTTCAAAATGTGTATTGATTACACAATACCGATACGCGCGGATCTTTTTTTTAGCACAGCAAGAGAAGGGTTAAGCGATACTTATACGCGTTGGTTTTGTAACGTAATTTAAATCTTGTGAGAGGTTTGTTTCGTTAACAAAATTCTCACTTAATTTTGTAATTCCTTAATGAAAATTAAGCAATGCAAATTCCTTTAATTATTGTGTGTGCTCTTACATTGTACAATTAAGCAATTTTAGACAGATTAATTATCTTTGTTCCTGGGGCTAAATGCTTTAATGAACATTCCAAACGAAACTTAATGAGAAGACGGAAAGAAATAATTAAAGGTCTTCTTCTTCTTCTTCTTGGTCTAGAGACTTTAGATCATCGATCTCCAAAGTGGCCCCCATGGCCCCCCAGGGGACCCTGGAGGGAGCCAAGGGGGTAATTCTGGCCCTGGGGGAGTAGAGGAGCCCTGGGAAGCAAAAAGGGGCCATGAAGTGCTTAAATGAAAAACTTTATAGACATTTTAAAATCCTAATATTACACGATGTACATAGGACCCACTAAAGAACACCAAGGAGTTTGTCTACCTCGGGAGCAAAATAACATGGGACGGTCGGTCTCAGAGCGAGGTCGACAGCCGTACACATCAGGCTAGACTTGCATTTAATAAAAGGTCGAAAATAATATATTCAAATAATATAGATCTAAAACTGAGAATACTTCGCATCAAGACCTATTATGTATGGAGTATCTTGACGACTGCGTGACATGGTGCCTATCCGAAAGAGATAAGCGGATTTTAGAAGCTTTTGAGATGTGGTCCTATAGAAGACTATTAGGAATTTCCTGGAGAGAACACATCACGAATGAGGAAGTTCTTCAAGGAATCGAAGGAGGAAGGCACCTGCTCAGGACCTTGTCCGAAAGGCGTGCAAAATGGATCGGCCATGTAATACGTCAAGAAGGTCTCTTGCATGCCATAATGGAGGGTATGACCGAGAGGACAAACTCTAGGGGACGCCCACGCCGAGAGTACCTAGAGGACCTGTTGGTGGACGTACGCTGCTCATCATTATGCAGATTTCAAAAGAGCCGCACAAGATAGGGAAGAATAGAAGACAAGAATAGAATAAATTGCTGCGAACCAATCCCAGGATTGAAACTTTCTAACTAACATAGGTATATAATTTGTTACATACTAAAAGTTTTTGATTAAATCATCTATAAAATAAATATAACTAACTAACTAACCATCACGCCGTCTCCCCGAAGGGGTAGGCAGAAAGAATGGACTGCCACACTTTTCTTTCCTGACGCCTTTCGGACAAGGTCCTGAGCAGGTGCCTTCCTCCTTCGATTCTTTGGAGAACCTCCTCATTTGTAATGTGAATACATCATGGTTCAAGAAACAATAGAGTATTTTCATATGTCGCCGTATCGAGTGACGTTTCGGAGATCGTAGCAGCCTGCATATTCGGGGAAGTTGATGTGTATGGGGGGGCAATGCACGATTACCTTCATAGATCTAGAATCACAGGTTCAAAAGAGTGCCCCTAGTCACAGTACTAGAGATTCCGGGAAACAGTGTTGTTAGTAAAAATTGCCGAAATGTCAGCTTAAGGCACTCGTGTGGAGAAATTTATGGCTGGAAATGTCTCACTACAGATAATAAATAATGGGAAAGTGTGTCCCTTCAGAAATAATAAAAGTCCCGTGATGAAAAGGGGCTCCTTTGTGCGCCCGCCCTTCGCAAATGCCAACAGACGACCTCTCATTAGCGCCCTTAGACTAAACTCGGTGTTTTCAAAACGGTGTTGCAAAAAAAAATTCCCCAATTTTAGGGAAATTTGACACTTGTAGATATGAGAATGTGAAAGTTGAGATACGTTTAAGAAATCGAGACTTGTTAAAGAAATCGATGGATCACATATCATTTAAAACAATAAAAAATAAATAAACAAACAAATCACCACTCCGTTTCCCCAAATGATTTGATTCCCTTGACCCATATTTGAAAAAAAAAAATTATATACGAAGTTATCGCCACATCTATTGAACCCTGTTCCATAATGCGGTGACCATTATAAATTCTTACAAGTTCATCTTAAATTGTTCACACAAATAAAAAAAACATTATTTTAATAGTTTATCTAGTGCCTGATCGAAGGATTTTTTAAAAATCTTATAAACAATTAACTGTTGCATTTTTCCTTGAAAATCCGTAAATAAATTATCAGAGGCCGGCATTTTGTTTATTTAAATAAAAAAAGCTTCGATCTGAATGATTTCAGATGAACATGTTGGAAGTTATCATCGGCTGTCCCTCGTGTCCGAGGAAGATTGTCCTTCACGGTTGTGGGTCTGCATGTGACTGAAGAGCCCGATCCTGGACCCACATATTCTGGGGCATCTGGGGCAGGGGAAGGCGTTTGTAATGGAGCCGTCATCGTCTCCCAGTGGTCTCTCCTTTCTCTTCCTCCTCCTCTCAGCGGCGTCGTCTCTGCGCTGTGCTTCAGAGTCTTGTGTGCCTTTATATACTGCTGTTCTCCACCTAGGTCTGTCCTCTGCAGTCTTTCCCCAGCAATTACAGTCGATGCCAAACTTTTGTAGGTTTCCTTTAAGGAAGTCCTTTAAGCGTTTTCCTTGGGTAAGCTGAGAGTACATAATCTTCCTTGGGAGTCTTGTCTCAGGCATTCTGACGACCGACGTTAGAAGTTATAATGCATTCACCACAAAGCACCACTTATCGAACAGGGTCCAACTAATATGGCGATAACTTCATATATAATTTATATATTTTTTTCAAATTTGGGTCAAATCAAGTTAAAACATAACGTAATAATTTAATATTATTGGTTTTATAAAATATATACTTGTTTTTTCATACCTCTGACTGCCCCTAACCCCTTAATACTCGAGAGTTTTGAAATGCTTTCGTATGGCAATTTGGAAAATAAAATAAGATATGAAATCCCTCACTATCGTAGCTGTAGGGAACGTACATATAAAGTTCCACGAATATATCAGGATTAATAATATTACGGATAACACGGCTAAAAGAAATGTTTTTCCAGAAACACACACCCATGTTATGCGGGATAATATTTGGGAGGTTAACCAGGAGACGTCATTGACACGTGACATAAAATTTAGATTTATCTCCTCATGAATCTGAGCGGCCGCAAAGGACAAACAAAAATAATACGATTCGCCTCTTTGGTTCTATTTTTATAATAAATAACCCACAGATGGGCATGCTTTTCAAAAGGAAACCAAAAAAGGACACTATTCCATCCCATTTAAATGGAAAAATCCTATGTTTTAATTAATATAAATGAAAACGTCTGTCTTATAGGAGTTTTATTAAGTTTTTTTTTATGATATGACATGTTTCGCTGTTCTAACGCATTATTATTTGATAATGCTTTAGAAGAGCGAAACATGTCATTTCATATATAACTGAATAAAACTCCTAGAAGACATATGTACGTTTACATTTATATTAATTATTTAATATGGAGTTTTACATAATTGTTCAAGAAACAATAAATCCTATGTGTTATTTATTGAAGACTTTTCTGATTCTTGCGCCTTGTATAATGTTTATCATTTTTGACAGTGACAACGTGTTATTATGTCTTTTCAAGTGTATGTTTTTCCTAAATTACAATTTAAAAAAATGTATTATCATCATGTATTATTATTATTTAATATTATTTATAAGTTCTTACTGATAAAAAAAATAGTACTTATAACAAATAGCCCATGTTTATTTAAATTTGAATTTGATTAAATGCAGAATTGAGGCAGCACTAGCTACATTTAATAAAATGAAATCACTCTTCTGCAATGATAACATAAACTTGAAACTCTGCCAGAGAATGATCAAATGCTATGTGTGGTCTGTTTTATTGTATAGATGTGAAACGTGGACCTAGAAAGTCAACGCAATGAACAGACTGGAAGCATTTGAAATGTGGCTCCATCGCCGAATGCTCAGAATTCCCTGGACAGACATGGTTACAAATACCGAAATCCTGAGGCGAGCTAGAGTTGATAGGGAACTGTTATCAACTATCAAGGTTCGGAAAATTTCACAGCTGGGTCATATACTGCGTGGGGAAAAGTACCACCTTCTCCAACTGATATTGGAGGGGAAAGTTGAGGGACGCCGAGGGCCCGGTAGGAGACATATGTCCTGGCTGCGAAACGTGAGGGAGTGGACCGGCATCTGAAGTGTGGAGGAGCTGTTACGAGCGGCGCAGGACAGGGACAGGTTCACCGAGGCGATCGCCAACGTTGGGGTGACCTGACAGGGCACTTGAAGAAGAAGAAACAAAGTTATTTTCAATTTCCTAAGTATAAAATGTACTTGGTAATGAATTTCTTGTTTGTGGACGCTTGGATTATCAAGCAGCTGAATCCATACGGAATGATTCATTTTATCTGGCCACAAACTAAACGTGTATTCATACGTTCATACAGCTATGGTGATTCTTGCCTGGAATAATATAACATTTCTTATCCAGCCGAGATTTACGTCCGATTTTTTGGGCACACAAAACATTTTTAGAAGCACCGTTCTAGTAACCCTTATTGCGGCCCTCGGACGTAACATCCGACAGGATTTTATTGTCGTAATATCCGTGTTCAGTTTAAATAAAAACAGCCATTTTGTGCCACAAACGAAAGGAGTTATGACTCTGAATCACACACAAAGAATTCAACAATACACGAACATAATTTGAAACACTAAAGAATTCTTAACGCACCTATTAAAATGACCACTTTCTAACTAAACATCATTCCGCATTCCCAAAGGAATGTACCCCCAGACTCTTACGTGTATTTATTTACAAGCGGACCCTTAAACGCTTCGCTATTGCTATATTCGAGCTCACAGAATGTATGAATTAAACAAATACAATTGATGTACTTAGGAAATTGAAAAACTTTGTTGAATCTACTATTTATTAAAAAATATTAAAAAAACACGACCTATCTCGGAGGATACCTCCATCTTCAGGTGTAAAAATATAATAAAAACTAACAAAGAAAGACTAATGAAAAACGCATTTAAAATTCGATACAAAAATTGAAATTTAAAAATTAACCTGGGCTATTTGTTATAAGTAGGTATTAACAATTATTTTTTAACAGTAAGAACTAATAAATAATATTCAATAATAATAATACACGATGATAATATTAAAAAACATAAAAAAATTTAATTTAGAAAAAACATACATTTGAAAAGACATAATGTATTTAGAAATTAACTAACTAACTAACTAACCATCACGCCGTCTCCCCGAAAGGGTAGGCAGAAAGAATGGACTGTCACACTTTTACTGATGCGGCACTCCACCCTTCTCTTTTCGCCCCGCGGGAGACGCGGTGTGATGGGTTGTGAACCTCATCGCCACCAATAGGCATCTCCCGCGCACACTTCGATCTTCCAACATCCACAAAATAAATCTAAAACAAATAATATAAAATACAATGATATAAAATAAAATAACAAAATAAAAATAATTTAATACAAAATGTTATTTTTAGATGGGGCACATTTGTCTATTTAATTTATGTTCCACGAATCCACCGTTTTTTTTAAATTTAGCACATAATGTAATAACACATAATGTTTTTTCCGATGTTGCACATGTTGACATGGACGATCCGGACTTTTGTGTTTATTTAATTTATGTTACACGTATCCACCGTTTTTTAAATTAGCTGTTATATGATTTAATTAATGTTCCACGTATCCACTTTTAGAAATTAATACATGATTAATTTGCATTTGATTTAATTTATGTTACACGTATCCACCGTTTTTTAAATTAGCTGTTATATGATTTAATTAATGTTCCACGTATCCACTTTTAGAAATTAATACATGATTAATTTGCATTTGATTGGGAAAGGGAGCTTGGTAGTTTAAATGTACACAAAGTATTTAAGGAGAAAGTAGTGAAATGAGGAATCTGATTATTAATTACGTTTTCACCCAATTTCTAAATTTTAGAGGATTTCTAAATTTTCAAGTTTGTTTAATTTATTGCTATTCTTAACTGTGTGTAGAAATTTTGTATATTTTTATCGAAACTATGGTCAAATTCAAAACAATGATTAGCCATCTCAGAAAAAAACAGTATGCTTGGTGAAATATAATACAATTGATACTTCCGTATGAAGCACTTAATTTGTGGTGTGGCATTATAAAATATAATATGAATATTTCATCTATATTCGCCATGACTTTGTGGTGTGGATTCACATTTGAATAACTTTTTGAATAAAATGTATTTTTATAGTCATAACTCCTTTCGTTTGTATATTTTGCACCTATCACAAACATGTTTCAGGACAAAGACTTCCCTTTTCCAGTGTATGAATTAATGAATTATAACAGTCAAATGAAAGAGAGTCATTAGTTATATGCTAAATAACGAGTGAAAAAGTGGAAAGGGGAAAATTAAATTTAGCGGTAAGGTAAATTGTTGTTTAGTATGAATTATGAGACAAGGGAAACAAATCAATTATGGGACTAGAAGTCACTTGGTTGTTAAGAATATCTCTGTTGTTTATAATGGCTAATTTTTAACATTTCTAGAAATGTATAAAATTTCAACTTCATTTGATTGTTAAAATTCATTGATTCATAGCCTAAAGGAAATGAAGTCTGTGTGTGTGAAATGAAGACAAATGTTTGTGAAAGGTGGAAAAAAGTGTTTTAAATATAAAATGTTTTCACAAAGTTAATCAAATAATATTAATACACTCTTAATTTGTTTTTAAACCACTTTTAAAGGCGGGCCACACTGTTTTAAACAAGCTCTCTACATCGGTCTCCACCGGCGGTTTAAAACTGTGTAGACACTTGTTTGAAACCAAAATTCATTTGACCTTCAATAAACTTTGTGGACGGACGCGCGTTTAAACACGAATTCCACGTGTGGAGAGCTTGTTTACAACAGTGTGTGGACGCTAAACCAACCGTGGGCTCCACAGCTCTCCACCAAGGTCAACCCTGTGGAGAGTTTGTTTCAAACAGTGTGGCACGGCCTTTAACAACCAACCGGTTTCGCTCCCGCCAGAGCTTCGTCAGGGTTACAAAAAACAGTGTATTTTGTAACCCTGCCCATCCTCTCTGTTATACATACTGTTCTATACTGACAACTCTTTTTCAACGCGCCGATTATTCTACATTCACACACTGTGACACGCACGCACGTTGATTGTTCCTACTTCGAAAATGGCTGCCTTTCAGTATTTAGTTATTTGGTCATGTCATATTTTTCTTAGCCTACCTTGACTTCTTTTCACATTCACATTACTTGTATATATATTTTAACCATACTTCCCCCATCCATTTCTTCCACATGTCCAAACCATCTTATTCACTCTTTCTAATTTCATTTACGACGCATTCATCCGCTTTACATTCCTTTCTAACTTCTTCATTATCTTTAACATTAATTTTATTAACGTGCAATTGCATAAAATTTGTATTTGTATTTTATTTTTTATTTTTATATGGTGAATACTATTAAGTTAATTCACTATTTAAATATGTTTTTATATTTTCTTTAAATAGTGCAATTTATGATGTATTAAAATGATCAAATATTATAATGTAAGATAATTTTATAAAGTCCCAAAATGTACATATTGTAAAATGTTTTAGTTTTAAGTAATTTTTTTTTTTCTATTTTCTGAATGTCCTATAATTATTTTATATGCAACTATCCTTTTTGTTCCATAAGTTTTTTACTCATGGGAATACAATGTAACTATTGTATGTTTATAAATAAATAAATAAATAAATAAAAATCATACATTGTTTTTTCGTATATTCTTCTAAGTGATTTCATTTCTACGGTATTTATTCTACTTTCATTCTTCTTCTGCCAACTCCAAGCTTCACTTTAAAACCACATAGTGCACTGCCATCTTTGTTGCAGTCGATATATTTATATTTTCAGTGATGGTTTTGAGTGCACCATTTATTTTGTTTCTAGCATCAACCCTTTTTTCGATGTCTTTCTCCATTTTTCCATCTCTAGTCGTATATCGTCATGAAATTCTCCCTCATATCAATGTGAGGATGAAGTGTTTTGTTCCTCTGGTTCACGACATGTGTACATGAGAGTAATATCGATTATCCAGTGTACAGAGGTGATAATTGCGAGATAAGGATTATTGAACAGGCGCTGATAATAGAGAGATGATATCCTGCTTAGTGTTGGCAGTGCGAAAATAATATTTGAATCACTTTTTGAAAACATTCTATTTTCACAACACTTTTTTGCACCTTTTCCAAAGATTTTTCTGGACGCTTCTTCAGTGTATTTATTTTAATAGTCAAATCAAAGAAAGTCATTACTTATATACTAAATGACGAGTGAAAATATGGAGGGGGAGGGAAGGGGATTAAATTTAGCAGTAGGGTAAATTGTTGTTTAGTTAGAATTATGAGTCAGGGGAAACAAATCAATTATGGGACTAGAAGTTAATTTTAATAGGTTGTTTATAATATCTTGTTTATTTTTTATGACCTTTTTATTTTCAAAATTTCTAGATACCTACTTTAAAAGAATAGTGGATACGTGGAATATAAATGAAATAAACACAAAAGTCCGGATCGTCCAACTGACAACATATGCACCAACAAAAAAAGTGTGTGTCATATTATTTTTACTTTGTTGTTTAATTTTATATCATTCAGTTTTAGATTTATTTTGTGGACGTTGGACGATCAAAGTGTGCGCGGGAGATGCCTTTTGGTGGCGATAAGGTTCGCAATCCATCACACTGCGTCTCCCGCGGGGGCGAAAAGAGAAGGATGCAGTGCCGCATCGGTTTAAGTGTGGCAGCCCATTCTTTCTGCCTACCCCTTCGGGGAGACGGCGTGATGGTATGTTAGTTAGTTAGTTAGTTAATCAACAAAATTTCTAGATACTTAAAAGTAACATTTCTATTATTTAATTGTAAAATAATACTCTGTGCTTCCCTTCCTTTCCCTTACCTTCCCTATCTCTCCATTTCATTACAACCGCTGTCATAATTTAATCTTGAATTTTACTTTGGTTAAATTAACTAACACATGTTGTTATATGGAAAACGTGGCATGATCAAATAAATCAAATATTCAATGTCGGCCATGTGAGTCAGAGAAATCGATGGGCGTGCATGACACGATGTATGTATGTACCAAGTACCAACAATATTAATCAAATAACATTGATAAAAATGATTATGTGTTTTGATCGTTATGAAAAGGAAAAAAGTCTTGACATTTGATAGCTGTCAATCAAATCGGCCCCACATTTAATTAATCACAACTGCCTGGTAAATAGTGATTTCGAGATGGTATTGTATCAGCATTATGTTAATGTCTATGGAATGATATTTCATATTTGCATACAGCTCACTGATGTGTAGTACCTTCGTGTATTATAAAGTACTTACCCGGAAGATTATAAATAAATATGATATAATACATTTATTTTGTACTCTTCTATTATTTCTATGGCAACGGATATAGAATATCTATTGTTATCAGTGTCGCGAGATACGCGCTTATGTTCTTATCATCTCGGATTAACCGTTATCAGGGCAAGGGAAGTAGGAGTGTGGGAAGAACCTGATCCTTTGATCATACAACAAAATATAAGCTGTCTATAAGAAGAACACAAATATTTAATGTTTCTTGAAAAATCTAGGAAACCTACAAGATGTAAGCTGACTGTTGATGATCAAATCAAATCATATCAAATTAGGTATCTCTACATGAGGGAGTATGGTAGTTATCCGTGACTCTATCCCACGGCATTTCTTTTAGGAATGCTCGGAACCAATTCATTACAGCTTCGAAGAGATAGGGCATCTCATAACCCATTTCTTTAAATTAATCAGGGGATATTTCGAGAACTCGGCGAACCAACCGGCCACCAGAATCAATCTGCCTCTGGTGACACCGGTGGGAAGAGCAGTTAGTCTGCTGAACGCGGTCTCCTCGGAGATCGACGTCTTTTATATTAGTGAAGGTACGTTCACGGGACAAATACTCTTGACTTTAGAGTGTATCTTGTCTTCCTAATGTCGAACCATCTCTAATGCGTTCCTGGTACTTTGTTGTATTTTCATAATATTTTACCTGTACATAATAGATGCCTTAAACATTTTCCTGTTTGTAATGTCTTTTGAGTTAATAAACTGATTTGAAATCAAATCGGTTTATTTTCTCAAAAGACATTATAAACATTTTTTATATTAAAGTTTAAGGCATCTATTGAGAACAGGTAAAACATAATAAATGATATACCTGTGGAGCAAGTAATGAGTTTCAGATATTTGGGAGTAGAGATCTGCAGCCAAAATGACCTTTATACCGAAGTACGAGAACAAGTCAGTAAAGCCTCTGCCGTGTCAGGATGCCTGAAGAATCTGGTCTGGGAAAACAAGCACATGCGTATTGACAGCAAGATCAGAATTTATAAAACATGCGTGCGACCTATTATGACGTACACTGTAGAGACGTGGGCTTACACTGTGCGAACCAAGGGACTACTAAGAACATCGGAGATGAAGGTCCTAAGATCAATTACTGGAAAAACTCTCCGAGATCGTGTCCGCAACGTAGACATAAGAAAAACTTGCGAAATAGAGGATATCGTTCAGTGGAATAGATCCAGAAGAAGATACTGCAGGGACCATGTAGCCCGAATGGATGGTGACAGACTTGCATAAACAGCCGCTTATGAAATCCCCTCAGGACACCGCCCACCTGGAAGACTGTCTAAGAGATGGAATGACAGATCTCATCATCCGACGAGACATGATTTCTGTGTCACAGATCGTCAGATCTATTAAAAGAAGAAGAAGAAGATGAACAATGATCTAAAACTCGATATTAACCTTCAACGACCTTCGTGGCAGAGTGGCAAGATCTTTCACAGCCAAACCGAAGGTCCCGGGTATGATACTTGGCGATGGCAGTATGATTGTCACACTGTCCTTGGTCTAGTGTAGAATACACGTGTCAAAAAAAGGCGATAGATTAGCTACCTATTACAAGTCATGAGAATTTCTCTGTTTCTCTATGTTTTCTATATTTCATTAGATTTATTGTTTTTCTTCTAAGTTCGCCATACTTTGTGTTGTAGATGTTTGATTTGTCTTTTTATTTTTTATATACTGTATATATACAACACTAACTTAAAAAAAATTAAAATTACGTATCAGAAATGTTTCGGACAACCGGTCCTTCCTCAGTGATATTATAAAGATAAATATTTAAAATATTATAAAATTATTTCAGTTTTGACCGATGTTATAAAGATTTATTTTGAAACGTTTTTTCTTTAGTTATAATAAATATGATGAATCTATTTAAAATTTAAAATAAAAATAAAGTCTTTGGTCTGGTTTAGAATTCACGTTACAATAAAATGGCGAAAGATTAGCTACCTATCACATGTTACGAAAGTTAATATGATTGCTATACGCTTTACTTCGATTTGGCTCGCGCTGTAATGATGTAAAGAGCTATTCAAAACTAACTAACTAACCATCACGCCGTCTCCCCGAAAGGGTAGGCAGAAAGAATGGACTGCCACACTTTTACTGATGCGGCACTTCATCCTTCTCTTTTCGCCCCGTGGGAGACGCGGTGTGATGGGTTGCGAACCTCATCGCCACCAATAGACATCTCCGCGCACACTTCGATCGTCCAACACCCACAAAATAAATCTAAAACAAATAATATAAAATACAATGCTATTCAACAAAATAATAATGGTGGCATTTATACATCTTCCAAAAATTTGTCAGACGTGGTGGTCGTAAGAAGGGCGCAATGGGGAATGTTGTTAACATAAAGCGATCGCTTAACCCAACCAATGACAGGTCATAACTCCTGTAAGCGCCTCGACCACCATATTCTGTTCCCAGAAACCAATTAACATCTTCGTCTCTATTGATATACAATTGATCTTTAATAATAATAATAATAATAATATGTTCATCAGTGTACGACAGACGGCCAAAAAGAAAATATTGTAGAAAAATTCGTATATAAGAAAATTGTACAGTTTTTGAAGATGGTTGGCTCTGCAGGTGTTAGCAGAGCTTGGCGTATCATCCATACACGGTGATGAGTAGAGTAAGTGGGATGTTATCGATATGAATACAGCGCGATACAAGGGGCTGTGTAAACAGGGCCTTATCTTATCAGGAATCACTCTGCCATATCGCTGTTTCAGGACGGCGCGGCGTGAGCGACTCGCAGACTTAACGAAAGTTCACCTGGATTTAACCCCATCCCACCAGACAAGTTCTGTTTCCGTTGACTCACTTCCATTCGCGTTATCTTCCCGTTGTTAGTAATTAGCTTAATTAACGAGCCTACTCCTTATAGCTAGAATGGTGGCACAAGTGTTCTTCTACCGACCCTTATGTATGGAAGCGATCATGGACTGGTAGAAGAAGGATGTGAGCAGAATAAATGCGGCTGAGATGAGGTCCCTAAGACGTATGTGTGGTAGAACGATATACGACAGAATCTCAAATGCCGATATAAGAAAGGAATGTAGAGCGGAAGAAGGTTTTATGAACAAAATTATAAAAGGATCGCTGCGTTGGTTCGGAAATATGGAGCGCATGGATGGAGAAATAATGGTTAAGTATACGTTAACGATGTAAATGAAGTAAGGAGTCGAGGCAGACCGAGGAAAATATGACATGATCAGATTAATCTAATTTTAAAAGTTGGTCATGTTGGATGTCGGAGGAATCGGCGTGCGTGTATACCTCGTTGTATCCATGTGGAGGAAGCCAGAGAGGTGTGTCAGGATAGAGTAGTGTGGCGGTCCGTTATATCTGCCTACCCCTGCGGAGAAACGGCGTGATGGTTTGTTCTTGTTGTTGAGTTGAAAAAAAAACTGATATAAGAAAGGAATGTAGAGCGGAAGAAGATATTATAAACAAAATAATGAAAGGATCGCTGCGTTGGTTCGGACATATGGAGCGCATGGATGGAGAAATAATGGTAAAGAAAGTATGCGTTAACGATGTAATGGAGTATGGAGTCGAGGCAGACCGAGGAAAACATGGCATGATCAGATTAATCAAATTTTAAAGGTTGGTCTTGGATGTCGGAGGAATCGACGTACGTGTATACCTCGTTGTATAAATGTGGAGGAAGCCAGAGAAATGTGGCGAAAAACGGCGTGATGGTTTATTGATGTTGTTGAGTTGAACACCATTGTTCATGAAACAATTAAATGGAATTCTAATAAAATTAACGTTTGGTTTAGTTACGAGGAGTAAGGATATACCGGCGTCAAAGTATCGAATATGAAACGATAGATAAACACTTTCATTTCACAGTTTGGTCCTCCATAAACGGCTCGTGAAAAACCAATTTCAAATCTTTTGTCTTCTGTTGAGAGGCAATGAAAGTTTTTAATTAATATTCTGCAGTGATTGACGCAAGTAAAAAAACAAAAGGAAACACCTTATTGTTTCCGACCCTCGCGTATTTTGGTCGCCATTGTACGACAGTTTTAATTTATATCAAGACTTTACGTTGGATCACCACCCTACTTTTCCCTTCTGGCGTGGCTATTTTTATATCCATTGTGAAAATTTAACAATGTTCCTTTGAAATAAAACATATAGATAATCGCGCATAACATAACATATACACCCGTCCCTTAATTAACGCGGATTTAAAAAAAAAATGGTTTCATTTAAACACCACCAATCAATATGTTTATCTAATAATGTTTCATTTTTTTATTTAACCTTTCCCTTACGGTGCCCAAATAAAAACGTGCGTTCCGGTGTAGGGTAGTCAGTTCGCGTTAAAAAATTAGCGATTTTAAATCGGAAAAATAGGAACATTCATAGCTAATCCCCTTATATAATTATAATTGAAGTCAAAAATTATAATAATTGAGATTTTATTGCTAAAAACATAAAAAAACACCTGGCAACGCTCACGGGCATAGGTACGCTCTGGTTGCAAGCCCGAAAGTGACTGCCGCCACTGCCGCAGCGCGGCGGGACGGCGAGAGTGAGAACATTGAGCTAGAACGTATGCAAGAGTGAGATGTGAATATAGTGTCGCGTACTCAGCGCTACGAATTTTGTTTCCGATGTTCACAAAATACCTCCGATGTACCCGATAAATTCTGATTATTATTAATATAATTTTTTCAATAAATGCGTAAATATATTATGGAGGAATACCTAAAATTTTAACCTTGTATTTATTATATTTATTGAGATATTGATGGTTATTAGAAGCAACGTGAAGAAGATATCCATCACAGGGAAGGGAGGGTAAACAAGTCGACAACAATCGACGAGCGTGTATGTCGATGTGTGAATGTAGAGAACGAGAGTTATGTCAGGATAGAACAATGTGATCCATCCTCTCTGCCTACCCCTTCGATGACGTTTTCCTCATAATTAAGGGTCTTGTCCATCCTGTAAACTATTGACCATGCCATGAGCTTCTGTCACCCGTCAGTCTCCAGGCTGCAGTTAATGAGAGACCAGTCAGATCCCTGATTTGATCGTACCAGCGGCTTGGTGGTCTTCTTTGTGATCGCCTTCCCTCCACTTTGCACATGATTTTCAAGGTTGTCTTGATCTCTCCGGGCTATGTGTCCAAGATATTTCAACACTCTCTGAGATTTGGGATGTGCAGGGGGCTTTTGGTTTAGTTAAACCAAATGGATGACATTCGGACGGCTTGACTACAGTGGGTCAGTATTGCATTTGAACGGCCGTAACTTTGAAAGGGTGGAAAAATTTAAATTCTTGACCCAGATGTAGAGATAAGATGCAGAATTGAGGCAGCAAGAGCTACGTTTAATAAAATGAAATCACTCTTCTGCAATGATAACGTAAACTTGAAACTCCGCGGAGAACGATCAAATGCTATGTGTGGTCTGTTTTATTGTACGGGTGTGAATCTTGGACCCTGAAAGTTAACTCAATGAACAGACTGGAAGCATTTAAAATGTGGCTCCATCGCCGAATACTCACAGTTCCCTGAACAGACATGGTTACTAATACCGAAGTCCTGAGGCGAGGTAGAGTTGACAGGGAATTGTTATCAACTATCAAGGTTCGAAAGATCTCACATCTGGGTCATATACTGCGTGGGGAAAAGTACCACCTTCTCCAACTGATATTTAAGGGACGCCGAGGGCCCGGAAGGAGACAAATGTCCTGGCTGCGAAACGTGAGGGAGTGGACAGGCATCCGAAGTGTCGAGGAGCTGTTCCGAACGGCACAGGACAGGGACAGGTTCGCAGAGGTGCTTGCCAACGTTGGGGGGACCCGACAGGGCACTTGAAGAAGAAGAAGGGGGCTTTTATCGGTGGACGTGGATGCAAGGACCAGATTTTGGCACTTCGCAAACTCGGATCAAAGATCGGAAACTTTTCTGCGCGTTTGTAGATCTGCAAAAAGCGTATGACCGAGTTGACAGAAAAAAGCTACGGAAGGTCTTGGCCGAGTATGGAGTAAGCACAAACCTAATACGAACGGTTGCTTCCCTTTATGAAGAAACCACCGCATAGTCCCGACCCTTATGTATGGAAGTGAAGCTTGGAGTTGGCGAAGAAGGATGAAAGTAGGATAAATGCCGTAGAAATGAGGTCACTAAGAAGAATGTGAAAAACAATGTATGATAGAATATCTAATGACGAAGTAAGAAAGCAATGTAAGGCGGATGAATGCGTGATAAATAAAATTAAGAATAGAAATATGGCGACTGAAGCAAATATGGCAGTGCACAATAGAGTTCTAGTGCCGACCCTTATGTATGGAAGTGAAGCTTAGAGTTGGCAGAAGAAGGATGAAAGTAGGATAAATGGTCACTATGAAGGATGTGTGAAAAATAATTTATGATAGAATATCTAATGATGAAGTAAGAAAGGAATGTAAGATAAGGTGATAAATAAAATCAAGAAAGGGTCACTAAGATGGTTTGGACATATGGAACGAATGGATGAAGGAAGAATGGTTAAAAATATATATATATACAAGTAAAGTGAATGGGAAAAGAAGTCGAGGAAGGCCAAGGAAGACATGGCATGACCAAATTAATCACTGAAAGGCGGCCATGTTCGAAGTAGGAACAATCGATGTTTGAATGTAGAAGAGGCGCGAGAATTATGTCAGGATAGAACAATGTGGCAATCCATCCTCTCTGCCTACCCCTCCGGGGAAACGGCGTGATGGTTAGTTAGTCTCTCGGAGAACACATCCGCGAGAGTCTTGGCTCGATTGACTGGTTTGTTCTTCTTGCCGTCCAGGGTATGCAGCATGTCGCCAGCACGACATCTTGAAAGTATCAATTTTGGAACTTGGACTATGCGAATATCGAAAAGGTCTAATTATTCCTGACCGAACGATGAAATAAGAAAGAAATGTAAGGCAGATGACTGCATCATGGATAAAATTAAAAAAGGATCCCTGAGATCGTTTGGACATATAGAACGAATGGTTAAAAAGTTGTACCCAAGCAGCGTGAGTGGAAAAAAAAGCCGAGGACGACCGAGGAAAACATGACATGACCAAATTAATCAATTACTAAAAGGCGGTCACATTCGAAGTCGGAATAATCGATGTGCGTGCATGGCACGATGTATGAATGTAGAGGAACCCCGCGAGGTATGCCATAACAAGGCATTGTGGCGATCCATCCTCTCTGCCTATCCCTCCGGGGAAATGGCGTGATGGTTAGTTATTTAGTTCTTCTTCTTCTTCTTCCTCCTTATTGTAGACCTATGTGGTCTATTCTCCTCCTGTGAGGTAGATTCCCAGCTGTCCTTCCATCTTTTAGGAGGTCTTCCACGAGGACGAGTCCCATGAGGTTGATTATGCAATGCAATATAGGGGAGTCTGGTGGTGTCCATTCTTTGAACATGCCCGTACCAGTCCCTTTTTCACTGTGTGCTCCATCTTATAATATCCTCAACCTCACATATCTCTCTTATACTGGTGTTCCTCACGCGATCCCTAGGTGTCTTGTCTGCTATCGTCCTCAGTGTCTTATTATTTTTATTATTATTATTATTTTTTTGATGTACACAACAGGTCGTTTGGACCCAATTACTGTATGGGTGTTTTTCAAATAAAATGTTTACTCGAAAATTACATGTCCTATGACTTTCGAGGTAATTCTGCAGGCTATTGATTTTAAAACTGTTTTTTTTATATCTCAAAACAACAGAATAACTCACAAATTGATTATTCACATATCCAAAAGTACTTATATCTGTTTATTTTGCTTAATTATTGGGAATATACGATAGAAAAGTGGTGATTTTTCTAGTGTCCCACGCTCCTTTTGCACTTTATAAAGGAAAAATATTCATTGATAAGCTACTTCTTGTCCAAGAGTTTTATGTTATTTGGAAGGATTATATGATCCAGATTCAATAATATTCCTAGATAACAGCGTATTAAAATAATATAAAATACTGTTTTTATTTAGTCACTCAAAACGACGTTGGTGGAAAATTCCATATACGCTACGTCGATATACTGATTTAAACGAAAAATTTACTATAAACTAAGTATATATATTTGATTGATGGCAACATTTTATAACTCGTCAACGGTCGCCATGTTCGTAAATTGACACCAGTCGCATTATGTTATGTGAAATAGTGGTCGGGCGTCACGACGTGCTGTTTTTATTTTCCACTACGAACGTGATTCTATAATGTAAGTATTGATTGTTTGACTTACAGCTTTTCATGGGTAAAAATGACCGACATCTAGAATCTGAATTCAATGTAATATTTAGTAAAATCATATTCATAAACCTGCATTTTGGAGTTTGTTTCAATACTGGCATCATACGTCACATCCACTACGCGACGTGATGTATTAGTGGAACGCCAAATGTGACGTAGTGGAATTATTACGCAACGAGCAAACTTTTTGAAAAACGCCCGTATACAATTTTTATTTTTTAGCTATTATATTGATTCTCGTGACATGTGATAGGTAGCCAATCTATCGCCATTTTATTGTCACGTGAATTCTACACCAGACCAAAGACAGTGTGACAATCACACTGCCATCGCCGGGAATCGAACCCAGGACCTTCGGCATGGAAGTCAGAGCTCGTAACCACTCTGCCACGAAGGTCGTCATTTCAGAAGTCTTCAAAACTTGTTTGGTCCTTACTGTGTTATTTAGTTAGTTAGTCCAATTATTCCTTATAGCATAACCAATTCGAGTTGGTTGGACTTCACACTCGGTTTCTTTGCACCCTTTCATTTGAACGGTATATATTGTATATGCCTGCGGTGTATTGCTTATTGCTGTGAAATCACGAATAAATCACCATATTTCCAAACAAACTTCACAAAAGCCAAACTTTGGCTGGTGTTTTTATGGCACACATATGTTTAGAATCCTCTCGATATTCAGAGTGTTCGCCATTCAAATTCAAATGTTTTTCAGCGGGAAAGATGGAATCAATCGATATGTTGGCCCACTAGATGATATTTGGTAAACATATAAGGAAAGGTCAATTTAATCATAGAATAATTTGCCCAAAACCGCAAACTTTTCTGTGCGTTTGTCGATTTGCATAAATCATATGATTGCGTTATTAGAGTAAAATTGTGGAAAATATTGTCTGAATATGGAATAAGTACAAAACTGATCACGACAATTAAGTCGCTATACACGGAAAGCACTGCTAGTGTCAGAGTAAATGGAGATCTTACAGCCTGGTTTGATATCAATAAAGGTGTCAAACAGGCTTGCGTAATGTTCCCGTGGTTATATAATCTAAATATGGACATGTGTATGAAATAACTGAAAGGGTTGGATGCAAGTGCCAAAATGAGCGGAGTGTTAGTAAGCTGTCTCTTGTATGCGGATGACGCTACTTGCAGACAAAGAGCATGAACTACAAGTCCTGGTGAATTGTATGTATGAGGTATGCATGGGAAATGATCTGATGATGCATGTGAATAAGTCCAAAGTAATGGAATAGGATATTGAAAGAAGAATTGGGGCAGGCAACAAAGTGAATGGTGCACTTAAAGTTGTCATTGCAAAGAAAAACCTATCCAAAAAAATTGAATGGCAGTGCACAATGGTGTTCTTCTACCGACCCTTATGTATGGAAGCGAAGCATGGAACTAGCAAAAGAAGGATGAAAGTAGAATAAATGCAGTAGAAATGAGATCTCTTAGACGAATGTATGAATACTCTGTGTATGATAGAGTGTCGAAGTTGCGCCCTTGGAGTAATTGATTTTACAAAACGGCGCACTTAAAATTCAAATCTTCATCGAATGAGAAAAAATAAAAAAATAAAAAAAATAAAAATAATAAGTGAATGCGGTGCGAATGATGGCGTTACAAATAAAATAAGGAAAGATTAAGATGGTTTGGACGCATGGAAAGAATGAATAAAGAAAGAATGGTAAAAAAGCATATCTTAACGATGTAAATGGAACTAGAAATAGAGGAAGACCGAGGAAAACGTGGCACGATCAAATAAATCAACTATTGAATGTCAGCCACGTGAGGAATCGGAGACATCGACGTGCGTGCATCACACGATGTATCAATGTTGAGTAAGCGAGAGAAGTATGTCAGGAAAGAAAAGTGTGGAAGTCTATTCTTTCTGGTGAGTTAGTTAGTTTTATGTTATGAGTAAAAAATGGCATTTGTTTTATCTCAATTGAAAAACACACTGTTTAAATTTGCATCCGTCTGCCTGTGAGGTAAAGTAATAAAACCACCAGATTTTTTCCATGTGTCGTCCCTCGAGCTAATCGAGCGCCCCTCTGACACTGCGAGGCAATAAAATTCCGTCACTAACTTGTCAGAAACACTGAGGTACTCGAAGCTCATACATGTTTTATCGAAATGGATTTCGTAATATAAAAAATGTAAGTGGACGTACATTTTGCGAGCTTTCTGATCACGAAAAAAAAATACCAGAGAGTAACTTTTGGTTATTTTATTGCTCTGATAAAGCTTGGGTCCAAACGAAACTAGTTGGCATCAATTATAATAACCATACCGTGGTTAAAAACGAAGTTTTGACCGACCTTCGTGGCCGAGTGGTAAGTGTATTGACTGCCACCCCGAAGGTTCGATTCCCGGCTAGGGTAGTGTGATTGTCACATTAGTTACCTATCACATTTCACGAGAATCACAAAACTATAATAACTAACTAACCATCACGCCGTCTGCCCGAAGGGGTAGGCAGAAATAATGGACTGCCACACTTTTCTTTCCTGACTTACATCTCTCGCTTCCTCAACATCCATACATCGTGTCATGCACGCGCGTCGATTTCTCTGACTCTTCACGTGGCCGACATTCAATATTTGATTTATTTGATAGTGCCACGTTTTCCTAGGTCTTCTTCTATTTCTAGTTCCATTTACATCGTTAACATATACTTGTTTTACCATTCTTTCTTTATTCATTCTTTACATGTATCTTAACCATCTTAATGATCCTTTCATTATTTTGTTCATAACACCGTCATTCGCACCGAATTCACTTAATATATTATATTTTCATTCGACACTCTATCATACATAGAGTATCACACATTCGTCTAAGATATTTCATTTCTACTGCATTTATTCTACTTATTATCCTTCTTTTCCCAGTTCCACCCTTCACTTCCATTCATAAGGATAAGAATCACTAAACTAACCAACTAACTAACCATCACGCCATTTCCCCGGAGGGGCGGGCAGAGAGGATGGATCGCCACACTGGCCTGTCCTGGCATACCTCTCGAGCTTCCTCTACATCCATACATCGTACCATGCACGCACGTCGATTGTTCCGACTTCGAATGCGGCCACCTTTTAGTAATTGATTAATTTGGTCATGCCATGTTTTCCTCGGTCGTCCTCGGCTTCTATTCCCGCTCACGCTTCTTGTGTACAACTTTTCAACCATTCTACTCTCATCCATTCGTTCCATATGTCCGAACCATCTCAGGGATCTTTTTTAATTTTATTAATGATGCAGTCATCTGCCTTACATTTCTTTCTTATTTCATCGTTCGGTATTCTATCATACAACGTTTTCCCCGCACATTCGTCTTAGTGATCTCATTTCTACGGCGTTTATCCTGCTTTCATCCTTCTTTTGCCAGCTCCAAGCTTCACTTCCATACATGAGGGTTGGCACTAGAACTCCATTGTGTACTGCCATCTTTGCTTCTGTGGATATATTTCTATTTGCAGTAATGACTTTGAGTGCGCCATTTATTTTATTCCCAGCACCAAACCTCCTCTCGATGTCTTTCTCCATATTTCCGTCCCTTGTAAACATGCTTCCCAGATACGTAAATTCAGTAACTTGCTCCAATTTCTCGCCCATCGCACTTATATCACAAATCGTCATACATTCTTCTTTCTCGAAAACCATCACTTTAGATTTAGACACATTCATCGCCAAGTCACCTTTTTGCATGCCTCATACATCCTTGACACTAAGACTTGCAAATTTTCTTTACTGAAGAATCACTATGATAGCTATAATACCATTTACATCGATTTGGCTCATGCTGTCATGATGTAAAGAGCGAATCAACATAATAATAATAATAATTATTATTTTATAATAAAATATATCTAAATGTTAAAATTTTATTTTATATCTATAAGTATGTATTAGTATAACTATGTACGACAGAATTTAAAATTCCGATATACAAGCAAACAAACAAATAAACCATCACGCCGTTTTTCCGCATGGGTAGGCAGAGAATGGACCGACACCCTTCTCTATCCTGGCAAACCGTTCTAGATTCCTCCATATTCATACCACCAACGATAGTGTGATAATCGCACTACCATCGTCGGAAGTCGAACCCAGGACCTTCGATGTGGCATTCATAGCTCTTGCCACTCTGGTACGAAGGTCACTAATTATTCTCCTCGGCATTCTTCTATTTTTGAGCTAATATTTAAAAAAAATATATTAACTCAAAAAATGAAGAAAGAAAAAAAAGGAGAACTCAAAAACATGTAAGTAGAATAGATCAGTAGAAATGAGATCTCTGACGAATGTGTGGATACTCTGTGTATGATAGAGTGTCGAATGAAAATATAAGAAGTGAATGCGGTGCGAATGATGGTGTTATGAACAAAATAATGAAAGGATCATTAAGATGGTTTGGACACATAGAAATAATAAATGTAGAAAGAATGGTAAAAAAGTATATGATAACGATGTAAATGAGAATAGAAATACAGGCAGACTGAGGAAAACGTGTCACGATCAAATAAATCAAATATTGAATGTCGGCCACGTGAGGAGGCAGAGAAAACGACGCTCGTGCATGACACGATGTATGAATGTTATTTTCAAATCAAATCAAATCAGTTAATTTTCTCAAAAGATTTAACAAACAATTATTATAGTTTAAGACATTACTACTTCATTACCTACCCCTTCAGGGAGACGGCGTGATGGTTAGTTAGTTAGTTAAGACATGTATTGACAACAGATATGGTTCGACAATAGGAATACAAGATACTCTCCAAAGTCAAGAGTATTTGTCTTCTGAACGTACTTTCACGAACATGAAAGACGTAGATCTCTGAAGCGATTATGTTCAGCAGTTTGTTTGCTCTCCACACCGGCATCACCAGAGGCAGGTTGGTTCTGCATGCTGGGAGACAAAACTGTCTGTGCTGACGTTGTCGAAGATAACCATCCGGAACATAAAGATGGATAGCCTCAAAGATGACGGAACTCTCAAAGAATCCCCTGATTAGTGTGAAGAAATGGGTAAGTGTGCACCCATCCCTCCTAATCTGTAAACTATTGGTATGCTTAAGAGGAATGCAGTGAGATAAAGCCACGGATAGCTTCCAAACTCCCTCATGTAGAGGTATCTCTGTTGAGGAAACGAAAGAAATATATCAGGAAAGAAAATTGTGGCAGTCCATTCTTTCTGCTTACCCTTTCGGAGAGACTGCGTGGTGGTTAGTTAGTTAGCTATATATTTTTAAATCGTGCGGGTATTCTATTATTAAGAACAAATTGTGTATTTATTATATTTTTAAAGTGGCAACAGACGTTAAATTAAATGTTCTTTCCGACCCGCGTGTGGTTTCAGACCTATAAAAAAATATAAAACGTTGATGTGTTGAGTGCATTAGTTATGATAATATGAACATAGAGACATTATTACTACAGGAAGGGAAGAAAATGACATTTGTAGTCAAAATTCGTTGTTAAATTTATATTTCAATATTTTTATCAGTATTTGCAAACATGACTTGTAGAATTTATAATGTTACGAATCATATCATTCTCATAAATAATTGTATAGTATAATACAATTTCTAGATGTTTTCTTCTTCACTGTCAATTTTACTCCACTGGTGGATATAGACCTCTTGTAAACTCAGCCAACATTTTCTATCTTGGGCTATCTGTTGCAACTTACGACCTGCAAGTTGGATAAAATCATCCATCTTCCTACGACTCATCTGTTGTTCCAAAGCCTTCATTTCAGGATTCTAGGTGACCATCTGGGCACACCCTGTCTCGCCACACGCTCCCCCCTGCCATTATAGCTTTGCTGTTCTTTCTGCGATATCGGTAACCTTTGTTCGACGTCTTATCTCCTCATTTCTAACAAAATGTCTAACAATATCCAGGCAGCCTCTCAGATGCAAATTGGTTGTAGACGATAAACCCATAAAACGGGTTATGAAGTTCAAATATCTGGGTGTGGAGATATCTAGTTGCAGCGATCTATATAATGAAGTTAAAAAACAGACTGATAAAGCTGCAGTTATCTCTGGATGCCTTAGGGACACTGTTGGGAACAATAAGCATATGCTAGTGGAAAGCAATGTCAGAATTTATAAAACATGCATCAGGCCCATAATGACATACGGAATTGAAGCAAGAGCAGACACTGCCAGAACCAAACATCTCTTAAGAGTAGCAGAAATGAGAACATTGCGACCTATTGTGGGGGGAACCCTTAGATATAGGATACCCAATGAAGAAATAGGCAAATCCTGCAAAATTGAAGACATAGTAAGATGGAGTAGGCAGAGAAGACGATTCTGGAGGGACCACATCGAGAGAATGGATCCAGCAAGAATTCCTAATATCGTGATGCACGAGACTCCAGAGGGCCGTCGACCACCAGGACGACCACCAAAGAGATGGAGAGAAGGCTGGTCGTCTTCATCACAGGAAGAAAGTTGATATCCTGCATAAACAGATCGCAAGATCTACAATCAGAAGAATAACAAGAAGAGCTTATATGTCTCTTCATTTCCAAATCATTCGTATTAATTTGTTAGGTACCTTAAATGCTGCTCAATATTGATATGACATTTGAGGCAATCTGTGCTCATCATCCAACAAGATGAAGTCACAGTACATACAAACGTAGATACAATGGCTCAGTAATGGGATAGCGTCAAGGCAGTTTCGCGTCACCCTGTATATGGACGGTCTGCAGAGTATGTAATTAGACGGACAAATAAGGGTGCGACCCACCCTGCAGACCGCCCTTCCCAGTCCCAGGTGGCATCGCTTTTATCTGTCATGCAAGGATAATGCTAGCTAGCGTACTAAGCCATTACGGAATGAGGATGGATCGCCATTATCTTCTTACAATGTACCATATACGCATATTATGACGTATTATGCATAATTAAAAAATAAGGAAGAAAATAGAATAGCTAACTAACCATCACGCCGTTTCTTGGAAGGGTTAGGCAGAAAGAATGAATCCGCAATACTATGACCTTGACATATTTCTCTCGTTTATTCAACATAATTTGATGACAGGCGAAACATGCCATTCTTATATATCTATCTATATAAATAAAAGGCAATCTTCCGGGTGTGTGTGGACTGATTCCGGGGTTATTCCTGGGCAGATCGTTTTCATATTGATACACTTCCTTAATAGATAGACATAGGTGGGCATAGGCATATTTTTGTTATTAATCGAGCTCTAATTAACTTTGTAAATT
Source organism: Lepidostoma basale (assembly GCA_022606425.2). Taxonomy (NCBI): domain Eukaryota; kingdom Metazoa; phylum Arthropoda; class Insecta; order Trichoptera; family Lepidostomatidae; genus Lepidostoma; species Lepidostoma basale. Next base: position 309,957 of record JAHDVF020001213.1, on the reverse strand, counting down.
TATAAATTTTCGTAGTGCGAGCGAGTATAGACCTTCATGTTCGTATCACCTGAGTATCGATCTTTAGAGTCTATATTCGCTTGGCGTGATAAGATGCAAATTAGTGGCTTTTTTGACTCTTTGCGTGGTCAGATATGAAATTAGTCGCTCTTTTGAACTGAAAAATATACGCACGTATAGGGATGGGCAAAACGACTCATCTCAGGGATCTGATCTGAACGGTTCCGCTCAGCAAAGTGAGCCGACTCTTTAACGATCCACGGTTCACCATTTTGAGTCGTTCAAAGTTTGAAATTATTTTAGTGACCTTTTTTTTTTGCTCCTCGACCAAAAAAGTTGATTCCGGTAAAAAAAAAAAAATTCACCAGGATAAATTTTTTGTCGATGAGATAAAAAAAAATTCGCAACGACAAACAACTTTTTTGACAAACGACTCGATAATTATCAAGAAGAATCGGCTCACTTTACTGAGCGGAACCATTCAGCTCAGATCCCTTAAAGAGATCACTAAAAATAGTCGACTCTTTTGCAATAATATACGATTCACCGAGCGCAGAGGTCGGCAAAATGCGGCTCCGGAGCCGCTCGATAATTATCAAGAAGAATCGGCTCACTTTACTGAGCGGAACCGTTTGTCGACTCTTTTGCAATAATATATGATTCACCTAGCGCAGAGGTCGGCAAAATGCGGCTCCGGAGCCGAAGGGGTTTGTTGAAAGAAAAAATAATCGCGAGATACTTGCTTACCATCGCATCATTCATCAAGAACGCTCTGTCCGCAGACATTTCCAGAAGAAATTTGTAAAGTTATGGAATTGGTGATTACGATTATCAATTCCGGTTTAGCTAAAACTCTTAATCATCATCGCCAATTCAAAGATTTTTAGTCATCATCTTCAACGCCTGAAATAGTATTACTGACTCTTGCTGATCTTTCGCTTTTCGCTTCTACATATTCATGCGGACAATTTTATTCAAGCATGAATTTTAACAAGAGTAAACTACGAAGTCGTCTTATTGATGAGAACATGGAATTGTGCCTAAAATTAAGAATAACAACAAACAAACACGCATCAGGTCCATAATAACATACGGAATCAAAGCAAGAGCAGACACTGTCAGAACCAGACTCGACCTATTGTGGGGAGAACCGTTAGAGATAGGATACCCAACGAATAAATTCGCAAATCCTGCAACATTGAAGACATAGTGAGATGGAGTAGGCAGAGACATCGAGAGAATGGATCCAGCAAGAATTCCTAATATCGTGATACAAGAGACTCCAGAGGGCCGTCGACCACCAGGATGACCACCAAAGAGATGGAGAGAAGGCTGGTCGCCTTCATCACAGGAAGAAGTATGAAATAATGTTTTATTCAGTGTACCCGTAATTGAATGAAGTGCAAAAATTATAATAAAGGTTATCTAAATCAATAAACATATTTGGCTCTCAATTTTTTTTTTAAATCGTTGTAAAGTACGCATTTGGCTCTTTGGCTAATAATTTTGCCGACCCCCCTGACCTAGCGGATCATTGAGCTGCCGCTCTTTTTTTTATGGATCATCGCTCACCCGCTCACCAAAAAGATTCGAATCTTTGAGTCGACTCGTGAGCGGATTGCCCATCCCTATCTCTGAAATGTCAAATTTGAATTGCGTGTTACAGTTTCGTAAGTAAAATATTTATATTTCTAATTCATATATATCTTCAGTTTATTCTATTTTGCCGTTGAAATGAATACAGATTATATTTCCGCATTACATATTTCAAAGTTTTAGTTCTAAATTATATCGAATAGAAATGATATTACATATCGTTTTACTTACGTATTATTTTAGGTTATGTTATGACTACATGGAAAAACGTTAAATTCTAAGTAACAATTCTATGAATTGGTATAATCTATTTTAATAATGTAATGTAAAATTGTTCTGGCAGGGCGATAACCTATATCTTTTGGATTAGACGATTTACTTCAGCTGTTTTAGTTTTTCTCTGTTATGCTGTGATAGGTAAACATATCCTTACATACAGCATTAGCTGCCTCAGTTGGAAAAATCCAGTAATATAACATTTCCAAATGGTCTGATGTTCCCACGCCAATCTTACAATGATCGAGTGTTTTTTTTTTAATATACTGCTCATTTTAATATAATTATTTGATTTTTGCAGAGATGCCGACGCTAAGGATGATACCAGGAAAGACTCTTTGAGATAGGGTGAGGAACACGGCTATCCACGATATCTCCAAGGTGGAAGATGTCGTGAGATGGGGCACGCAACGCAAGATACTGGCATGTATGGATCCCACACCCGATTGTTATATTTATGAACTAATTTTGAAATGGTATGTACAGGTTGGATTAATTGGTTTAATTCCACTATTAGAGGCAGAACAGGAGTGTCGGACATCATCGGAAGAGTGGCAGCGCTAAAATGGCATGCCGCTCGCAGCCCTGATGATAGATGAACTGCAACCCGAAACCCAGGACGTCCTCAACTTCGATGGAGGGACGACATTGGATGCGTTTTGCCCAGGATCGACAGACATTGAATCAGATGGAGGAGGCCTACGCCCAGGAAGATTGTTATATTTATGAACTAATTTTGAAATGGTATGTACAGGTTGGATTAATTGGTTTAATTCCACTATTAGAGGCAGAACAGGAGTGTCGGACATCATCGGAAGAGTGGCAGCGCTAAAATGGCATGCCGCTCGCAGCCCTGATGATAGATGAACTGCAACCCGAAACCCAGGACGTCCTCAACTTCGATGGAGGGACGACATTGGATGCGTTTTGCCCAGGATCGACAGACATTGAATCAGATGGAGGAGGCCTACGCCCAGGAGTGAACGGATATAGGCTCATGATGATGATGATACAAAACATTGAAACACCTACATGCAACATTTTAAATATTTCTGGAATGGGTAAAATTCTGCAACAATGAAAGTTCATTGTATGGAATGAATGCTTTAAATTATCAACTGATTTCTGTAGAATCACACTCCAAAGGAGAATTGATTCAATGTATATTTCCAGACATCACACAAATTTACAAATTTCGTCATTGGTTAAGTGAATGTGCATTATTAGCTTCATCTAATGGACATCAAAATCAAGAGTTTTGTTTCTCTAAACATTGTATTTCTAAGAGCATTATTATGACCTTGAATGGTATATGTATGAATGTTTCATGCAAATGTGATATAGTATATTTATTTGTTTTTTTAATTTCACTTAAAATATTAAGGAAAAAAATTAAGACTGGACGTTTAATGGTTTAAACATTAAGCTGAAAAAGATATATATTAACTTTTTTTTGGGTGGCATCTTTAGGGTAACATTTGAACTACACTATATTAATTTAATATTTTTCCTTTTATTTCTAGGTAACATGAAACGGTGAAATCTGCAAGCTGAAAGATGTCATGAGATGAGGCAGACAACCCAGAAGATAATGGAATGCGCGTGTGCAGAGGATGGATCCCACACCTCGATATATGCGTAGATGAAGTGCAACCCGAAACCCAGGACGTCCTCAACTTCGATGGAGGGACGACATTGGATGCGTGTTGCCCAGGATCGACAGACATTGAAGCAGATGGAGGAGGCCTACGCCCAGGAGTGAACGGATATGAATTGTATATGTATGAATGTTTTATGCAAATGTGATATAGTATATTTATTTGTTTTTTTAATTTCACTTAAAATATTGAGGAAAAAAATTAAGACTGGACGTTTAATGGTTTAAACATAAAGCTGAAAAAGATATATATAAACTTTTTTTTGGGTGGCATCTTTAGGGTAACGTTTGAACTACACTATATTATTAAATCATAACGCGCTTTTGCACAGCTATGTTTAAGACCAATTGGCATCAAAAACTCATTTCAGACTTTTTGCAAACTTGCCACCTTGGTAATGCCCAGCCTTCAATTGTTCAATTCACATTAGTATTATTCAAGTTCACAGCAAGTTTGCTTGGATTAAACAAATGTTTTAAAGATATGAACTGAATTAGGATACACACATTCTTGCACCTATACACATGTCATTTTATCCAATAAAATAATTGATATTGAACTTTCATTGTATTTCTTTAATATATATTGGGTGTATTTATATACTCTAATATAGCAATAGCGAAGCGTTGCCGGGTCAGCTAGTTAGTATAATAAATAACAACAACAACAACAAACCATCACGCCGTTTCCGCGTAGGGGTAGGTAGAGAGAATGGCGGCTGTATATGCGAGTCTGTCACCATCCATTCTGGCTACATGGTCCCTCCAGTATCTTCTTCTGTATCTACTCCACAGAACGATATCCTCTATTTTGCAAGTTTTTCTCATGTCTACGCTGTGGACACGATCTCGGAGAGTTTTTCCAGTAATTAAACCTTCATCTCTGATGTTCTTAGTAGTCCCTTGGTTCGCACAGTGTCAGCCCGCATCTCTACAGTGTACGTCATGATAGGTCGCACGTCGCACGCATGTTTTATAGATTCTGATCTTGCTGTAGATACGCATGTGCTTGTTCTTCCAGACCAGATTCTTCAGACATCCTGACACGGCAGAGGCTTTACTGACTTGTTTTCGTACTTGGGTATAAAGGTCATTTTGGCTGCAGATCTCTACTCCCAAATATCTGAAACTCATTACTTGCTCCACAGGTATATCATCAACAGTCAGCTTACATATTGTAGGCTGCCTAGATATAGTGAGACTTTTTGTTTTGTTGGCTGATATAGCCATATTCAGCCTTTTTGATACTGTGTGGAATTTGTACAACATTCTTTACAAGTCATCTTCAGACTCTGCTATTAATGCGGCATCGTCTGCATAGCAAATGACGTTCACAGTTTTACTGCCCATTTTATAACCTAGTTCCAAGTCAACTACCTCTTCTACGATTTTGTCCATAATAAGATTGAATTAGGATCATTGCTTGCAGGAATTTCCGTAGACAGTTCATTGTCAACCTTAATTTTTGTTTTGCAATTGGTATACAGATCTTGGATAGTCTTCATCAATGTATTGGATATTCCTCCTTTCTGTAATTTTCTCACAATATCCCTTAGCAACACCCTGTTTAATGCCTTAGTCAAGTTGCCAAAACATATATAGGCTACTTTATTATATTCCATTGCCTTCTCTTTTAGTTGCCTCAGAATGAAGATTGCATCTGGTTGCCTAGGTATAGTGATTCTTTTTGTTTTGTTGACTGATATAGTCATGATATAAATATATGTAGATGGGTGTTTTTCAAAAAGTTTGCTCGTTGCGTAATAATTCCACTACGTCACATTTGGCGTTCCACTAATACATCACGTCGCGTAGTGGATGTGACGTATGATGCCAGTATTGAAACAAACTCCAAAATGCAGGTTTATGAATATGATTTTACTAAATATTACATTGAATTCAGATTCTAGATGTCGGTCATTTTTACCCATGAAAAGCTGTAAGTCAAACAATCAATACTTACATTATAGAATCACGTTCGTAGTGGAAAATAAAAACAGCACGTCGTGACGCCCGACCACTATTTCACATAACATAATGCGACTGGTGTCAATTTACGAACATGGCGACCGTTGACGAGCTATAAAATGTTGCCATCAATCAAATATATACTTAGTTTATAGTAAATTTTTCGTTTAAATCAGTATATCGACGTAGCGTATATGGAATTTTCCACCAACGTCGTTTTGAGTGACTAAATAAAAACAGTATTTTATATTATTTTAATACGCTGTTATCTAGGAATATTATTGAATCTGGATCATATAATCCTTCCAAATAACATAAAACTCTTGGACAAGAAGTAGCTTATCAATGAATATTTTTCGTTTATAAAGTGCAAAAGGAGCGTGGGACACTAGAAAAATCACCACTTTTCTATCGTATATTCCCAATAATTAAGCAAAATAAACAGATATAAGTACTTTTGGATATGTGAATAATCAATTTGTGAGTTATTCTGTTGTTTTGAGATATAAAAAAAACAGTTTTAAAATCAATAGCCTGCAGAATTACCTCGAAAGTCATAGGACATGTAATTTTCGAGTAAACATTTTATTTGAAAAACACCCAGATATATTGCGTTACATAATCAGGTTTAAGGGACTCGTCCTCGTGGAAGACCTCCTAGAAGATGGAAGAACAGTAACAGGAGGAGCAACCCTCTGGAGAACAGTCCACATGGGTCTACAGCAAAAAAGAAGAAGCGATGTATATACATATTTCCGATTATACAGTTCAATTATGTTATCAAAGTTGGCATTAAAAATATCGTAAAACTAACGGCCGTGATTGAATCGTATTTTGCGCCGGCGGTAATGGGTTAAAGCATAAAAGTGACATAAACTCTTGCCATTTTATCCTAAACTGGCTGCCCTTTTACTGCTGGCACCGCCCTTTATCCTAAGGTCCACCGTTTGAGTCCTCTTTTACAATTCGCCCATAAATAAGATTACTACCGAAGGCAACCACTAACTTTATTAATTCCAAATGAGTCTTTTAATAGCGAGCTTCTTGGTAATCTCAGATCGTTAATTGATCTTGGAGACTAAATACAAAAGTACTTAAGTAAAGAACAATCTCGTCTTATCCCTGAAAGCGTAGTCGGAAAGGATGGACCGCCAGACACTTGTATATTGTACAAGGATTAATTGTATCTCAATAGAGCCGAATATGCAAATTGGGAACAGAATATTGTGGTCGAGGTGGTTACAGGACTTATGACCTGTCATTGGTTGGGTTAAGCGCACGCTTTATGTAATACAACATTTCCCATACCACCCTTCTTACGACCACCATGTCTGACAAATTTTTGGAAGTTGTATATATGCTACTATGTAACACCACACTTCAAATGTTATATTTCAATCTACAAACTAGCGTCATCTATGAAGATTGGATTAAGCATTAAGCATCTTGTCATTAACGCAATGTAAAAGGATACCGCCATTAACGTATTGCTAGATAACGCCTGGAGATGTCAGTCCAATTTATACGCTATTTTTAGCTTGGACCATTTTTTGTTTTTACAACATTTTGAATGTATACAAATACTTGTAGACGAATAATGGATTTCACCCATTGCGGATTATCAATTCAAGGATTGATTGTATCTCAATAGAGACGAAGATGCAAATTGGGAACAGAATATGGTGGTCGAGGTGGTTACAGGACTTGTGACCTGTATGGCATTATCAATGATGACATTTGTTAATGCCTTAGAAGGGCGAAACATGTCATTCCCATAAAATATAATTCATTCGATTCATGTGCCAATAAATGTCACGAGAATCAATATGATAGCTATACCCTTTACATCGATTTGGCTCGCGCTGTAATGATGTGAAGAGCAATTTAACAAAATAACAATAATTAGTTTTTTGAATGTATACAAATACTTGTAGACAAATACTGGATTTTACCCATTGCGGGTTAATCATTTTTAAGGATTAATTGTATCTCAATAGAGACGAACATGTAAGCTGTTTTTTGGAAACAGAATATGGTGGTCGAGGCGTTTACAGGTCGTCACCTGAGAGTAAGAGGGTTCCAACTAACAAAATTTCACATTTGGCTTTTTTTCGTGAAAAGGGTTCTTACTAACCTTATCTATACGTACAATAAAAAAACATGTAATAGTATCGTCATTTTGATGTTACGAAAAGAATCAAGTTCCATCTGATCATTCAAAATACACGATTCACTGAAGAAGGATTCATTTAAACTTAGAACTTTATTATTCCAACTGTTGCCAGACAAAATTTACACATTTCTCAGTAAAAGAATCTCTGCGAATTGGAATAAAACTCTTTTATTCCAAGATACACACCCGAAACCAACAAAACTTTGACTTCATTTTTCTCAGCTTTTTACTTTTGTCAGTTGGAACCTTCTTACTCTCAGGTGACGAGGTCTTATGACTTGTCATTGGTTGGGTTGGCTTGATCATCTATAGATGGTGCTAGTGAAGATTGACCTAAAAAAATGTGAAGTGTTTCTCAACATAGTAACATGTACCAATACATCTTTAAAAAAAAAATTGTCAGACGTGGTGTTCGTAAGAAGGGCGGAATGGGGAAGGCTATTTACATAAAGCGATCGTTTAACCCGACCAACGACAGGTCATAAGTCCTGTAAACGCCTCGATCATCATATTCTGTTTCCAAAAAAACAATTTGCATCTTCGTCTCTTCTTCGAGATACAATTAATCCTTAAAAAAAATAATAATTAAAATAATTATATTTGAGTCATCGAATCAAATTAAATCAAATCAGTTTAATATCTCAACAGACATTACAAACAATATTAATGTTTAAGGCATCTATTGAGTACATGTAAAATATAATATATACAATATATTACCAGGAACGCATGGGAGAGTGGACAGGAATGAACAGAGTTGAGAAGCTGTTCCAAGGGTCGCAGAGATGATTTTGCGGCATTAATCTCAATGTTGAGGAGACCTGACACGTTACAGAAGAAGAAGAAGACGGCACATAAGAATAAGAAGAATGAGCTGCTCTTACGTGAAGCTGAGGAGGGCTGCGAAGGACCGAACGAAGAGCAGAACGAGATGTAGATCTTTGCTGCAAACCAATCCCTAGAATTGAAACCAAAAGAAGAGTGATTACACATCACCGTTACTTGTGGTATTTTATAGTACAGTAAGGGAAAGATTAACCACGCATTCCGCTAGCTATGGTTTTAAATACAATTGTGAAATTCCGTCTAGTAATCTACACTAAGTGCGCGATAAAAAATCCGAAGTTCTACCCCTTAACGAGTGGTTAAAGATTAACTAGGGCCGAACTAACGGCGGGTGTATACCGAACGTCGATATTTTTGTTCTTCGATCAAGACGCGAATGAATTATGAAGAGTTCTAAACTAAATCGACGAGCGTGTATGACTCGCTGTATGAATGTGGAGGAATGTAGAGATGTGTATCAGGATCGAGTAGTATGGTGTTCCATTCTCTCTACCTAACCCTTCGGAGAAACGGCGAGATGGTTTGTTGTTGTTCTTGTCTAAACAAAATGCTACAATTTAAATCAAATAGAATAAAAAAAGATACTACAAACAACATTTATAGTTTAAAGCATGTTGAAAACAGGTAAAATATAGTTTTTAACACCAGGAACGCATTAGAGACTTTAGGAATACAAGATACTCTCCAAAGTCAAGAGTATTTGTCTTTTGAACGTACTTACACGATGGAAATACTCAAGATCCCAATAAATATACAAGTGTATTATAAATAAATTACATATTGCAGTAAGAAACTGAGGACGATAGCAGGCAAGACACAGAGAGATCGCGTGAGGAACACCAGAATAAGATAAATATGTGAGGTTGAGGATATTATAAAATGAAGCCGACAGCGAAAAAGGGACTGGTACGGTCATGTTCAAAAAATGGACACCACCAGACTCCCCTATATTACATTACATAATCAGCCTCATGGGACTCGTCTTCGTGGAAGACCTCCTAAAAGATGGAAGGACAGCTGGGAATCTACTTCACAGGAGGAGCAACACTTTGGAAAAACCACATGGGAAGACATATTGCAGTAATTAAAAAAATGTGTTATTCCAAGTATTGTATTTTGAATTTAATCATTACGAAAACATCTGTTTTACATATAATTTATTTAAATATTTATTGAAATTTAAGGCATTAACACTGTGGTATTCTGTTAAAATACACTTTGAAATTGAAAAATAACGCTGATTATTTTCCACTACCATTTAATTGGAAAATAAACAACGTTTTTCTTCAATTCCAAAGTGTATATTTAAATATATTACAATGTATGAGAGTGACATGTATTGCTTCAATACGGCATTATGAATTGTAAATAACATTTAATATCCAAGTAAGACAAATGTGTCACATAAAATACATTAATACATCGTTTTTTTTTTTATGAATATGGCAAATTTAATAATAAATGTCGCGATCTGTGATATAGAAATCATATCTCATGAGATTATGAGATACAACTGTCCCTCCTCCATCTCTTATGAGATCATCCAGGTGGACGGTGTCCAGATAGTGTCCAGAGAGCGTCGATTCTTCCGACTTCTAACAGCTCTTTTATGATCTTCTTCTCATGACCAGCGGCTTTCTTGTGGTCGACTTCCCTCCACTTTGCCCATGATATTCAAGGTTGTCCTGATCTCTCCGGGCTATGTGTCCAAAATATTTCAGCACTCTCTGAGAACATATCTGCGAGAGTCTTTTAGTTTCGTTTATCAGTTTATCAGTTTATTTTCTCAAAAGACATTACAAACATTTTTTTTATAGTTTAAGACATCTATTGAGACCAGGTAAAATATAATAAATATTATAATACCAGGAACGCATGAGAGATGGTTGAGAGAGAGTCTTACCCTGATATCCAGCTGGTCAATGATTGACTGGTTTGTTCTTCCTGCCGTCCAGGGTATACGCAGCATCCTTATATTCATTCATGATAGCATCTAGTAAATTTAATACAGCAATACTTGAGAGTGTTCTCGAACACTTAAGGCGGTATTTTTTTCGGGTAATTCGATACTTAGAGCGAAACTGTCCGTTTAACCGCTACATCCAAAACTCTCCCCTGAGATGCGAAAGCAATCTGGGTACGCCTTAGAGAAAAAAATAATTAAATCCAATGGGACTTTATGGCTTTATTTCGGTAAGGATTTGCTAGCGGGAGGTCTGTTTAAATTTAATGTTCGATTGGATTTGCCGACATTTAGTTCTGTCCCACAGAGAAGAGATTACTGAATCAAAGTAATCGGTTTTTTATTTAAATTACTCTTCAATTAATTATTAATCGTTCATTTAAAAAAAAATTATATTGTGTATTGAACAATGATGTAAAACTCCATATTAAATAATTAATACGAATTTTCCAGAAGTTTTTCGAATTTTCTAGAAGTTTATATACACTAGTAAATGGAGCAGAATATGGTAATAGGAAACATGCGATCTAAAATGGACCACCTTCGATGAGTACAGAACAAATACTGAGGAGTTGTCAGTTTACAGAGATCGAGAATGCAGTGCTCTCTTCTTTTTTCCAATTAAAGAGTGCTTCCAAGTGCTTCAAGGGGGTGAGACCGGAACTTTTCTGACAAAGTAAGTGTTTTATTTCATAAATATTCGTATTTTCGATTTTCGTATTTTCGATATTCGTATTTTCAATATTCGTATTTTCGTTATTCGTATTTTCGATATTCGTATTTTCGATATTCGTATTTTCGATATTCGTATTTTCGTTATTCGTATTTTCGATATTCGTATTATCGATCAACTATATAAACAATACGCACGCAATAGTGATACCTGCCATACATGGAAAGGTCGAAAAACAGCGAAAAGAATAATAATAAATTAAGAAGGGGTATTCTAGGATTTCAATGTTACCAAGCAAGTGATTTGCGCATGCTTAAACACAGAATTCGATATCAGCGTCAACTATGGTAAACAAACATAACCATTAATTATTTTCAGAAAGTCAATTATTCATGAACTTTCCAGAAGGCCTTAACGGTCACCTACCGGGTCCCATTCCGAATCTAATTTATCCAGGGACCCACTCAAAAACGCACAAAAAATTCATCAAAATCGGTGCAGCCGTTTAGGAGGAGATCACATATACCAATACAAAAGAATTTTAAGTATACCTAAAGATACGAATGAAAACGTCTGTTTTCTAGTTTTATTATTTTTTATGGGAATGACATGTTTCGTCGGCATTTTCAAATGTCTTAGACAGGCGAAACATGTAATACACATAAATTATAATAAAACTTCTAGGAAACAGACGTAAATTTATTATATATTATAAATCCTTAATTGGGAGTGAAATGAACAGCTACATCTTCTTCTTTAAGTGCCCTGTCGGGCCCCCCCAACGTTGCCGATCACCTCGGCGAACCTGTCCCTGTCCTGCGCCGCTCGGAACAGCTCCTCTACACTTCGGATGCCGGTCCACTCCCTCACGTTCCGCAGGCAGGACATATGTCTCTTACCTAGCCCTCGGCGTTCCTCGATGTTCCCCTCCATATCAGTTGGAGAGGGTGGTACTTTTCCCCACGCAGCACATGACCCAGATGTAAAATCTTCGGAACCTTGATAGTTGACAACAGCTCCCTGTCAACTCTAGCTCGCCTCAGGACTTCGGTATTGGAAACGATGTCTGTCCAGGGAATTCTTACAATAAAACAGACCACACATAGCATTTGATCATTATCTGGCGAAGTTTCAAATTTATGTTATCATAGAGTGATTTCATTTTATTAAAAAAATGTAGCTTTTGCTGCCTTAATTCTGCATTTTATCTCTACATCTGGGTCAAGAAATTGCGTTAGTATGCTGCAGAGGATTTTATGTAAATTTATAATAAGGACCTCTGTGGCAGGGTAGCAAGAGCTACGACTGCTACACTGAAGGTCCCAGGTTCGATTTCCAGCGATTAGCGTGTCTTAAGTCTGGTGTAGAATTCACGTGACAATAAAATGGCGATGGATCACATTTCAAGAGAAACAATATTCAAAAAGTTGTATTTAATAATTGGGTTCAAATAACCTGCTCTTTACAAATGTAGAAGCAACGGAAAATTACCTTATTGAAAAGCGCCAAGTGGCATTTGAGATGAAATATCAGGCGATTGTTGTAAATTTATGTAAAGAAAACTTCACGGCAAAGAACGGCTAGGTCCATAATAAAGCTCGTTAGAGAATTCTTTCTGCATAAATGTCATAAATTATAATAAGTTGGCGCTTGCATAGGAGACGCTGGTCTGTTGTGAATTGCAATTTATGTGCAGAGAACGGTGTGCACAAGACAAATGTGTAATTTACATTGTAAGCTGTAATAAAAATGCTAAATAAATGTATATACTCGTACTTCTAAAAATGTACAATGCAGATTATATCACCACTCTGGCCTATCTAAAGCAAAGGGTTTACGAGTAATATAATTGTGTTAACCTGTTCGATGGTATGACAGCACTGGTAAGGTTTCTCCTTTTTCTCCTTCTTCACTTTTGGTAGACTCAGGAGTCTGTTATTTCAGGCGGGTTCTATTGAGACGCTGAGCTCCAGCTTTCTCTCCACCATTTCGGGGGTCTTCCTGGTCGGCGTTGTCCGTTTGGCGTTCCATGGAGAGCTATGTGTGGTATCCTATTTGAGCTCATCCTTTCTACGTGTTGATGCCAGTATCGCCGTCTTTGACGTCCCCATCTGACCACATCTTCGACCTCGCAGATTTCTCGGATTGCTGTATTCCTAACTCGATCACGTGGTAAGGTTTGCGCATACAAATAAACTTTTTTCAATAGTTACACGCATATAGGGGCCATTTTGTTAAAGCGACAGCTGTCAAATTTGACAAGAATACTTATTTAGTATTCAATATGATGATCTCAGTATTACTTCAATATGACTTCAATATGAACTTCAATGTATACTTCAATATGTATTACTTATTAGGATGAAAGTAGAATAAATGCAGTAGAAATGAGATCTCTTAGACGAATGTGTGAATACTCTGTGTATGCTAGAGTGTCGAATGAAAATATAAGAAGTGAATGCGGTGCGAATGATGGTGTCATGAACAAAATAATGAAAGGATCATTAAGATGGTTTGGACATATGGAAAGAATGAATGAAGAAAGAATGGTAAAAAAATTATATGTTAATGATGTAAATGGAACCAGAAATAGAGGCAGACCGAGGATAACGTGGCACGATCAAATAAATCAAATATTGAATGTCGGCCAGGTGAGGAGTCAGAGAAATCGACGCGCGTGCATGACACGATGTATGAATGTTGAGGAAGCGAGAGAAATATGTCAGGAAAGAAAAGTGTGGCAGTCCATTCTTTCTGCCTACCCCTTCGGGGAGACGGCGTGATGGTTAGTTAGTTAGTTAGTTATATGTTACTTCAATATGATGATCTTAGTTGAGAAAACAAAAACCATGACATTCTCAAAAGAACCATTAGGATGCAGGTTATCCTTAAATGACAGAATGCTGGAACAGGTTGCAAAGTTTAGATATACGGAAGTGGATCTGCGTGTATCAGGTTGTCTCAAGGATATAATATGGAAAAATAAGTATATGAGAACTGACCGTAAGGTCAGAATATATATAAAACCTGCGTAAGGCCTATACTGACATATAGCATTGAGACCAGAGCGGATACCACAAGAACGAAGGCTAAAGTACGGGTGGCAGAGATGAGGACGCTGAGGATGATAGCAGGAAGGACTACTCGAGATAGGGTGAGGAACACGGCTATCCGCGAGATCTGCAAGGTGGAGGATGTCGTGAGATGGGGCAGACAACGCAGAAGATACTGGATTGCGCACGTGCAGATGATGGATCCCAACCAGAATCCCAGACGCTGTGGCGCATCAGATTTCTGCCGGCTGCCGTCCCCCCGGAAGACTGCTGAAGAGATGGAGAGATAGTTGGGAGTCAACCTCCCAAGAGAGGCCAGCCTGATTTCAGGAACAGACCAAAGGTCTATAAGGAGAAAAAGAAGAAGAAGAAAAATAAGTCTTGTCATTTCACCAAACCGTTAGAGTGCCGAGGAGCGCCGTCGCGCCTCTAGGTAGATTAATAGTATTCAATTTCTGTATTTTTATTATAATGGTGTGAAACCTAGTGAAGAGAATGTTGAAAGAAATATGAAAATTGGTGTATTTTTACAGAAATGGCACATTGTTTTCTTGTAAATATAAATTATCTATAAAAATAGACATTTCTTTTGATATTTTGAATATTTTGGTGAAATATGCTTGGCCCTCAAACGGTTAAATGGTACACGTTTCAACAACGTGTTGAAATTATTAAAATTGCTTTCGGAAAAAAAAACATCTTCAACGATGGGGATCATTTCAGTTGTTCCGTAAACAAACAAAGTTACCGGATTTGGAGCGACAAATAATCGACGTTTTCATGTAAAATTAGATAAAAATAGTGTTGTTTGGTTGATTCTCAGTAACATTGTAGGAAAGGTACTTTCGGCATTAAACTCCAAGAATAAATAAATTTTCTCATTTTACGATATGGCCGGGTTGGCTGGCTGGATATCGTAAAAATTTACGGCAGTTGTTGTCAAAGTGTTACTGTATTTATTAGGGAATCATTATTAATGGGCGACTGTATCGTGACCTTTTTACCCCTCGATCTTATAAATAATCTATTTCGGCCATACCAGTAAAATCTTCAAATTGCTACTATAACTTGCTCGACTAACAACGCAATGATCATCTATCATTAGGGCTGTCCCTCGTGTTAGAGGAAGACTGTCTTACACAGATGTGGGTACTCGTGTGTCTAAAGAGACCAATCCTCGACCAAACACTCTGAGGCATCTAGAGCAGGGGGAGGCGTTGGTAGTGGACCCGTCACTGTCTTCCGATGGTCTCTCCTATCTTCTCCTTCTCCTCTCAGCGTTGTCTCTTCGCTGTGATTCAAAGTCTTGCGTGATTTTCTTCTTTTTCGCGTGCCGTATCAGGTCCCCCAGACGTTGGCAATCACTCCAGCGAAGACTTCTCTATTTTGCACAACCCGGAACAGCTCCCCCACATGTCACATCCCGGTCCAGTCTCTTATCTTGCACAGCCAAGACGTTTGCCTTCTACCAGGACCACGCTGCCCCTCAATTTTTCCCATCAGTATTAGTTGGAGCACACTGTATTTATCTCCCCGCAGAATGTGACCCAGATATGAAATCTTACGGAACTTAACGTCCTTTAGCAGTTGTCTACTACAATTGTCTCTCCTCAAAACCTCCAGATTGCTGATGAAATCAGTCCACGGTATGCGAAGCATTCTCCTGTGCAACCACATCTCGAATGCTTCCAACCGGTTCATAGTGTGCACTTTCAGGGTCCAAGTCTCCGAGCCATAGAGTAATACAGACCAGAAATAGAAGAGTGTAGAATTCACGTGACAATAAAACGGCGATAGATTAGCTACCTATCACATGTTATGAGAATCACTATGATAGCTATAATACTCTTGACATAATTTTTTCTCATGCTGTCATGATGTAAAAGAGCGATTCAACAAAATAATCATAATATTAATAAACAACCAAAACAAATAAACCATCACGCCGTTTCCCCGCAGGGGTAGGCAGAGAGAATGGACCACCACACTACTCTATCCTGACATACCTCTCTAGCTTCCTCCACATTCATACAACGAGTCTACACGCACGTCGATTCCTTCGACTTCTAACATGACCAACCTTTAAAATTTGATTTATTTGGTC
Organism: Lepidostoma basale; assembly: GCA_022606425.2. Taxonomy (NCBI): domain Eukaryota; kingdom Metazoa; phylum Arthropoda; class Insecta; order Trichoptera; family Lepidostomatidae; genus Lepidostoma; species Lepidostoma basale. Next base: position 293,648 of record JAHDVF020001213.1, on the reverse strand, counting down.
ATGCCATGTTTTCCTCGGTCTGCCTCGACTTCGTACCCCATTTACATAATTAACGTATACTTTCTTAATCATTCTTTCTCCATCCATGCGCTCCATATGTCCGAACCAACGCAGCGATCCTTTCATAATTTTGTTCATAATACCTTCTTCCGCTGTACATTCCTTTCTTATATCAGCATTTGAGATTGGTCGTATATCCTACTCTCGTCCTTCTTCTGCCAGTTCCATGCTGCGCCTTTTTATACATTAGGGTTGATATATTAATAATAATAATAATAATAACATAAATGTTATTCATGTATTTCTGGGATGCTTTTTTTAACAAATACAAGTATTTATATCAGAGTGCCATTTAAAAAGAACGAAATGTTGAGAACCAGCGTGATTACATTGTTAAGTGTCTATTTTTTTAAAACATATTTTGAGTTGATAGTGAATTAGTTCAAAATGAAATAGCTTGGAAAGGACGCCATTCTTCCCCATTAGCTTTATGGGGGAGAAAGGAATTGTATCTGATTACAGTCCAAAGAGTTTACTACAAATTATATTTCTCGCCGGCGAAATACATATTTAAAAAAAGCTTGTCCGGATGTTTTATAGCGGCGTTTTTATTACTAAAAGTTATTTACATCGGAGTAATAAAGCAATATCTTTTGAAATATGGAATATTACTTTTTACTTTAAAATTTAATATTATTTAAACAAAGTTGTGTTAATAAAAAAGATAAAGATTAAGTCTACAAATTGTGTTTCAACATAAAATATAATATATGTTTTTAAATATTTGACTTAAGGGGTTAGGGACACTCAGAAGTATGAAAAACATGTATTTTCAATGTTTTAACTTGATTTGACACAAATTAGAAAAAAATATATAAATTATAAATGAAGTCATCGGCATATTTGCTGGTCATCTTGGCAACTTCTTCCTATATTTTGGTCTTTAAATCTTTTATGGTCTCTGGACGGTTCGCGTAAACACGGGATTTCAAAAAACCCACATAGAAAAAAAATCATTCAATGGGTTATATTAAGTTATATTATGCTGCCGCACCCTTGAACATCCGTTCGAAAAGTAGGCCTCAATGGCAAACGCACGCTCCTCACTGTTCCAACGCGTGATGCCGATTAAACTGTGTCGGGACAAAAACTTTATAGTTTCGCCTCTCGAACGAGACCACTAGTGCTCCGCTACATCAACCGACTGAATTGCGCGCATTTCAAAAAAAGGAAGTTATGCGGAAGGAAGTTAAATAGATGTTTTAAACATTTATGCTGTTTGTAATGTCTGTTGATGTAATAAACTAATTTGATTTCATTTCATTTATACTCTGCCATATTTATATCTATTTATATTTATTATCTTTGATGATTTTGAGCACACCTTACCAATATACCAACCCTAATGTATGGAAGCGAAGCATGGAACTGGCAGAAGAAGGATGAAACATGCAGTTGAAATGAGTTCTCTTAAACGAATGTGTGGATACTCTATCTATGATATAGAGTGTCAAATAAAAATATAAGAAGTGAATGCGGTGCGAATGATGGTGTTATGAACAAAATAATGAAAGAATTATTAAGATTCTTTGAACACATGGAAATAATGAATGAAGAAAGAATGGTAAAAAAAAGTATGTGTTAACGATGTAAATGGAACCAGAAAAAGAGGAAGACCGAGGAAAGCGTGGCACGATCAAATAAATCAAATATTGAATGTCGGCCGAGGAAGCGAGAGAAATATGTTAGGATAGAAAAGTGTAGCAGTCCATTCTTTCTGCCTACCCCTTCGGGGAGATGGCGTGATGGTTAGTTAGTTAGTTTTTGAGCACACACTAATTTACCAACCAATACGCCATTTTTAGAAGATGGACAGTCCCACTGCTCTATACTGACATGCCTCTCGAGATTCCTCTACATTTATAACTAACTAACTAACTAACCATCACGCCGTTTCCCCGAAAGGGTAGACAGAAAGAATGGACTGCAACACTTTAATCCATGCTGCACTCCATTCTTCTCTTTTCGCCAACGCGAGAGACGCGGTGTGATGGGTTGCGAACCTCATCGCCACCAATAGGCATCTCCCGCGCACACTTCAATCATTCAACGTCTACATAATAAATCTAAAACAAATTATACAAAATACAATGATATAAAATAAAATAACACAACAATAATTTAACACATAATGTTCTTTTAGATGGTGCACTTGTCGTCAGCTGGACGATCCGGACATTTGTGTTTATTTAATTTTTTATTCCACCGTTTTCATTTTAATTAGGCACTTAAAACAATCCAACACCAGCAAAAAAATACATTTATACATCGCAAATAGCACGCTCGTTGATTTTCCCGACTTAAAAAAGTAAGTAACGATTGGAGCTTCATTTGAACAGTCGAACTAGCCCCACTTCGCTTTCTCTTTTGTAATAACCCCGTATATCGCATGAACAGTAATCTACAAAGGAAATTATAATAACCCAAGAACAAAGGAATATCGTGAGTGAGCGAGGGAAAAAACTTATCTTTTCTTTGAAACTCTCTGGTATCAGAAGATTTCTTACAGATTATTTTTGTTTATGGACATTAGTTCTCATGCTGATGAGGGTCTCCGCTTATATTTTGTGGTCTTCATGTAAATTAAGGGTCGCCAAGGGTCAAAAACAAGAAAAGTAAGCCGTATTGATTAGCGTGAGCCGAAGGAAAATTCGCATTTTCAAAATAGGTCACTGTTGTTGGCCGTACAAAGAAAAGACTTTTAATTATATATAGCATCAAATATGATCCGTTTCTTCTATTCCCTTTTAGTGAGTTTTTTTTAGTCCATTTTTTTGCCCGAAACACTATGATACTTTAACATTATCTTCTTCTCTTCTTCTTCTTCATCAGCCTACTCCCATCCACTCCTGGAAAAACGCCTCCTCCATTCGCTTCCATGTCACTCTGTCCTGTGCAGACTGCATCCAAGTTACTCCGACGTGTCTGTTCAGATCATCCTTCCACCGTAGTTGCGGTCGCCCTGCACTTCTCTTCGCCGTTCACGGTCTCCAAGTCAGCAGTCTTTTTGTCCATTTTTCATCTGAGCTTCTGGCTACGTGATCTGCCCATTGCCATTTTAGAGTCGCTACCCGGTAGATGATGTCAGTGACCTTTGTTTTTTCTTTTCATGGCTCCTTGGGTCACTCGTAGTTTCTCGGCACTTTGTTTGGAGAATGTAACAGTTTCAAGACCATAAGTATCAACTGGCAGAACGCAGGCTTCATAGACTTTTCATTTCAGGTTGATCGATATTTTCCGGATTTTAACATTATAAACTGATAAATTAAATAACTTTGTTTTATGTATCACAATTGTATTTTTATTTTACGCGACAGCTGTTTCGTCAACCAATGTTGACATCATCAGCTGTTACAAATATATATTAAATGTCAAATTTTCATGATTTATCGAACCTTTATGTGTATTTGTTCTTATGTCAATTTGAATAATTTCTTTGATATAATTTTGAAGTTCTAGCTGAATCTAACCTAACTCAACTCCAACACTTAGCGTCTTGCCTGCTATCGTCCTCGGTGTCTTCATTCCGGAAGTGGTTAGTTAGTAATTTAGTTAAATTTAATAAATTGAATGTCGGCTGCATGAGTGAGAATTGAAAGTGAAAAGGATAAGAAGTGAGGCTCTTTTCTTCTACGTTATTCCGCTACCTTGATGTGTTGGCATGTTTTTATATTGTGAATTCTTTGCATATGGTGAGTTAATTGCTTCATATAAAGTCGGAATATAAATCTTTGTTTAATAAGAATACAGAATGTGAGGCATCTAGGCCGGTACAAGTTAATTCGATCTACCAACACAGAGAGCCCTGTCCAGGGGTTGTCATTACTCAGTATTGGGTTTAGGGCGGTGTGCTTAGGGCGGGGCGGGGATAGTCAACCTTGACAGGTATATTGTCACCTATCAGGTACCCCGGATTTAAATTCCTATAATGACCTTTTCCTATAATGAAAAAGAATAATTAAATGTTATATATGGTTTGTTCTACTATATGGCTGCGAAACCTGGACTCTTAAAGTGAATATAATGAACCGTTTTTTTTAAGGAACATAGAAGTTCCCGCCACATACCCGAGGCTGTTATAGGGCCAAGCGGCGCCGTTTTGTCAGCCTCGCTCGTACACTCCCTGGGCCTGTCTCCAGTCCATCCGGGACTAACATTTAAAGACGGCAACAACAAGGGGGTGCCAGACCACATTTAATTTACCCCATCTTACTTCTATGCTCCGCTGTACTTTATTGAATAAATAAGCATAATATATAATACATGAACATTTCAGAAACATTATTTAAAAGATAAAAATAATGATACACTGCAAGAATATACAGCGGGAAGAACAGGGAATCGGTTAGAGGCGTTTGAGATATGGATATACCGCAGTATGCTCCGTATACCGTGGACTGATAGGGTCAGTAATGCAGACGTACTACAGAGTGCCATAGCCAATAGAGAGCTGTTATCGAGTGTGAAGATTAGAAAAGTCTCATATTTGGGTCATGTGCTAAGGGGAGAAAAATGCCACCGCCTTCGACTGATATTTATGGGTAAAGTAGAGGGACGTCGGCAAGTTGGTAGAAAGCAGTTGTCTTGGCTGCCAAACATGAAAAATGGACAGGAATTACAAGAGTTCAGAACAAGTGCCAAGTGGCGCAGGACAGAGATGCCTTTGCTGCATTGATCACTAACGTTGGGGGGCCTGACATGGCACTGTAATCAGAAGAATAACTTTTTCCGAAAAAAGACAAAAAAAAAATAATAATAAGCGAATACAGTGCGAACGAATGTGTGTAACTTTTGACCCTTATGTATGGAAGCGAAGCATAGAACTGGCAAAATATCGATCAAAGTAAAATGAATGCAGAAGAAATGAAATTTTTAAGAGGAAAGTGTGAAAAATCTGTGTATGATAGAATGTCGAATGAAAATATAAGAAATGAGTGCAGTCCGAATGAAAGTGTTTCGGACAAAATAATGAAAGGATCATTAGATTGGTTTGGACACATATACACAGTAAATGTTAACGATGTAAACGTAACTAGAACTCCATTGTGCACTGCCACCTTTGCTTCAGTCGATATATTTATATTTGCGGTAATGAGTTTGAGTGCACCGTTTATTTTGTTTCCAGCTCCAACCCTTCTTCCGATATCTTTCTCCATTCTTCCATCTCTTGTAAACATGCTTCCCGGATAAACAAATTCGGTAACTTTCTCTAATTTCTCACCGTTCGTACTGATGTCACAATTCGTCATACCTACATACTTTCTTTTCAAATACCATGACTATAATGTTTGATTGAGATAAGTTGTTGAAGTTTTTTAATATATTTTTTAAAATATCGAAATAAAAATTTAAGCTATTAAAATGTTTACGACCCCTGATGACACCAAGGGTGATGACAGGATAAAGGCCGCAACACACTGTGCTATTTGAAGGGTGACGGACGCTGTCGGATGCGTGACGGACGGTTATCGATTAGTAATGCTACAATAAAATGATAATTAACTTTTAATAGGACATACAGTGAAATCGGTTAGGTTCCATACTCTATTTTCTCTGAGGCTGTAGTAAATAATTAATTATGAATAAATATCTAACATAAATAAATCTATTAGTTTAAAAATATTATTGTGACATCAACCAAGCAGAGTGACGAACTTTGTGACAGAGTGTCAAGAGCTATGACTGCTACATCGACGGACCCAGGTTCGATTCCCGGCGATGACAGTTTGATTGTTACACTGTCTTTGATCTGGTGTAGAATTCACGTGACAATCAAATGGCGATAGATAAGCTACCTATCATATGTCATGAGTGAAAATATAACAAGTGAATGCGGTGCGAATGAATGTGTTAAGAACAAAATAATGAAAAGATCATTAAGACGGTTTTGACACGTGGATATAATGAATGAAGAAAGAATGTTTAAATAAGTATATGTTAATGATGTTTATGGAACTAGAAATAGAGGAAGACTGAGGAAAACGTGGTACGATCAAATAAATCTAATATTGAATGTTGCCCACGTGAAATCGACGTGCGTGCATGATACGATCCATGAATGTTGAAGAATCGAGAGAAGTATATCAAAGTAAAGTGTGGCAGTCCATTATTTCTGCCTACCCTTTTAGTGAGTATTCTAGCAGGGACGTCGGGGAGATGGTAGAAAGCAGCTGTCCTGGCTGCGGAACATCAAAGAGTGGACAAGAATAACAAGAGTTCAGAACCTGTTCCTAATTGTATCGTCCTAATTGTAACGACAATTAGGACGAAACAATTTCAAGAAAGGAGCCGACCGAATAATTCAGTTGGGTGGGGCGGCTTTTGGGAAATTACGTCATGTTCTCACTTCCAAAATACCACAATGCCTCAAGACTAAAGTCTTCAATCAGTGCGTCCTGCCAGTCATGACGTACGGAGCCGAGATGTGGACACTGACAAAAGGTCTAGTCTACAGGTTCAAGGTCGCCCAGCGCGCCATGGAAAGAGCCATGCTTGGAATTACCTTGAGGGACAGATTTAGAAACGAATTTATTCAACAACAAACCAAGGTGACTGAGATGGCTCTACGGATAGGCGGGCTGAAGAGGCGGTGGGCTGGTCATATCTATCGGAGAACCGACAGCCGATGGGGAAAACGGGTTCTGGAGTGGAGACCACGTACAGGATTCCGTAGAGTTGGACGTCCCCCTGCCCGCTGAACCGACGAACTGAAGAGGATTGCTGGACATGGATGGATGGGAGCGGCAATGGATAGGGGGCGGTGGCGTGCTTTGGGAGAGGCCTACATTCAGCAGTGGATGACAGACGGCTGATGATGATAATGATGATGATGAGAACCTGTTTCAAGTGGCGCAGGATAGAGATGCCTTTGTTGCACTGATCGCCAACGTTGTGGGTACCTGACATGGCACCGAAGAGACCCCGTTAGAGAGACGGCGTGATGCATAGTTATTTGATAAGTTATAAAGTTATTCCGAAATTGAAATGTTTAATCTATTATGTGTTATTTATTGTCAGGTAGTATAATCTCTTTTATGTATGTCGAGCAAGTAAACTCAAATTTAAATTACGTATGGGTTTTTGAAAACTGTTCTTTATTCAAAATTTTACAATTTTGCACGACGCCGACGCCGACGCCTAGGCCCGACATCAGACGTCGTACTTCCGGAAGGTGGGCGACCCTTCCATACGTATTTCCACAGAGAAATGTGTACCCAGTTAGCCCAGATTAAATTGCTCAAGACGTTGTCGATTTCCGTAGAAAAACTTCACACGGGAATTTTCTGATTAAACCGTGTTAAAAAAATATTGGTTTTAAGATAATCTAATAGTTTTTCAGAAATTTCTTAACTAACTAAATAACCATCAAGCCGTTTCCCTGGAGGGGTAGGCAGAGAAGACGGATCGTCACATTGTTCTATCCGGACATAAATCTTGCGACTCTTCTACATTCACACATCGTGACATGCACGCTTGTCGATTGTTCCTACTTCAAACATGGCCGCCTTTCAGTAATTGATTATTTTGGTCATGCCATGTCTTTCTTGGCCTTCCTCGACTTCTTTTCCCATTCATACTACTTGTCTACCTTATCTTTTTAACCGTTCTTCCCTCATCCATTCGTTGCATATGTCCAAACCATCTTAGTGACCCTTTCTTGATTTTATTTATCACGCATTCATCCGCCTTACATTCCTTTCTTACTACATCATTAGATATTCTATCATACATTGTTTTTCAGCACATTCTTATTAGTGACCTCATTTTTACAGCATACGAGTATATCCTACTTTCATCCTTCTTCTGCCAACTCCAAGCTTCACTTCCATACATAAGGGTCGGGACTAGAATTCCATTGTGCATTGCTATCTTTGCTTCAGTCGATATATTTCTATTTGCGGTAATGACTTTGAGTGCACCAGTTATTTTGTTTCAAGCCCAACCCTTCTTCCGATATCTTTCTACATTTTTACATCTCTTGTAAACATGCTTCCCAGGTAGACAAATTCGGTAACTTGCTCTAATTTCTCAACGTTTGCACTTATGTCACAATCTGTCATACATTCTTCCTTTTCAAATACCATAACTTTAGACTTTGACACGTTCATTACAAGGTCATACTTATTGCATACTTTGTACATTCTTGACACTGGGACTTGTAGATCGTCCATGCTGTCAGCGACAGCGTCGTCTGAATATAGCAAACAGCTGATGGAAATCTCTTAATTGAAGAATTAATTGTATCTCAATAGAGACGAAGATGCAAATTGGAAACAGAATATGGTTGATCGAGGTGTTTACAGGACTTATGACCTATCATTGGTTGGGTTAAGCGCACGCCTTATGTAATACAACATTCCTTATTCCACCTTTTTTCTTATGACCACCATGTCCGTCAAATTTTTGGAAGTTGTATATATGTTAAACTGTAACACCACTTTTTACATGGTAGTTTTTTCAATCTACATACTAACGCCATCTATAAAGATTGTATTTAAAGCATTAAGCAGAAGATCTTTTTAACGCAATGTGAAAGGCTACCGCCATTAGCGCATTGCTAGAAACCGCCTGGAGATGTCACTCCAATCTATATGCTATAATTTGGACCAGTTTTTGTTTTTTTTACAACATTTTGAATGTATACAAATACTTGTAGACGAATACTGGATTTCTTAATTGAATTATATTTTTAGGAATAATTAAATGTAACGATGTGTTTATTGTGACAGCAACTGGTTTCCACAGACTAATCAGGCAGACTGGATAGCCTGGCGAAACCGGTTCTTGTTAAAAATAAAGACAAAAAGTGGAAGTTGGAAACAAATTAAGAATATAAATTAGGTAATTGTTAATAGCCTGTTTTCCCTGCTATTTTTGTGATGTTTGCATTATTATTCAATTGTCCTTTATACACCTTATTACATTAATAATAATTTTTTAGAAATTTGCTATTTTTTTTGCTTATCCCTTTCTTTTTCTAGTTCCCCTCTTCCCCTCCTCTGACTTCGCATTATTAACTTTCGCTTTCTCACCCCCCTCCTATGATTTCACCTCGGTTTATTATTAAATGTAAATGTTTTATTTTAGTTAGCTTAAGAGTTCAGTTCGCAAATGTTTGTCAATTTACTATTTGTATGATCGCTCCTTAAAATGTCGACTTTCGTGGTATATAAGAAGAATTTGCCGGAAATTCTGCTGTTCTGTTTTAATCGAAGAAGAGTGCAGGTGAGGTGCATAAAATATTTGTAGAAGTTTAAAGCGATCATGCTTGAATGGTAATGACGCTTCAAAGCTGGTGATTTGAGCGTTGACGACAATGATCATCCTGGAATAGCGAAAAATGAACTCCTCAAACCGGGTAAAACGGTATCAGAGGAAGTCTACCGACAACAGTTAATGCGATTAAAGCAGGTACTGGCTGAAAAACGATGGCGCAATCGCGCTCAAAAACTAAATACAAAATGTGGGTTGGGAGATTATACCACACCCGCCTTATTCGCCAGACGTGGCACCATCGGACTACCACTTGTTCAGATCCATAACGCATACCTTAGAAGAGTAGCATTTCCATTCAAATTCAGATGTCAAGAATTGGGTCGATGCCTGGATTACATCAAATGTTTTCATCTATTGCCAGAAAGATGGGAAAATTAGTGGCTTACGATAGAACATATTTCGATTATTGTGTTTTTTTTATTTTACCTTTCAAATAAATGCAATTTTCATACAAAAAATGGACCGAACTTTCCGATTCTCCCAATATATATATATTTTTTTTAGCTAATTTTATTTATTTTCATTATCTTTCATATAAAGATTTTCCACTCAATCGACTAAGGTATCTTATTTCTACTGCATTTATTCTACTTTCATCTTTCTTTGCTAGTTCCAAATTTCACTTCCTTATGCAAGGGTTGGCACAAGAACACCATAGTGTATCGATTGTGTGAATATTCGAACTGCAAATGTAGTTAGCCCCAGTTTAATACCATTTATGGTATTTGCACTGTAAATGAAGACTACAGGGGAAAAACAAGGAATGTCAGTAGAAGGTTAATTTGAATAAATTGAGAATAAAGCTAATCAAAGTCTATATTTTTCTTAGCAATTAGCAATCGATTATCTGGCCATAGTCGATGATACAGATCATTTTTGAATACGAAAATTTTACTGTGGATAGATACGTACAAATGCCGCTAGATGGCACTATTACATTTATTTTGAATTTTAACTGACATTCCTTGTTTTTCCCCTGTAGTCTTCAAATGTAGTCAGTGGCACAATGGGGGTTAAACGTGTTGCCAGTTCTATTTTCAAACGAAATATAAAATTCTTTTGTTTTAAAATCTGCTTAGGCAAAGCTTTTCAAGGTTACGCATAAATTATTCTTTCGAGTTTCTGTTACGAAAGTTGATTTTTGGCGTTAATCAAAGTACAACATTATTAATATTTAAATAACTCAAAGTTGATTCAACGTTTTGCCCGGGTAGATATTATACAAGTTCACAAGAAGAAATGTGCCGCTAGCAAATTAAAAAACTGTGAGTACATTTGCTTTTATAAAATAATATGTACTCGTACAATACAGAATACTGCTAAAATTAGTTTTTCGTAACAGAATTATAGACGGAGAAACTAATGGGAAGGTCAACCAGCGGACCAAGATAAATTTAATATTATATTTAAATCAGTAGTAAGTCCATTGTTTTGGCCGAAACACTATGATACCTTAATATTTGAAACTGTTAAATTAAAACTTTGTTTTTTGTATCACAGTTGTATTTTATTTTACGCGACAGCTGTTTCATCAACCTATGTTGACATCATCAGGTGTTACAATAATATTTCAAACGTAAAATTTTCGTGATTTTTCGAATCTTTATGTGTATTTGTTCCTATGTCAATTTGAATAATTTCTTTGATATAATTTTAAAGTTATTGCTGAAATTGAGTTAGGTACCTAAATATTAAAAAAAAAAAACGGTTAGTTACTATTTATAGGAGAAAATATTAAAGGTGGAAAATATAATAATAGAATAATAATAATAATAATACAGTAATTAAAAGGAACAATTACACATAGTATAGAGTCAAAAACGAAGAAACATAATAAATTAAAAACGATAAACAATAACAGGAAGTAGATTTCATTAATAAGAAAGGTGAGAAAAATTTAAAGTAGTATTATTATTTTTTAGCTAAATTGTACAGGGGAAAAGTTTTTGATGTACTATATACTAATGGGAAATAAGCTGGAATTTGGTTATTTACAATATTTAGTTAACATTTTTTTGCCTTCTTTTGCCTTTGCATCTTCTATTTCACTATAATATTAACTAACAGTCATGTATAATATTAACAGGACGTTTTTATTTTTTTTACATTTGACCGGATTCTTGTCCGTTATATCCGAAGTTCGTTAAATAGAGGTCCGTTATATCGAGGTTTCACTGTACTTATAAACCATATTTTAAACGATTTATATATCAATAATTAAATTTTTAAAAATTTACGTAATTATTTTCATATTATTTTTGTTCAAAATCTTGTTTACCACCCCTGATCCGTATGCATATAAAGAAGTTAGTTTATAATAGCGTCACTAGTTTGTCAATGCCAGCTTGTCTTGTATGATTGTCATTCTGCCTTTGGTCTGGTGCAGAATTCACGACGATAGGAGTGTGATTGTCATACTGCCTTTGGTCTGGTGCAGAATTCACGTGACAATAAAATGCCGATAGATTAACTACCTATCACATATCACGAGAATCAATATGATAGCTATACCTTTACATACTGTAATAATGTAAAGAGCGATTCAACAAAATAATAATAATAATAATAATTGATGATGCTGATTGCCGGTAATAATATAAAATAAATAATGTATACTGTTTATGTCTAGTGTATTTCGGTAGCGAAACTGATATAATTCATTTTGGTGGGGGAATTGTCCTCGTAATAGATCATCTCGGACAGACAAAAACCTTTGATTCGTGTCTCTACCCCTTATCATTGCCTAAATCGGCAGCCATGTTGTCCAGCTGTCTTATTTATTTCCCATAAGATCAATATTTTCATTACGGCAGCCGCAATAATATTGTCGCTTTAGGGGTGTATTTACAAAATAAAATAAATATCCATTTGTTTTCTTTTAAATATACCATAAACAAACTCCGCCAGAGAATGATCAAATGCTATGTGTGGTCTGTTTTATTGTACGGGTGTGAAACTTGGACCCTGAAAGTTAACTCAATGAACAGGCTGGAAGCATTTGAAATGTGGCTCCATCGCCGAATGCTCAGAATTACCTGGACAGACATGGTTACTAATACCGAAGTCCTGAGGCGAGCTAGAGTTGACAGGGAATTTTATCAACTATGAAGGTTCGAACAAAACACACTGAAAGGTCCATCGCAGCATTTGAAAGAAGGGTTCTTAGGACAATATATGGCCCAGTGAGAGACCACAATGGTTGGCCTCGTCGATATAACCGAGAGCTATATGATATCTATAAAGAGCCCGATGTGATCAGATCCATCAAAGTAGGGCGCTTGAGATGGGCTGGTCACATAATCAGAATGGACGACGACAACCCTACAAAACGCCTCACGCTCTCAGTACCACAGGGACGTAGAAGACCAGGAAGGCCCAAAATGCGATGGATGGACAGTGTCAACACGGATGCATCGGTGTTGCAAGTGAGAAATTGGAGAATAAGGGCATCAAACAGACAAGAATGGAGGAAGCTCCTGGATTCAGCCAAGGCCCACCCAGGGCTGTCGAGCTTAGGATGATGATGATGAAGGTTCGAAAGATCTCACATCTGGGTCATACACTGCGTGGAGAAAAGTACCACCTTCTCCAACTGATATTGGAGGGGAAAATTGAGGGACGCCGAGGGCCCGGAAGGAGACAGATGTCCTGGCTGCGAAACGTGAGGGAGTGGACCGGCATCCGAAGTGTCGAGGAGCTGTTCCGAGCGGCGCAGGACAGGGACAGGTTCGCCAAGGTGATCGCCAACGTTGGGGGGACCCGACAGGGCACTTGAAGAAGAAGAAGATAAACAAACTGTACGTTGTTTCCTATGAGTAGTATGTAAAGAAGATAAATAAACTCACTTTTCTATCTTGTCTCTTTTTGACTGTTCTTCTTCTTCTTTCTATGAACGTACAACTCTTTTATTCCAAGCTCCCCAATTCTGCGCCTTTTGCTCCCAGCTGTCCGCTTCGCCCAACCATTTCAGATCAGCCAGAACATTATCTATTACTTGGCTTGTAGAGTCTGGTTTCTTCCAACTGCGACAGCTAAAACATATAAGGAGATATTTACCTGTTGGTGAAGCTAGGACCCTCGTAAATTATTTTGTAGTGTTACGTTTAGATTATTGCAACGGAATATACGCTGGATTGCCAAATAATTAATTAAGCAGAATACAAAGCGTATTTAATGCTGCTGCCCGATTGATTATGGGGCAACACTGTCATATCACGCCGCTCCTGAAGGACCTTCATTGGCTTAAAATCCGAGAGCGAGTAAAATATAAATTGTGTTTGACAGTGTTTAAGGCTCGACACCAGAGAGCGCCAGCGTATATATCGGACCTCTGCGTGACACCCATGCCAACGGAAAGGCAACGTTCACTCCGATCAGTAGAAACAAGTGCAAACAACATAGCGATTCCAGTCAGAGCCAATAAAGCATGTTTCTATGATCGTGCTTTCAGCGTTGCGGGTCCGTTGGCGTGGAATAGCCTCCATGTTAGTATTAAGTATGAGGATAGTGACGTGAAATTTTAAAAAAACTTCTAAAGACTGCACTGTTCGGTCAGTCATTTCCTAGTGCGCCCTTGGAGTAATTGATTTTACAAAACGGCGCACTTAAAATACAAGTCATCAGAATAATAATAATTATCCATTATGTTTTTACCTATATTAATGATAACCGAAAGTAAAGTCAAGATATACAAGGCATGCGTCTGCCCCATCATGACGTATGGAATATAAGTCAGAGCCGATACAAATAGGACTAAGAACCTTCTTAGAGTAGCAGAAATGCGAACTCCCTTGTACGCCCTATCAGAGCAGGAGTTCCCCAAGGTTCAGTAATGGCTCCTACTCTGTTCAACATCTACTGCAGTGATATCCCTCTTCCCCGAGATCAGAACACCCACATTGCCCAATTCGCTGACGATACGGGCATCATCTCCAGTGCTAAAAGGCCGCTTCTCGCGACCCGCAGGGTGCAAAAACAGGCCGATGTGCTAGAGGTGTGGTGCAGAAACTGGCGCATTACCATCAATCCGAGTAAAAGCGCAGCGACCCTTTTCAGTAAAAGACACATTCCTCCAAACATTCCCAACATAAAAATGTTCGGCCAAGACGTTCCTTGGACCAAAACAATCAAATACCTTGGGGTTACCTTGGATTCTAAGCTGACATGGAGGCCACACATTACAAATAAAGTCAAAGCCGCGTCAAAAGCAATCTCAGCCCTCTACCCAATGTTAGCTAGAAACAGTAAACTAAGCATCGACAATAAACTCCTGATATACAAAACGGTTATAAGGCCGATCTTCACTTATGCAGCCCCAATCTGGGGCTATGCAGCTTCGAGTCACATACAAAAACTCCAAATCCTGCAAAATAAGGCTATCCGTTTATCGCTTGGTGCGCCTTCATGGACCAGGATTACACAACTGCACCTAGAATCGGGAATCCCGATGATAGATGAATTCATTCTGAAACTTGCCGAACGTTTTTACAAAGGACTCCCTTCACATCCCAACCCCACAATAAAAGACCTCTCTAATTACGACCCAAACACTTCCAGCCGCCACAAGCGCCCAAAATCGATTCTCCTTCAGAGGAACACTCCGGGCCACACAAATCATGCCCCCGAATAAACTAACAACCCACCAAATCACCTTCCAACAATGTTCCCATCAGACGTAAGAGGAATAGCCACATGAGCTGAACCTCTGTAAGCCAGAAGATCCAAGTCCAAGTCCCTACGCTCCATCGCAGGCAAAATCCGCAGAGATCGGATCAGAAATGAAACGATAAGGTCTGTCTGTGGTGTTGAGGACATAGTAAGATAGCGAAGAAGCAGAAGGCGCCTTTGGAGAGACCACGTGGACCGCATGGAGAATACAAGAATTGCAAAAATTGTTAAAGATGAAAACCCAAGCAGCAAGACGTTACCAGGAAGGCCGCCAAAAAGATGGAGAGATGGCTGGACATCATCATCCCAGGACAACTCACCTTCATAAACAGGTCATACGACCTAAACTAAGAATTTCTGTCACGGGATGGCTGTTTTGAGGGAACACTTCCCAGAGCGCCTCATCTCAATTAGGGGCGATTTGGAATGGCCGGCCCGCTTTCCCGATTTGTCCCCTTGTGATTTTTTTCTATGGGGTTTTTTAAAATTCCGTGTTTATGTGAACCATCCAGGGACCCTAAAAAATTTGAAGACCAACATCTAGGAGGAAATTGATAAGAGAACGCCTGATATGCTGGCAAGAGTCATGACATACGCTAGAAATCGGTTTACTCAGTGTATGGAGAATGGGGGACGTCACCTACCTGATTTGATCTTCAAAAACTAAGTAAAACAAAACTTTAAGTATGTGCCTACATTATAAAAAACAAAACAAAAAATCGGATTCATACAATGGGTTTACTTCAGTTTGGAAAAAAAAAAGTTATGCTATCGCACCCTGTATAATATAGTTAAGTTAACCTTTCCCTTACGGTGCGGTGCTAAAATAAAAACGTGCGTTCCGGTGTAGGGTAGTCAGTACGCGTAAAAAATTAGCGATTTTAAATCGGAAAATAGGAACATTCATAGCTAATCCCCTTATATAATTATAATTGAAGTCTCAAATTATGATAATTGAGATTTAATTGCTAAAAACATTAAATAACCATCTGGCAACGCTCACGGAACGGGCATAGGTCCGCTCTGGTTGCAAGCTCGAAAGCGACTGCCGGCGCGGCGGAACGGCGGAGTAAGAACATTGAGCTAGAACATATGCAAGAGAGATGCGAATATAGTGTGACGCACTCAAGCGCTCTTTATACGCGAATTTGTTTTCGATTTCCACAAAATATTATTAATATTATTCTGATTATTATTAATATTATTTTATAAATCAATGCGTAAATATATTATGGAGGAATACCTAAAATCTAAACCTTGTATTTATTATATTTAGAGAGATATTGATGGTTTTTAGAAGCAACGTATAGAAGATACCCATCATAGGGAAGGGAGGGTTAAAATGACTTTTACACCAGAATCCTGAACGTAACAGCCAACGTGTTAACTGTTGTTAACAAATGTATTAAATCACATCAATTACTTTAAGAACCTTATTCAAATTTATTATAATATTTCGGGTATATAAACAGCAGTATCATTGCTGTATTGGAATGTAGTTCTGTGATGCTTTTGATGTGTTTAAATAAATAAATGAAATAAATAATTTGCCTTCCTAATAAAATACATAGAACGCATGTACAGTTTCCTAGAAAGAGGTTATGTAAGAAGCTTATTAAATCAATAAAGAATATATTCTTCCTTTGTGAATGGTTCATCCCGAAGTCGATATGAAATATTATATTGTTTGCGTTAGCCGAAGTATTTTAGTGGGGGAAACATTTGAGAAAACAGTATATCAGGTTATATTTTTCAGAACTGTTTTTTTTATTTACATAAAAACGTATATTTTTCTCTTAATAAGCTTACCAGAAAATTGACCCTTCAATGCATTTTGTATTTAATATTAACAAGAATAATAATTTTAGTTTTCCATTGCAATATAGAAAATTGAAAAAGTTAATGAATACGTGAAGAGCAAATTTACTAGAAAGCTAAATTTGTTAATTCACTAACTAACCATCACGCCGCCTTCCAAAGTGGTAGGCAGAATGAATGTACTGCCACACTTTTCTTTCCTCATCTCGATTACTCTACATTCATACATCGTGTCATGCACGCACGTCGATTTCTCCGAATTTTCACGTGGCCGACATTTGATATTTTTTTATTTGATCGTTCCACGTTTTCCTCGGTCTTCCTCAATTTCTAGTTCCATTTACTACGTTTACATATACATTCTTTAGCATTCTTTCTTTCCAACAACAACAACACCATCACGTCGTTTACCCGCAGGGGTAGGCAGAGAGAATTGACCGCCACACTACGCTATCCTGACATACCTCTCTAGATTCCTCCACATTCATACATCGAGTCATACACGTACGTCGATTCTTCCGGCTTCTGACATGACCAACCTTTAATATTTCATTAATTTGGTCATGCCTTGTTTTCCTCGGTCTACCTCGACTCCTTACTCCATTTACATCGTTAACGTATACTTTTTTAAACCATTCTTTCCTCACCCATTTTTTTTTCTCTTTCTTTCCAAGTGTCCAAACCATCTTAATGATCCGTAACATCTTAATCTTATATTTATATGTATAAATCTTCTGTAGATGTGTATGTCACTGAACTCCTCCTAAACGGCTTACCGATTTTGATGAAATTTTTTGTGTGTTTGGGTGGGTCCATGGATAGTTTAGATTCGGGTTCGTTTATTATAAATTAGACCCGGTAGGTGGCGCTGCTATCTGGTATACTATTATATTTTTAATAATGAATGTAAGGTTCGTTGTTACTGAAATGACCTTAAATAATACAAGAAGCCTAGAAATTATAGAGCCATGATAAACTAAATAAATGTATTATATGATATTCTGTCGCAAGTGAATCGATTCAAATAGTTTCAAATCGATTCAAATAGTTAAAAAACATAGTTTTATATAATTATGATTCAAATATAAATAATTCAAAATTAACTAACTAACCATCACACCTTCTCCTTAAAGGGGTAGGTAGAAATAATGGACTGCCACACATTTCATTCCTGACATATTTTTCTGCATTCCTCATCACCTCACCCGCATCGTGTCATGCACGCGCGTTGATTTTTCTGACTCCTCACGTGGCCGACATTCAATATTTGATTTATTTGATCGTGCCACATTTTCCTTGATCTTTCTCTATTTCTAGTTCCATTTACATCGTTGACATAATTTTGTTTACAATTCTTTATTCATTCATTCATCGGTTTCGCCAGGCTCGCTGGCATAGATAAACTTTTCATTCAAAAATAAAAATAAAATAAATACAAAACTGGAAGTAGTAAAAAACCTCATTTTAATTAATAACTTATCAAATAGAAATATATTTAAATGTTTTTTATTATTATTTGAGATAAACTTAAAGCGTTAACATTGTGGAATTCCATAATGGCGAATTTTATGAATTAAAACACTGTTTTTTCCACTTTTTAGTTTATTTTTCTCGACATGTTTCGAAGGCTTACACCTTCATCATCGGGATAACGATATAAACTTTGGAATAAACAGTTTTTAATTCATAAAAATTCGTCAAATTTAAATATGAAAATAAATTATTTCTGATGCAAATTTGTAATCATTTGTGTAAAATACGTATTTTGTGCAGTATAAAAAATATAATTGTGTTTATATTGTGCTTAATGATGTAATTTTTGAATAAATAGTTCGATATTTAGGAAAACGTATGTTTACTGGAAGTTTTATCATATTATAAGGTTTACAGAACATTTGTTAAAGTCCCAACAAAGCAAAACAAGTCACTCTTTAATAATATCACAAAACTAACGTTGTTAAATAATAATTGTGTGTTAAATTATTATCAAAACATACAGTTCGATTTCATTTGTAGATTCTATGGTGCAATCGTGTGACACAATTTAATTAACTCCGACGAAAACAAAAGATCGCGTCAATTTCATAATTGGAACGAAACCGTCAATCTTAATTAACAAGCACGCTCTAACACCCGCAAACGCAGCGAAATATAATAAAAGTACTTACCTACGTTGAAAAGCGATGCAAAATCCACTCGATGCAACAGTTAGCTGTCACCGAAAGCAGCGGGAAAACGACGCCGGGCTGTCAAAGTTCCCGCCATCACATCACTAATTCATACATCATTATCGAAGTCGTGTATTTCGATTTGAAATTAAAGTTTTTAGCTCGCGGCTTGAATGTTTAATGAATCGCGGACACTTTTTGGGGTTCGTGGTGTTTGAGAGGAGAGCACGTCACGCCGCGACGGTGTCTGAAATGTAACTGAAGCGGTAAGGTCTGAAATTCTGAAAGTTTGCTCGTTCGCTTCGACAAAGCTGTGGATGTGATGTATTATACCTATGTTCCGGCGTATCTTTTGTCAAGTGGGTGATTGGGTGTATAGATACTAAACGATACATTTTCATGTATGAAAACAGAGTAAGCAAAACCAACAACAACCTAAAAACATAATCTATAATGAATCAACACGAAATCTAACAGAGCAATAGAAGAAATATATCGTTTTTACTGAAATTTCGCAAGTGTTGCTACATTATTAGGCAGTATTATATATATTTCAGTATCCCTCTCCACTCGCCCATCTCTTGTAAAAATACTACCTAAATACACGAACTACTTGCTCCAAATTTTCACCATTCACGCTAATGTTGCAGACTGTCATGATTTCTTCTTTTTCAAAAATCATTACCTTGAAGGGTTGGGGCAGGCAACAAAGTGAATGGTGCACTTAAAGTTGTCATCGCAAACAAAAACCTAACCAAAAAAAACTAGAATGGCAGTGCGCAATGATGTTCTTCTACCGACCCTTATGTATGAAAGCAAAGCATGGAACTGGCAAAAGAAGGATGAAAGTAGAATAAATGCAGTAGAAATGAGATCTCTTAGACGAATGTGTGATACTCTGTTTATTGTAGAGTGACGAATGAAAATATAAGAAGTGAATGCGGTGCGAATGATGGTGTTATGAACATAATGAAAGGATCATTAAGATGGTTTGGACATATGGAAAGAATAAATGAAGAAAGAATGGTAAAAAAATTATATGTTAACGATGTAAATGGAACCAGAAATAGAGGAAGACCGAGGAAAACGTGGCACGATCAAATAAATTAAATATTGAATGTCGGCCATGTGAGGAATAAGAAAAATCGACGCGCGTGCATGACACGATGTATGAATATTGAGGAAGCGAGAGAAATATGTCAGGAAAGAAAAGCGTGGCAGTCCATTCTTTCTGCCTACCCCTTCGGGGAGACTGCGTGATGGTTAGTTAGTTAGTTATTATATATATTTTCTAACAAACATCTGTTATTTAAGAATCACGAATTAAAACGTCTGTTTTCTAACTAACTAACCATCACGCCGTCTCCCCGAAAGGGTAGGCATAAAGAATGGACTGTCACACTTTAACCGATGCGGCACTCCATCCTTCTCTTTTCGCCCCGCGGGAGACGCGGTGTGATGGGTTGCGAACCTCATCGCCACCAAGAGGCATCTCCCGCCCACACTTCGATCGTCCAACATCCACAAAAAAATCTAAAACAAATAATATATAATACAATGATATAAAATAAAATAACAAAATAATAATACAAATATTAAAACAACGTCTGTTGAATAAATGCTGTAGAAATGATATTTCTTAGGTGAACGTGTTGAAAATCTGTGTATGATAGTGTTAAATTCAAATATAAAAAGTGATTGCATTGCGAATGAAAGTGTCATAAACAAAATAATTTTAGGGTAATTAAGATGGTTTGGAGAGCTAGAGAGGTTTGCCAGGATAGAGTAGTGTGGAGGTCGATTCTCTCTGCCTACCCCTGCGGGGAAACGGCGTGATGGTTTGTTTGTTTGTTTAAGATGGTTTGGACACTAGCAGAGGATAAATGAAGACAGAATGGCGAAGAGTGTAAATGTAAACGACGCAAACGGAACTAGAAACAGAGGATAGTCAAGGAAAACGAGGGAATCAAATCTATCAAATATTAAATGTCAGCGATGTAAGTAGTCGGAGAAATTTACATGCGTGCATGCTGCAATGTATGAATGTAGAGGAATCGAGAGAAGTATGTCAGGACAGAACAATTTGGCAGTCCATTATTTTTGCCTACCCCTCTGGGGAGACGGCGCGACAGTTAGTTATTAATATTTATTTAAAGATTAAATAATATACGACCGCAAACAATATTCATGTTTCGCTCTTCCTACTTATATATTCGCGAGTACGAGATAACTAATTGGTCGTGTATGTGTCAATATAACCTAATTTTGTTAATTAGTTAGTTAACGTCTCTTTCTTACAGTATGTATTAAAATTTTGCCATAGACTTTTCTAAAGACTAATAGCTCTGTGGTTTCCTAGTTCCATACGTGACCCTTTTACTTTATACAGAGACATAATTACTGCTATCCTCCAGTCGAGCGGCGTATTTCCCTTCTCCAAGCACTAGTTAAATAGTTTACATAAAAATTCAGAAAACTATAAGAAACTTTTAATAAAATCTATGGCGATACAATCAAACCTAACAGCTTTTCTACTTTTCATTGTTTTTACGGATCTTTCCATTTCATTCTTACTTATTTTAAAAGTATTATCATTTATATTTAGTTATTTAAATTTTATTTTTATTAATAAATAAAGAATAAAATAAAGTTTTAAATTGTACGAGGAGAGAGCATCAGAACAAGAATAAAGGCATGCTGACAAAGGGAGTCTGCCTGCTACACGACAATGCCAGAAGTAACAGCTCGCCTCGTTTAAATGGGATGCCCTGAACCACCCCGCGCATTCCCCTGACCTAGCACCTTCAGATTACTATCTCTTTACCTCCCTGAAGCTGCACATGGATGGAAAAAGGTTTTCAACCGACGAGGAGATAAATGAGGAGGTGGAGAAGTGGACGAAGGGGTTGGCGGGAAATTACTTCGAGGAAGGCATCAAAAAGTTGATAACCCGCTTCACCATCTGCATTGAGAGGAATGGCGACTATGTCGAAAAATAGCTTACATATACGAGTATGTACTACGGTAACCATGTAATTCTTACTTATTTTATCTACTAACCATCACGCCATTTCCCCGGAGGGGTAGGCAGAGAGGATGGATCGCCACAATGGCCTGTCCTGGCATACCTCTCGGGCCTCCTCTACATTCAAACATCGTACCATGCACGCACGTCGATTATTCCGACTTCGAATGTGGCCGCCTTTTGGTAATTGATTAATTTGGTCATGCCATGTTTTCCTCAGTCGTCCTCGGCTTCTTTTTCCACTCACGCTGCTTGTGTACAACTTTTTAACCATTCTCATCACATCCATTCGTTCCATATGTTCAAACCATCTCAGGGATCCTTTTTTAATTTTATCCGTGATGCAGTCATCTGCCTTACATTTCTTTCTTATTTCATCGTTCGGTATTCTATCATACAACGTTTTCCCGCACATTCTTCTTAGTGGTCTCATTTCTACGGCGTTTATCCTGCTTTTATCAGTATTATCATTTATATTTAGTTAGTTTAATTTTATTTTTATTAATAAATAAAGAATCAGTACACTTGCTTTCTGGATATGCCTCGTAGTTCAAGCAACAGTTCCTTAACGATTTTTTTTGTTGGTTTTAATAAATAAATTTATAAGCAGGGAGCAGTTTTGAATTCTGGCAACACCCACTACGTACCTACATACATTATAACTGTCATACTTTATATCAAACAATGGACGGGAAAAGTTGTTTTTACGTTGTCATGAAGAACGAATTTTCAGAACAATTTACGTCTGAATATGACGATTCCGTTGCGAAGGGAGATAATAAAAAAAAACAATGGATCTCTCCTTTAAAGAGGACTCTTTTTTTCGGGGAAAAGCGTGCCTTGTGGAATATTTCGGCACCCGCACATACAGATTCCTGGGAGGGTTCAAGGATTTGCGTAATATTAGGCGAAACAGTGTATGAAAGAATACCTTACGAAGAATTAAGAAAGGAATGTGAGGGGGATGAATGTACCCTGAATAAAAATAAGAAAGGGTCACTAAGATAGTTCGGATATACGAAACGAATGGATGAGGGATGAAGTACCTAAGACGTATGTGTTGTAGAACGATGTACGACAGAATCTCAAATGCTGATATTCGAAAGGAATGTAGAGTGAAGGAAGATATTATGAACAAAATTATGAAAGGATCGCTTCGTTGGTTCGGACACATGGAGCGGAGTCGAGGTAGACTAGGAAAACATAGCATGACCAAAATAATAAAATTTTAAAGGTTGGTCATGTCAGAAGCCGGAAGAATCGACGTGCATGTATGACTCGCTGTATGAATGTGGAGGAAGGTAGAGAGGTATGTCAGGATAGAGTAGTGTGGCGGTCCATTCTCTCTGCCTACCCCTGCGGAGAAACGGCGTGATGGTTTGTTGTTGTTGTATAGATGAGGGAAAAATGATGAATTAAATATATGAAATATATTAGGTGTCGCTCGACCTCACCAAAATGTGGGTAAGGGAGATTATACCGCACCCACCTTATTCACCAGACGTAGAACCATCGAACTATCACTTGTTCAGATGAACGCATGCGTGACGACCTTCGTGGCCGAGTGGTAAGCGCATTGACTGCCACCCCGAATGTTCCGAATTCGATTCCCGGCGAGGGCAGTGGGATTGTCATACTGTCTTAATACTAACGTGAAAGATTTAAATTTACGGTATTTGAATTTATTTTACAATATTCAATATGAGCAGAAAATATCTCATTATTATGAAGAAGGAATCTGGTCGTGTCCAGGCTTGAACTCATGTCTCCTAGATCTGGAGTCAAACGTTATGTCCCCTAGATTACAACCGGAATGTTTTTCATCGGTTTTCCTCTATTACGTCGTTTCCATATATTTTTCACCATTCTGTCTTTATTCATTCTTTCCGGGTGTTCATACTATCTTAATGACCCATTTATTTCATTGAATTCACTCAATATTCAAGATCTATTGGCCCCAAACAGTGTCAAATGCCGTTCTCTGGAACGAAAAGCCAATTAGAGAACAAGTCGCTTGGCACAAATGGCAGTGGATCGGTCACACTCTGAGACGGAACCCAGCCTGCATCGCTCAGGGCGCACTAGACTGGTCCCCTATGTGGTGAAAGAGGAAGCGCCACCTGAAGATGAGCCCTGCAGGACAAGGTTAAAGCAGCAGGCCTCACTTGGGATGATGTTAGGCATCAGGCATGCGATAGAGTCGGGTGGAGAATGTTCCTTGAGGCCATATGCACCACGGAGGTGTGACAGGACAAAAATTAGAATTATTTTATTCATAACACTAAAACAAAAAGCTTAAAAAAATGCTAAGATGGCAGTGCATAATGGTGTTCTTGTGCCGACCCTTATGTGTGGAAGTTAAGCATGGGACTGGCAAAAGAAGGATGAAAGTAGAATAAATGCAGTAGAAATGAGATCTCTAAGACTAATGTGTGTTAAAACTGTATATAGAGTGTCAAATGCAAGTATAAGAAGTGAATGTGGTGCGAATGAACAAAATAATATAAGGGTAATTATGACGGTTTGGACACATGGAAAGAATGAGTGAAGACAGAATGGTAATATATTTAAACGGCGTGAACGGAGCTATAAATAGAGGAAGGCCGAGGAAAACGTGGCACGATCAAATCAATCAAATATTAAATGTCGGTCACGTGAGGAGTCGGAGAAATTGACGTGCGTGCATGACAAGATGTATGAATGTAGAGGAAGCGAGAGAAGTATGCCAGGAGAGAATAGTGTGGCCTTGCATTCTTTCTGCCTATTTCTCCGGGGAGACGGCGTGATGGTTAGTTAGTTTTAGTTAGTTTCATAACACTATCATTTACACTGCATTCACTTCATATATTTGCATTTGACACTCTATCATATACAGATTTATCATATTATACATTCGTCTGAGTCTTAGTAGACTTTAAGGAATCTCGTTTCTACTGTATTTATTCTATTTTCATCCTTCTTTTGTCAGTCCCATGCTTCACATCCATGCATAAGGGTGGGCAAAGAACACCATTAGTTGTTCAAGCAACAATACACAAGATTTTTCTTTTCGCTATTGAAATTCTTACATTCAATATGGATATAATTATATTTGTCAATGGCTTTAAAAGGGAATAGGTGACAATGTAACTTGAATATTGGACCAAATTAAATTCTCACAATACCCCGAGTAGAAAGGGCCTTATTTAGAAACGCTACGGGTATGTTCATTCCATTTTGCCAATCTTGAATGAAATAACACGATTGGAATTTTATCAATAGATTCGCCAAGGTTATTATAATATTTTACAATCATACTATTCAAATAAACACTTTATATGCGGGTGTCTCGTTACTCTAGCAAGCTAAGTAAAACTAACTAACTATTCATCATGCCATCTCCTCGAAAGGCTAGGCAGAAGGAATGGATTACCTCACTTTTCTTTCCTGACATACTTTCGATTCCTCAACATTCACACATTGTGTCATTCACGCACGTCCATTTCTGCGTCTCCTGGCGTGGCCATTGCTTTCACATTGCGTTAATAAAGATCTTCTGCTTAATGCTTAATCAAATCTTAATAGATGGCGCTAGTGAAGAAAGAACTAAAACATGTGGAGTGTGGTGTTACATTGTAGCATCTTCCAAAAATTTGTCAGACATGGTGGTCGTAAGAAGGGCGGAATGGGGAATGTTGTTTTACATAAAGCGTGCGTTTAACCCAACCAATGACAGGTCATAAGTTCTGTAAACGCCTCTACCACCATATTATGTTTCCAATTTGCATATTCGTCTCTACTGAGATACAATTAATCCTGAAAATATTTGATTTATTTCATTGTGCCACGTTTTCCTTGGTCTCTATTTCAAAGTCCGTTTACACTGTTAACATACATAGTACTTTTTAACCATTCTTTTTTCATTAATTCATTCCATGTGTTCAAACCATATTAATGATCCTTTCATTATTTCGTTCGTAACACTTTCATTTGGACTGCATTCACTTCTTATTGCATTTGACAATCTATCATATACAAATTAACTATTATACATATTCGTCTAGAACAGATATAAGGTTCCCACCACCACCCGAGACTGTTATAGGACGCAGCGACGCCCTTTCGTCAGTCTCGCTGCACTATCTAGGCCTGTTCCTTGTCCATCCGGGACTTACGTTCATTTCATTTAGCCTTTTCTTGTCATCAATCAAAAGGGTGACAATACACAGATATTCCCAAAGTGGTCTAGACCCCCAGGGGTAAAATTTTTAGACCGGCAGATATTCCCCAATGAGACAAAACAAAAATAAAGGGTCGCCAAAGAATTCTGGCTTTTTTCCCGGATTTTTATTGGCCTGATTTAGCTCTGTGTCAGATTCAAAAACTACTTTTATAGTATAGATGAATTAAAAAAAACAACAACATTTTGAATGTATACAAATTCTTGTAGACAAATACTGGATTTCACCCATTGCAGATAAATTATTTTTTATTTTACAAGGATTAATTGTATCTCAATAGAGACGAAGATGCAAATTGTTTTCTGGGAACAGAAGGTGGTGGCCGAGGCGCTTACAGGATTTATGACCTGTCATTGGTTGGGTTGAGCGATCGCTTCACGTTTAACAACATTCCCCATTCCGCCTGTTATGACCACCACGTCTGACAAACTTTTTGGAACTTGTATATATGGTAGGTTTCTACACCTATTTTCACATTTTTATGTTCACTCTACACTAGCGTCATCTATATTAAGATTAGAAAACATTAAGCAGAAAACCTTTATTAATGTACTGTGAAACTCTGTGCAAATCATACAGTACTAGATTTCGCCTGGAGATGTCTCTCCAATTTTCTGTTCCCAGAAAACAATTTGCATCTTCGTCTCTATTGAGATACAATTAATCCTTGTAAAAAAAACAATTTTAGGAAAGCAGGAGGTCTACACAAAATAGAAAATAGAAGAAATTGGCAAGGGGTCTACGGGACAAAAAAGTTTGGGAACCTCTGGTCTAGAAGACTTCATTAATTTAACTTTCATCCTTCTTTTGCCAGTTCTATGATTCATACATAAGGGACATACATATAGCAACTAACTAACTAACTAACCATCACACCGTCTCCCCAAAGGGTAAGTCAGAATGAATATACTGACACATTTTTCTTTCCTGACGTACTTTTCATGCTTCCTTATCATTTAATAAAAAAAAAGTCTAAGGAGAAACTTAATTTTTCAACAAGATGTCTCCGAATCCGAAACAATATGTTTTTGAACATATTCTCGAGATGTAAAGAATTATAACTAACTAACTAACATCACGCCGTCTCCCCGAAGGGGTAGGCAGAAAGAATGGACTGCCACACCTTTCTTTCCTGACATATTTCTCTCGATTCCTCAACATTCATACATCGTGTCATGCACGCGGCCGACATTCAATATTTGATTTATTTGATCGTGCCACGTTTTCCTTGGTCTTTCTCTATTTCTGGTACAATTTACATCATTAACATATAATTTTTTTACCATTCTTTCTTCATTCATTCTTTCCATATGTCCAAACCATCTTAATGATCCTTTCATTATTTTGTTCATGACACTATCATTCGCACCGCATTCACTTCTTATATTTTCATTCGAAACTCTATCATACACAGAGTATCCACACATTCGTCTAAGAGATCTCATTTCTACTGCATTTATTCTACTTTCATCCATCTTTTGCCAGTTCCATGCTTCGCTTCCATACATAAGGGTCGGTAGAAGAACACCATTGTGCACTGCCATTCTAGCTTTTTTTGGATAGGTTTTTGTTTGCGATGACAACTTTAAGTGCACCATTCACTTTGTTGCCTGCCCCAACCCTTCTTTCAATATCCCTCTCCACTCTCCCATCTCTTGTAAACATACTACTTAAATACACAAACTCAACTACTTGCTCCAAGTTTTCACCATTCACGCTAATGTTGCAGACTGTCATGGTTTCTTCCTTTTCAAAAATCATTACCTTGGACTTATTACCATTCATCATCAGATCATTTCGCATGCATACCTCATACATACTATTCACCAGGACTTGTAGTTCATGCTCGTTGTCAGCAAGTAGGACAGCGTCATCCATGTAAAGAATTATCTTAATATATAAAGCGAACAACAACAAACCGGCACGCCGTTTCCCCGTAGGGGTAGGCAGAGAGAATGGACCGCCATACTTCTTTATCCTGGCACACCTCTGTAGTTCCTCCATATTCATACAGCGCGTCATACACGCACGTCGATTCTTCCGACTTGTAACATGACCAACCTTTAAAATTTGATTAATTTGGTCATGCCATGTTTTACTTCGGTCTGCCTCGACTCCGTACTCCATTTACATCATTTACGTATACTTTCTTATAAAGCGAAATATATGTTAAACGAGTCACGGAGTAAGAGATTAGAACATTATTGATCTTGCCTGGGATTACGTGAATAGGGGTTGAATAATAAAAGATCAAAAGTGCTGACGAATTTTAAAATATCAATGAAAATACATCTAAGCGATTTCTTCTAATAACTAGCTGAAATCATTCCAAAATCAATACTCAGTACACAAAGCAAAATGAGGTTATATGAAACATTAAAAAAAAAATTATGTATGTTTTAACATTATTAAGATTTAATAGACAAAATATGCTATGCAGATGATGCGGTGATAATAGCAAACTCTGAAGATGATCTACAAAAGCTACTGTACAAATTCCACGTATCATCTCAAAGATTCAACATGAAAATCTCCATAGGCACACAAGACAAGACATGGTTACATCAAGGCAACCAGTACGATGCAAGCTTGCATTAGATAATAAAATAATAGAACAAGTGATGCATTTCAAGTACTTAGTGTTGATGTATCATGCAGGAGTGACCTCTACGGAGAAGTAAGTGAACTAACAAAGAGGGCCGCCGTTGTGGCTGGCTGCTTGACGAATGCTGTTTGGAAAAATAAAAATAATCTAAAGGAGAGCAAAATTCGAATCTACAAGACATGCGTACGTCCTATAATGACATTTGGAATAGAAACGAGAGCTGACACCATCAGAACAAAAAGTCTCCTAAGAACCACAGAAATGAAGACTCTCCGGAAGATGTCGTGCGATGGGGAAGACTGAGAAGACGCTACTGTAGAGATCATGTGGAAAGAGCATGTTCTGAAAGAGTGATAAATATAGCCGCAAATAAAGTACCAACAGGAAATCGACCTGCAGGAAGACCACCTAAAAGATGGCGAGACAGTTGGACATCTGCATCCCAGGAACAGGCTCCGAGAAATAACAGGACACAGTCCTAAATAAAGCAGATGAAGAAGATTTTTACAATACAAGGAGGGCACCCAGCTGATCATGCTACAACTAGGGTAATGGAAGCGGATCAGCGACCCAGGGGACGTTGACCCAGTCCCAAGTTGACATGGATGGGACTAATTGAAAGGACTTTCAAAAGAGATTGGACCCCACCAGATGTCAACCAGGACAGACAGTCTGGAGACGCCACGCGAAGGCTAGGAAGAATATAAAGAAGATTATTATTTTTTTAGTAGGTAGAAAGAATGCACCGCCACACTGTTATTTCTTGACATTCTTTTCAAATCAAATCAAATCAAGTCAGATTATAATCTCAACAGACATTATAAACAATATAAATGTGTAAAATATACGATTTTTTTATGAATTAAAACACCGTTTTTTCCACTTATGAGTTTATTTTTCTCGACATGTTTCGAAGGCTTACACCTTCATGATGATGAAGGATACCTTCGAAATATGTCGAGAAAAATAAACTCAAAAGTGAAAAAAACTGTTTATTAATTCATAAAAAAACCCCGTCATTATAGAATTCCACAGTATCGCCTTAAATTTATCTAAAATTAGGTAAAATATAATATATACAAATAAATACCAAGAACGCATGAGAGATGGTTCGACATTAGAAAGACAAAATTCTCTCTAAAGTCAAGAGTATTAATTTGTCTTCTAAACGTACTTTCACTAATATGAAAGACGTCGATCTCCGAGAACACCGTGTATAGCAGACTAATTGCTCTTCCCACCGGTGTCACCAGAGGTAGTGTACTCACGTAATTTTTTTTAGATAGTGAGACGCTTTCCTCGGTGTTACTCTATATCTTGTTTCGTGTACATCAGTACAAGCTCGAGATATTTTACAGTAACGTTAAAAACGTACTGCTGTACGGATGTGAAACTTGAAAATCTGCCACGGAAGTCAATGGAAAACTCCAGGTGTTTATAAATAGCTGTCTCCGCTTAATATTCAAGATCTTTTGGACTGAAACAGTGTTAAATGCCGTTCTATGGGTAATGGCGGGCGAAAGGCCAATTAGGACACAAGTCAGGGGGCACTGGACTGGTCCCCTGTGGGTGGAAAAAGGAAGCGAGGCAGACCTAAAGCTACCTGGAGAAGGACTCTGTAGGACGTGGTTAACCCTTAACGTACCGTGTTCAAAACAAAACGCTCGATCCCATGTGGTCAATTCAGTTTACCGCTAACTTTATCTAAATATCAAGCATATGACTCGATGAATCAAAATTTAATTTATGTCATCTTGTAGGGAATTTCATTAGGAATAGATCGATATCTATAACATACATGGATTATTTGAAAAACATATCATTATTAATTTTTTTCTGGAACCATGCGATTTCTGATATGGAATGCGTCACAGCATACGAGCAACTGACACCAAGTATAAACTTGTCTCGCGCCGCGCCGCGCCGCGGCCGGCGGGGCGAGACTTTACGAGATTTTACGTATGATAAAGGCACCTAGGCAAAATGTATAGTACGTTCAAGACAACGAGTACGTATTAATATTTGTCCCTTTTGGTAAAGTGTTAATATTTTCACAGTTCTGATATTATTAAGTTGCGTGCTGCGTTTCCGTCCACAGTCGGTATTATTACGTACCTATGAAAAGGCCAAACATATAATTTATAATACGTTCAAAACAGCGAGTAAGTATTTGTCACTTTTGATAAAGTTGTAAATATTAGCAAAACAAATTCTACCTTAACACGAATGAAGGTGAGGGCAGTCTTAGAAATTTTTTTTTTTGGGATGAAGGAAGTAATTTTTTGCTTTTTTTTTTATTACGAAATATTGAGAACACTTCAATGGAGGATCACAATTTTTTTAATAATATTAGGGTCCATAGGTTTTAAGAAAATCAACTTTAAATTGGCAGTGGAAACTCAATTGACCACATGGCAACGCGACGGTTAACGCGGCTGGACTCGCATACGATAAATATTAGGCAGAAAATTCTTGAAGCCTTATTCAACACACAGGTGTGACAGGACAATTTAAAGTACATCGTTAACTTATGTATTTATGGTGTCTGGAACAGTAATTTAAAACTCTGAAACTTATTTATTGCTTTATTTGTCTTATTCTTTTTTATATACTTTGTATACACAAAACTATTAAAATTACATATCAGGCATGTTTCGGACAACAAATCTTTCTTCAGTGATACACATTATAAAGATACACATTTAAAATATTATAAAATGGTTTACAAATATAATAAATTTTGACAGATCTGATGTTAACATGTCTGATACGTATATTTTAATATTGTTGTATATACAAAGTATATAAAAAAAGAAAAAGAACAATAAAACATCTACAACACAAAGTATGGCGAACATAGAAGAAATTATATATTGTTTCTTGAACAATGATGTAAAAC
Source organism: Lepidostoma basale (assembly GCA_022606425.2). Taxonomy (NCBI): domain Eukaryota; kingdom Metazoa; phylum Arthropoda; class Insecta; order Trichoptera; family Lepidostomatidae; genus Lepidostoma; species Lepidostoma basale. Next base: position 261,910 of record JAHDVF020001213.1, on the reverse strand, counting down.
TCCATATTAAATAATTAATACGATTGTAAACGTCAGTTTTCTAGAAGTTCTATTATATTTTATTATGGGAATGACTTGTTTCGCCCTTCAAACAACTGATAATGCCTTAGAAGGACGGAACATGTCATTACCATAAAATATAATAAAACTTCTAGAAAACTGATGTTTTTAATCGTATTAATTACAAATAAAAACGTCTGTTTTAAACAAGTTTTATTATATGTTATGTGAATGACATGTTTCGCCTGTCTAAGGCATTATAAAATTTCTTTGATGATATTTGATAATGCCTTAGACATACGAAACATTTAATTCTTATAAATTATAATAAAACTTCTAGAAAACAGATGTTTTCATTCGTATTAATTACATTGTTAACCCAGACTTTCTTTACAATTAGGTCTTAATTAATTATTTCCTTGTGTCCAATCATAAAACTGTAATTAAATAATTATAAAATATAATTTAACACTTGTAAATGTGTAATAAAACCACTTTAATTTTTACAACAATTAACCAGTTTCGCTTCCATCAGAGCTTCACCAGGGTTACAAAATACAGTGTCTTTTGTAACCCTAAGGAAGCTCTGGCGGGAGCGAAACTGGTTGGTGCTTATAAATGAAATCACTCTTCTGCAATGATAGCATAAACTTGAAACTCCGCCAGAGATTGATCAAATGATATGTGTGGTCTGTTTTATTGTATGGGTGTGAAACGTGGACCTTGAAAGTCAACTCAATGAACAGACTGGAAGCATTTGAAATGTGGCTCCATCACCGAATGCTCAGAATTCCCTGGACAGACATGGTTACCAATACTGAAGTCCTGAGGCGAGCTAGAGTTGACAGGGAACTGTTATCAACTATGAAGGTTCGGAAAATTTCCCATCTGGGTCATATATTGAGGGGGGAAAAGTACCACCTTCTCCAACTGATATTGTAGGGGAAAGTTGAGGGACGCCGAGGGCCCTGGCTGCGAAACGTGAGGGAGCGGACCGGCATCCGAAGTGTGGAGGAGCTGTTCCGAGCGGTGCAGGATAGTGACAGGTTCGCCGAGGTGATCACCAACGTTGGGAGGACTCGATAGGGCCCTCAAAGAAGAAGAAGAAGAATATGTACAAATTGTAAAAGTGTATTATTATTATATTTAATAATGTCACACCAAAAATTAAGTGCTTCATAAGAAAGTAAATAATTATATTTTCTAAATATTGCACGTTTCGCCTCGAGGAATTATAATAGTCGAACCCAGGACTTTTTGAATAAAACTCAAAGATGTATTTCTCAAAAAACGCTTACTCTCCGAACCTATAAAAATAAACTATTTTTCCACAGAATACGTGGATTACCACTTCAAAGTTTATCCGACGGTAACTCGAGATAATGCTGTTTCTCGGAGGAAGTATTACATCAAAATAATAGACAAAATTCTCCTAAAATAGATGTCCGTGACGTCATAATGGTTTACCATTGAAAGCGCGTGAAATATATGTTCTGTCTATACAGCTACCTATATCGGTAGGGTCACTGCTCCAGTACTTGACCGTTAACCAGAAAAAAAAACATATTTTAATATTTTAACTTTCAAGCCCAAATTAATTACTGTAGATCAAAGGAATTAAAAGTGTCTCCACGTGTGACAACCACAACAACAAACCAGCACGCCGTTTCCCCGCAGGGGTAGGCAGAGAGAATAAACTGCCACACTACTCTATCCTGGCACACCTCTCTAGCTTCCTCCACATTCATACATCGAGTCATACACGCACGTCGATTCTTCCGGCTTCTAACATGACCAACCTTTAATATTTGATTCATTTAGTCATGCTATGTTTTTCTCAGTCTACCTCGACTCCTTACTCCATTTACATCGTTAACGTATACTTTTTTAACCATTCTTTCTTCACCTATGCGCTCCATATGTCCGAACCAACGCAGCGAACCTTTCATAATTTTGTTCATAATACCATTCTTTCGCTCTACATTCCTTCCTAATATCAGCATTTGAGATTCTGTCGTACATCGTTCTACCACACATACGTCTAAGGGACCTCATCTCTACCGCATTTATTCTGCTCTCATCTTTGTTCTGCCAGTTCCATGCTTCGCTTCCATACATAAGGGTGTGTATTCCATACATAAGGGTATATAATTCCATCCATTCCACATATTCCATTCCATTAGTAAAATAACACTCGTTGCTACTTGAAACGAGACAAAGTCGGCTAAACCTATAACCACAATCTCGACCTCTTATATATATATTTAACGGGGAAAGAAGAAGGAGTTTACTAACCTCAACATATTTAGAAATTATTACATTTACGAGTTTATGAAAAATAACCCGAATTGAGTTGGTTTTCATGGTTTCGAGAATGTAGGAGGTATGCAAGTCAAACGAATTAATAATGAATATCAGAAAGTCAAAGGTGTTCGTTTTTGAAAGGGAAGAGCAAATGACAGTTCGTAACATAGCTGTGAACGAAGAGAACTTGGAGCAGGTGAGTAAATTTGTGTATTTAGGTAGCATGTTCACAGCGGATGGCCGAACGGATAGTGACGTCGAAAGAAGAGTTGGTGCGGGTAACAAAGTGAATGGAGCTTTAAAAATAGTTATTGGAAACAAGAATGTATCAATGAAAGCGAACACGGCCGTTCACAATGGGGTGCTGGTCCCAATCGGGTGGTGGTCTAGGGGATAGAACGCTTGGCTCCTGATCCAGGGGACATGGGTTCAAGCCTGGACTCGACCACATTCATTCTTCATAATAATGAGCTATTTTCTGCTCACATTGAAGATTGTAATTAAAAATTCTAATATCATTGATCATCCTTGATGTCAGTATTTAAAAAAAAAACTTATGTATGGAAGCGAAGCACGGAACTGGCAGAAGAAGGATGAGAGCAGAATAATGCGGTAGAGATGAGGTCCCTAAGACGCATGTGTGGTAGAACGATGTACGAAAGAATTTCAAAAGCTGATATAAGAAAAGAGTGTGGAGCGGAAGAAGGTGATTGAACAAAATTATGAAAGGATCGGTGGGTTGGTTCGTACATATGGAGGCATGGATGGAGAAAGAATGGTTAAGAAAGTATACGTTAACGATATAATTGGAGTACGGAGTCGAGATAGACCGAGGAAAACATGGCATGACCAAATTAATCAAATTTAAAGGTTTGTCATGTAAGAAGTCGAAAGAATCGATGTGCGTGTATGGAGGAAACTAGAGAGGTGTGTCAGGATAGAGTAGTGTGGCGGTCCATTCTCTCTGCCTACCTCTGCGGTGAAAAGGCGTGATGGTGTGTTGTTGTTGTTCGAATTGAACTAAATTTGTAGTTGATTTCTTTATGAATTTATTTGTACATATATCAATGAATTATTGAATTTATTTATCGAAGTTCAAATATCGAGGACGTCAAGCACTGGTACTCTCACCCTAAACGCTTTTAGTCTTTAACTTTGCACTATGAATCTATTGATGGGTTGTTAGTGACGTCAGCACTTATGAAAATGCATTCACTTAAAAAGGGTAATCTACAAATTGAAACATTATTTACGAAGTATTTTTTGCTTGAACAACTAATGGTGTTCTTTGCCTACCTTTGTGTATGGAAGTGAAGCATGGGACTGACAAAAGAAGGATGAAAATAGAATAAATACAGTAGAAACGAGATTTCTTAAAGTCTACTAAGACTCATTAATTATTAGTGGAACATTAATTAAATCATATAACAGCTAATTTAAAAAACGGTGGATACGTGTAACATAAATTAAATAAACACAAAAGTCCGGATCGTCCATGTCAACATGTGCAACATCGGAAAAACATTATGTGTTATTACATTATGTGCTAAATTTAAAAAACGGTGGATTCGTGGAACATAAATTAAATAGACAAATGTGCACCATCTAAAAATAACATTTTGTATTAAATTATTTTTATTTTGTTATTTTATTTTATATCATTGTATTTTATATTATTTGTTTTAGATTTATTTTGTGGATGTTGGAAGATCGAAGTGTGCGCGGGAGATGCCTATTGGTGGCGATGAGGTTCGCAACCCATCACACCGCGTCTTCCGCGGGGCGAAAAGAGAAGGATGGAGTGCCGCATCGATTAAAGTGTGACAGTCCATTCTTTCTGCCTACCCTTTCGGGGAGACGGCGTGATGGTTAGTTAGTTAGTTGGTTACTAAGACTCAGACGAATATATGATAAATCTGTATATGATAGAGTGTCAAATACATATATATGAAGTGAATGCAGTGTAAATGATAGTGTTATGAAACTAGCTAAAACTAACTAACCATCACGCCGTCTCCCCGGAGAAATAGGCAGAAAGAATGGAACGCCACACTATTCCTTCCTGTCATACTTTAGTTGCTTCCACAAAATTCATGTTCATATTATAAAATGTTTCGAAAGGTTTTCATCCTTCATCGGTGTATTTTTTTATGAATTATATCCAAATTGTATTAAAATAAATTATATATTTACTATATTAAGAATGATTGTACTTCATATAATATATAATTTTTTTCGTTTGCAATTCCGAGCGTGCATTGCACAGTCGAAACTAAACTTGTAATCAGTTTCAGATCAAAAGAAAATCAAATAACTATTACACTGTTATCTAAAATTCTGATCGCCGCGTGTTTTATGGTGGAATTTAAAAATTATGTACTTTAAATATTTAAAACAAGTTTAATAAAATAGTATAAATAAGACTATAATAGTATAATTATATAATTTGCACGATCAAATAAATCAAATATTGAATGTCGGCCATGTGAGGAGTCAGAGAAATCGACGCGCGTGTATGACACGATGTATGAATGTTGAGGAAGCGAGAGAAATATGTCAGGAAAGAAAAGTGTGGCAGTCCATTCTTTCTGCCTACCCCTTCGGGGAGACGGCGTGATGGTTAGTTAGTTAGTTAGTTAGTATAATCGTATAAATAATGAAAGGATCATTAAGATGGTTTGGACATATGGAAAGAATGAATGAAGAAAGAATGGTAAAAAACTTATATATGTTAATGATTTAAATGGAACCAGAAATAGAGGAAGACCGAGGAAAACGTGGCACGATCAAATAAATCAAATATTGAATCTCGATCATGTGAGGAGTCAGAGAAATCGATGCGCGTGCATGACACGATGTATGAATGTTGAGGAAGCGAGAGAAATATGTCAGGAAAGAAAAGTGTGGCAGTCCATTATTTCTGCCTACCCCTTCGGGGAGACGGCGTAATGGTTAGTTAGTTAGCTTTAAATAAGACTATCATAAGACCGGTAGTCACCTACGGCTGTGAGACATGGTCTCCAACGCAGAGAGAGGAAGGCAGGCTGGCAGTTTTTAAGAGAAAAATACTCAGAAAATTTTTTGGACCCACGCTGGAGGATGGGACTTACAGAATTAAAAGAAACCTTGAACTTGAAGTACTGATTAACCAGGAAACAGTAGTGAGATTCTGTAAGTCTTAACGCCTACGTTGGGCTGGCCATGTGGAAAGAATGCCAGAGGGTAGAACACTACAAATTATATCCAGATAAGTGCCCTGCGAAAAGAGACCAAGAGGCAGACCGAAGAAAAGATGGGCGGATTGCGTGGAAGAAGATTGGGAGAAAATGTAAGGAGCTGGGGAATGGAGAGAGATGGCCAGGGACAGAAGTCAGTGGAGGACCATTGTGGAGGAGGCTAAGTCTCAGGACCGACTGAATTTGCTCGATATAAGCATTACTCGTTAATAACTAACTAACTAACTAACTTACCATCACGCCGTCCCCCGGAGGGGTAGGCAGATAGAATGGAACGCCACACTGTTCTGTCCTGACATACTTCTCTCGATTCCTCTACGTTCATACATATTGTCATGCACGCACGTCGATTTCTCCGACTCCTCACGTGACCGACATTCAATATTTGATTGATTTGATCGTGCCACGTTTTCCTCGGCCTTCCTCTATTTCTAGCTCCGTTCACGCCGTTTACATATACATTCGTTACCATTTTGTCTTCACTCATTCTTTCCATGTGTCCAGACCATCTTAATGACCCTTTCCTTATTTTAATCATAACACTTTCATTCGCACCACATTCACTTCTTATAGGGTAAGGTAAGGTAATTTGGCAGTATATGTTTTAACATGACTCGAACATCAATGTTTTGTATCAGCGGGGGCGCGTGTGATAACTGTGTTTTGAAGTTTATTCGTCTAATTCTAGATATTTTGTCATCTATTGGTGAGTTTCCGAAGCTTACATAGCGATAGGTTATTCAGTACGATTGTGTTTCAGAAAGTAATGCCAAATTACCTTACCTTACCCTACTTGCATTTGTCACTCTATTATATACAGATTTGCCACACATTCGTCTTAGAGATCTCATTTCTACTGCATTTATTCTACTTTCATCCTTCTTTTGCCAGTTCCATGCTTCACTTCCATACATAAGGGTCGGCACAAGAACACCATTGTGCACTGCCATCTTAGCTTTTTTGGATAACGATACCAGAGAATAGCTATTTTTAAATTATTCTAAACATACCCATCACACGAAGACATTAAGAATCGGTTTCCTAGTTACTTCCAAGATCTGTCTGTTTCCATGATAATAATAACCAAGCTTGAATCTATATATTTAGTTCAATTCCACTTAACAATGAAAAAAAAAAACATTATTTGTGTTATTTACAATGAACTTCTATCATGACAGTTCAAATAACAACACTAATTATTAATTCATGATTTAATTGTATCTCAATAGAGACGAATATGCAAATTGAAAACTGAATATGGTTGGTCAAATTCTTTGGCATATAGATAGGAGTGACATCTCCAGGCGGCTTCTAACAATGCGCTAATGGCGATAGCCTTTCCCATTGTGTTAATAAAGTAGTTCTGCTAAATGCTAAAATTAATCTCCATAGATGGTGTTAGTATGTGGATTATATAGAGTAATCTTAAAAAGATTAACATATGTAATCAAAATCTCATAGATGGCATGTTGAAACTGACATAAGGAATTAGGCATAGATTTGTAACATATATACAACTTCCAAAAAAAATTGTCTTACATGGTCCTAAAGAAAAAGGTGAAATGGGGAATGTTGTAATTACATAAAGGGTGCGCTTAACCCAACCAATGACAGGTCATAAGTCCTGTAAACACATTGATCAACCATATTCAGTTTCCAATTTGCATCTTCGTCTCTATTGAGATACAATTAAATCATGAATTAATAACCCACGGTGGGTGAAATCCAGTATTCGTATACACGTAAAAGTATACATTCACAAAAAATATACTAATTATTAAGTTTTTTGTATATATGTCTCGTAAAAACACCATCACGTTGAACTTGGTTTGATACGGCAAAACGACCACCGAAATTAAAAAAAATTGGTATCCATATTAAAATATAAATCTTATCGTGCGTTCGCGGTTGCGCGTGTGGCGTTACTGGTTAGATTATTAAAAAATTGCCCTTTATATTAACCGCATAGAAGGACATATTATTATATTGTACATACATACATAATACATACTCGAATACGTATCTCCCGTTTGGTCTCCTTACTATGCAGCGCATATTCAACGCATCGAAAGAGTCCAAAAAAAAAAATTATTAAACACATTAATTTCAAAATGTGGAGGTCGTTTACAAATTATAATTCTGCCCTTAATTTTTATTCCTTGGACTCTCTCGAAAATAGGCGAACAATTAATGATATGATGTTGCTTCACAAAATCATTCACTTCAAAATAGACAACTCCGAACTTCTTAGTAAATTATTACTGAATACCCCTATGCTTCGCACAAGACACACTGCGAACCAAATATTCCACCTTCCTGCTTATCGGACTAACTACGCTCAGAGTGCGGCGGTGTACCGGACGTGCGACATGTACAATAAGTGCTTTAGTAACATCGATGTGTTCCATCTTAATGAAAGTGATTTTAAAAAAATGGTTGGAGCAACCCTTCGGGGTAACTAATAACTAAATAGAGTAACTAATGAAATTAGTTACTCTATTTTTTTTTCTTTTCTTTTCTTTTTCTATTTTTACATTTTAAAATTATATTTCATTTTTAATTATTTTCTCTTTAACTTATCAAAGTGTTACTTTATTACTCTTATATATTTAACCTTATGTCAGTTGTTGTATAATATTTGTGGTAGCATGTAATTGGCCTTGTTTTGTTGTCTCTGTGTGTTTATACTCATATACTGTAATTGCTGTTTGTTACCCTCAATAATAAAAAATAAAATAAAATAACTCGGCACTACTCTTGGTGACACTCACAATGTTTTTGGATATGCGGACGATTTGATGTTGACTGGTGATAGTACGGATGATCTAATAGAGATGTACAAAAAATTAAAGGATACAGCAACCAGGATTGGTTTGCAGATCAATGCACATAATACAAAGTGAATGATTGTTCCCAGGAGTAAAAATGGCCTAGCCTCACCACAGAGAGATATTTGCATGGAGGTAGATAAAATTGAGCAAATCAGAGAGTTCCTTATCTCGGTACGGTCATGACGGAAGCCAACGATATGCACGCGGAGTTGAAACACAGAGTTCAAAAAGACCTACGAGCTGCAGCCTCCTTGCGAACGTTCCTAAGGTCCAAGCTTCTATCCAGAAACACCAAGCTGCGTATTTATAACACCATCATTAAGCCAGTGGTGACATATGGTTCTAAAAGGGCAATGACTCTAAAAGAACAACAAAGAATGTACTGGTTTGAGAATAGAATACTTAGAATTATCCTGGGACCCAGACCCGGTGTTGCAGCGGGAACTTGGGAGGCATAGGTCCAACCAAGAGATCCGTACGATGACCCAGCAGCCCCTTATAACGAGCACCGTGAGAGCTGGTCGCCTAGCATGGATTGGGCACGTATGCCGAACCGAAGAGACCAGAGCAATCAAGACCCTGTACGCGTCTAGACCGACTGGAGTAAGACCTCTAGGAAGGCCTCCAGTATTAAGTATGAGGATAGTGACGTTAAATTTAAGAAACTTCTCTAAAGAATGCACTGGTCAGTCAGTTGTCAGCTGGACGATCGGGACATTTGTGTTTAATTTAATTTAATTAGGTACTTAAAACAATCAAACTACAACAATAACTTCAAAATGTTATCAAAGAAATTATTCAAATTGACATAGGCACCAAAGAACATAAAGGTTCATAAAATTAACTTTAACAGCTGTCAAAACTCTCCACATAAACGAAAAACTAATATAATTTCAACACCAAAACAGCACAAACGTAATGAGTACCAAAGCTTAAAATTATAATATTGCGGCAAAATCAAATTGGCCAGGAGAATTCGCACACAGGAGCCATTTCATTAAAACACTAACTAACCATCACGCCGTCCCTCCGGAGGGGTAGGCAGAAATAATGGACCGCCACACTGTTCTATTCTGACATACTTCTCTCGCTTCCTCTACATTCATACATCTTGTCATGCACGCACGTCGATTTTTCCGACCCCTCACGTGACCGAAATTAACTAACTAACTAACCATCACGCCATTTCTCCGGAGGAATAGGCAGAGAGGATGGATCGCCACAATGCTCTGTCCTGGCATGCCTCTCGGGATTTCCTCTACATTCATACATCGTACCATGGACGCACGTCGATTATTCCGACTTCGAATGTGGCCGCCTTTTAGTAATTGATTAATTTGGTCATGCCATGTTTTCCTCGGTCATCCTCGGCTTCTTTTTCCACGCACGCTGCTTGTGTACAACTTTTTAACCATTCTCATCACATCCATTCGTTCCATATGTTCAAACCATCTCAGGGATCCTTTTTTAATTTTATCCGTGATGCAGTCATCTGCCTTACATTTCTTTCTTATTTCATCATTCGGTATTCTATCATACAACGTTTTCCGACATTTAATATTTGATTGATTTGATCGTACCACATTTTCCTGGGCCTTCCTCTATTTCTAGCTCCGATCACGTCGTTTACATATACCTTCTTCACCATTCTGTCTTCACTTATTATTTCCATGTGTCCAAAACATCTTAACAACCCTTTTATTATTTTGTTCATGTAACACTTTAATTTTGGTCGAATATTATTATTATTATTATTATTCATTTTTTATCAATAGGTCGTTTGAAACCAATAACTCTATTATTATTTTTTTAGCTTTTATATTGATTCTCATGACATGTTTCTTCCACCTAAGACGATTAAAATCCGTCAAAATGAGTATTCCCCATGACACTTTCAAAACTCTTGTAAATTCCTTCGTTGTGTCACGACTTGATTATTGTAATGGAATTTATGCAAACATTCCAAAACAACAAATAAACAAACTTCAATCTGCGTTCAATGCAGCAGCAAGGCTCATTAAAGGCATTCCAAAAAAGTCCCATATACACAACATCTCAAAGACCTTCACTGGCTTAAAAGTCCAGAAAGAATCCAGTATAAACTCTGCTGGACAGTCTTCAAAGCGCTACATGGAATGGCACCAAGTTATATATCTGAACTCTGTATAGCGGACAGCCTAAATTCACGGAAATCCACACTTCGCTCGGCGAACTCCTCAGCAATAGGAAGATTAGTTGAGCCGAAGCGTTGCCCCAGTACGAATTTCGGGGATCGAGCGTTCGCGGTAGCCGGTCTATCAGCTTGGAACAATCTCCCTTCACACCTTAGATGCATAAATGATCCGACAGATTTCAGAACTAAATTGAAAACCCATCTTTTTCATATTTCATACCCAATTTAAACATTTATACTTTGTTCTACTATACTTTTAAACCAATCGTTTTATAAGCGCTCACATTTAGATTTTTAGATTTAAAACACGTCTTAATGCGCCCTTGAGGTGATTACATCACAAAAACGGCGCTTTAAAAGTTAGCATATTATTATTTATTATTATTTTATTGTCACGTAAATTTTAAACCAGACCATAGACACTGTAACAATCACACTGCCATCGCTGGGAATCGAACGCAGGACCTTCAGTGTGTCAATCTAAGCTCTTACCACCCTGCCACAAAGGTCGGCACTAATGTCTAAAAGAGAGGATTACTATATGTTATTTCTTCGTTATATCAACGTTAGTCTATATTTTGTAGATAATTAATACGAATGTATAGGGTGTTTTTTTTTAGAGGTTTGGTTATTAAACTGGCAACACTGTTTCTACAGACTGTCAATTTGAAAGTTGACAGTTGATTATATAGTACGTTTTGCAATTTCACCCAGTTGCTCGATAAAGTTGTCGAAAATTGGACTTCACGATTGCACTTCATTCGAGCTAGCCGTGGCGCTCATAAGCCCGAAATCATTTTTAAACAATAATGGCATAAAATTATCTATTAAATAAAGCCAATATCATAGACATTAGCAATATTTTAATGTGTTTTATTTATTTAATTTGAATTTGTATACATTAAAAAACACCCATATACACATTGTTACATAAATCATTGACACCTTTATTGAGCAACTCGGTAAAATGTCAAAACGTACTGACTACAATTCAACTGTCAACTGCCAAATTGACAGTCTGTTGAAACAATGTTGCCAGTTTAAAAACCAAACCTCTAAAAATAAATCACCCTATAAAAGTCTGTAAACGTCTAATCACTTGTTACACCTATTTCAGGCATTAGGGGTAATCCTGACCTACACACCATGTACCTATGTAAAATATACTAGAGCTGAAAAAAACATGGTAAAAGCCTGGTCATATTTCAACATCAACAGCAAAGCCGAATATCCATGGCTCCAAGGTCATGCTCTGTATCTGGTGGGATCAGCTAGATGAAGTGTACTATGAGCTACTCAAACCCAATGAAACCATTACAGGAAACCGCTATAGACTGCATTTAATGAACAGGCACGACAAAGTTATTTTGCAGCATGACAATGCCTGACTCCATGTTGCAAGAGTTTTCAAAAATTATATAGAAACGCTCAACTGGAAAATTCTACTCTACCCGCCTTATTCACCAGCAATGGCTCCTTCCGACTACCACTTGTTTCGATCGATGACACGCGACTTAGCTGATGGCTGGATTAAATCAGAAAGACGCATCGTTCTTCCAATACGGATTTTGAAAATAAGCTTAAAGATGGGAGAAAGTAATAGCTAGCGATGGACAATACTTTGATAAAGATATTCTTTATCAGTTTTTTTTAAATAAAATTTCAAATTTTAACCCTTACAGCTCCTATGTCCACACGTTGTGGTCCACCATTGGTTTTTTTCCACCAACTCCTATGTCCACTACGTTTGGCCAATTTTTTCTCAGACATTTTTTACGAACTTCAAATAGGGTTTTGCTATTCTATATCTATTATGTAAGAATCAAATGAATACTCTAGAAATATTTATGAAAACTTACTTACTATGAACTTTTATGAAAAAAACTTGGAGCCCAGAGGGTTAAGACCTATATGTGTACCGCTAATAAGTTTTTGTGTGTCAAAATAAAACAAAAAATATGGTTTTGAACATTTCATATAATGCTAAAGTTGATACATAAAATATGTAAATAACATAATGATTTTTTAACAAAACTATAATAAAAATAAGAAAAAAACTTAAATACACAAAGTTTGAGCAAAAAATATGAGAATAAGATGAATTCTGTTATATGAAAATATAACTTGACAAAACAATAATTTTCAATTAAGGTTTCTGCTTCATTGCAAAGATAAAATATATTATATTAACTGTTTAATTTGGATCTCTGTTGACTTGACAAACTTGTGGAAAGTGGCAACAGCTATGACTCTCACATCGAAGGTCCCGGGTTGGATTCCCAACGAGAATGATTCTCATCTGTCTTTGGTCTGTTCACGTGACAATAAAATGGCGATAGATTAGCTACCTGTCACATGTCACGAGAATCAATATGATAGCTATACCCTTTATATTTATTTGGCTCGCGCTGTAATGATGTAAAGAGCTATCTCATAAAATAAATCAATATCACTATTTATTTATTTTTTCTTGAACAAAGATATACAATTTTATATAAAATAATTAATATGAAAGAAAACGTCGGTTTTCTATATGTTTTGAATGATATGTTTAGCCTTGCTAAGGCATTTCTTCTTTCTGTGTCCTGTCAGGTCTCCCTAACGTTGACTATCACCCTTGAGTTCATAGTGATAACCTGGGGGAAAATATCCAGAGTGGTATCCTCTTGCCTCTCTGGAGAATTTTCTGTCGGGGTTACCTTCCCTTAGCTGGGTGTATCCAGTTTTCTGGCGCTGGAAGCTCGCCATTCATCCTCTCTCTATCTGCTATGGCACGTAGTATTATAATATGTGCCACATTGCCCGGGGCTCGCGGGTTCTATAAAAAGACCTCCCGTGGACGCTAGACATTATCACACTTTAATAAATGTAAATGTCAATCCCATTAAAATTTACTAAAACTTCTAGAAAACAGACGTTTTCATTCGTATTAATTAATATTACAATAATTTGATTTAATATCTATGAAACTGTCACGACAGATGTTTTGCCAAACGAAGTGTTATAATCAACAAGGTGTTTGTACCATCTAATGATGCCAACATAGTTTGGCGAAACAGCTTTTGCGACAATTTAATAGAATTTAAATAAATACATTGTGATGTTATAACATCGTTGCAAATTGAACAGTTAATAATGTTGAAGAATCATAGCGTTTCCACCAAAAATAGTGGATTATTTAAAGTCAAAATAAACAAAAACATATATAATTCAAATGCAAATAAAAATAAATTTGATGATTATTGTACTATATTTTATAAAAATACAAAAAATCTTTTTTACCACAAAATAAACTGTAAATCTACATTTTCTTCTATATTCGCCATTACTTTGTGTTGCGGATTCATATTTGAATTACTTTTTGATAACTTTGTATCACAACACTTTATTACACTTTTCACAGACATGTTTCGGGACACAGAAGCCCCTTCTTCAGTGTGTACAAATTTTAACAGCTAAATGAGACAAAATCGTTACTTATATACTAAATAAAATTAAAACGGTAAAGGAGGAGTGGGGATGGTTCCAAGAAATAGTGTTAATTACATTTTAGCCGGAATAATGGGACAGGGGAAATAAAAATCTAGTATCGGACTGGAAGTTAAATTAATTTGATTATTTATAATTTCTTCTTTATTTTTTATCGACTTTTTTATTTCTAGGATTTCAAGGTTATTTAATGTTACTTTTCTATTACTGATATGCAAAACTTCAACGCCGTTATTTTTATCGAAGGAGTGATCTTTTTCTATGAGATGATTCGCGAATTCGGAAAAATTATTATTTGAGAGACACCTAATGTGCTCCTTCATTCTTAAATTAATGTTACGCGTTGTTTTTCCTATATAATAAGATGGGCAATCGTCGCATTTAAGTTTGTATACCCCGATTGGGTTAGTTTGTCTTCTTTGTCTTTATTATTTATTAACAATTTACCTAGATTATTATTGGTATAGAACGCGGGTCTAATGTCTAACGGAAGATCTTTAGAAACTATATTTGTTAGATTATTAATATATAAAATTCTACGCCATTGATTATTTTTCTGATTATAGTTAGGTGGAGTATACAAAATTGTTTTAGTAAACTTATTTTTGTTTTTTTTATTTAAAATATTATCGATTAGATTATCACTGTAACCATTATTTTTAGCAATATGTTTTATTGTAGTTAGTTCTTTATTATAATTGTCTAGTGAAAGAGGTATATTAATTAAACGAGTCAACATGGCATGGAAAGCTGAATGTTTATGTGACCTCGGATGATTGGACATATTATGAATTACATTATCTGTGTACGTGGGTTTTCGAAATATGTTAAATTTGATTTTGTTGTCTATTATATTTAAGGTTAAATCTAGGAAGTTAAGTTTATTATTATGTCCGATTTCTAATGTGAATTTGATATGTTCATGGAAGGAGGAAGGGCGAGGAAAGAAGTTAACTGCCTATCCGTGCCTGTCCAAATACAAAAAATATCGTCTACGTATCTTTTCCAAATGAAAACATTTTAAATTAAATTGGAATCACATTTAAAATTTTTATTTTCTAAATCGTGTACAAAAATATCGGCAAATAATGGGCTTGTGGGTGCACCCATGGGCAATCCTTCAGTCTGTTTATAGTTTTTGTTATTAAATTGGAAATAATTTTGATTAATGCAGACATTATACAAGGAAATTAAATCTTTTTTGACGTTTAATTTCCGAACGAAAAAGATTTAATTTCCTTGAAAAAATAAAGAAGAAATTATAAATAATCAAATTAATTTAACTTCCAGTCCGATACTAGATTTATTTCCCCTGTCCCATTATTCCGGCTAAAATGTAATTAACACTATTTCTTGGAACCACCCCCACTCCTCCTTTACCGTTTTAATTTTATTTAGTATATAAGTAACGATTTTGTCTCATTTAGCTGTTAAAATTTGTACACACTGAAGAAGGGGCTTCTGTGTCCCGAAACATGTCTGTGAAAAGTGTAATAAAGTATTGTGATACAAAGTTATCAAAAAGTAATTCAAATGTAAATCTACATTTCATGAAATTGTCTATGCAATAAAATGGCGATAAATAGCTTTTGCAGATGAATACCCACAGTTTTATAGTAATAGAATAGCAATCTGCCTCTTGTGAAGCCGGTGGGGAGAGCAAAAAAATTCCTGAACATGATCAAGAATGTACAAAAGGAAAATACTCCAAATATTGGAGAGTATCCAGCCCCATTAGCGTCGTACTTTTTCATGTGTTTCTATTTCGATGTGTTCTTCAAAATCGGCGACTTAAATGTATTTAAATGATAATGAAATAAACCGATGTTTTTTAATAACTACTTCCACTTTTATCTTTATTTCGACAGCGAACGGTTTTGCCAGGCTAGCTGGCATCGACAGACTGATCCCAGACTGGCGGTTAATGTACAATATTTATATTTGTAGATATTGTATATTTGGAAAATAAAAAAATTGAATTTTAACATAACTAACTAACCATCACGCTGTCTCCCCGAAGGAGTAGTCAAAAATAATGGACTGACACACTTTAAATGCGGCACTCCATACTTCTATTTTCGCCCCCTCGGGAGACGCGGTGTGATGGTTTGCGAACCTCATCGCCACCAATAATTTAAACATATTATACAAACAACAAACAACAAGGGGGAGTAAGGGGGATCCTATTGACTCGAGCGGTGCATGGAGGATTGATCTGATCCCAAGTACCTATCCACACCTCCTCGACTTTGGTCTCCCCTGGAAACTATGCGAAATGTTAGAGATCGAGTGTGAATAACCTCGGTGGATAATATTGATGCATAGGCTAACGTAGAAGGACACCTCGCCAACCCGTCTGGCAAGCGTGGCGTTGTAATGCCAACCACCCCCCGTATGACATGTCATACATGGAGAAGTATGGGGGAGGCCTATATCTAGCAGTGGACGACAACGGCTGTTAAACATACAAACATATATAATAATTTTACTTTTGTCTTTTTTGGTCGCTGGCATCGACAGACTAGTAGTATCCATCGATAGACTAGTAGTACCCAGCTCAACCCTTTGCACTCCATTGTCGCCACCACAGCGACAACGGAGTTTTAGGGATTAAATTAATGTTTTAGCCCCATCATAAAACAACTACCAAATCACATTCCAACAATGTTTCCTACAGTCGTAAGAGGAATAGCCATTAGAGCTGAACCTCTGTAAGCCAGAAGATCCAAGTCCAAGTCCAAGTTGATATCTCGAAATAAAAAAATAAAAAAACATCGTTTTACAACAACAAAACCATCACGCCGTTTCCCCGCAGGGGTAGGCAGAGAGAATGGACCGCCACACTACTCTATCCTGGCACACCTCTCTAGCTTCCTCCACATTCATACATCGAGTCATACACGCACGTCGATTCTTCCGGCTTCTGACATGACCAACTTTTAATATTTGATTAATTTGGTCATGCCATGTTTTCCTCGGTCTACCTCGACTCCTTACTCCATTTACATTGTTAACGTATACTTTTTTAACCATTCTTTCTTCACCCATGCGCTCCATATGTCCGAACCAACGAAGCGAACCTTTCATAATTTTGTTCATAATACCTTCTTTCGCTCTACACTCTTTCCTAATATCAGCATTTGAGATTCTGTCGTACATCGTTCTACCGCACATACGTCTTAGGGACCTCATCTCTACCGCATTTATTCTGCTCTCATCTTTCTTCTGCCAGTTCCATGCTTCGCTTCCATACATAAGGGTTGGAACCAGAACTCCATTGTGAACGGCCATTTTCGCTTTCATTGATAAATTCTTGTTTCCAATAACTACTTTTAAAGCTCCATTCACTTTGTTACCCGCACCAACCCTTCTTTCAATATCACTGTCCGTTCGGCCATCCGCTGTGAACATGCTACCTAAATACACAAATTCGCTCACCTGTTCCAAGTTCTCTTCATTTACACTTATATCACAAACTGTCATTTGCTCTTCCCTTTCAAAAACTAACACCTTTGACTTTCCGACATTCATCATTAAATCGTTCGACTTGCATACCTCATACATTCTCGACACCAAGACTTGTAATTCGTCCGCACTATCCGCAACGAGAACGGCGTCGTCCGCGTAAAGCAGACAGTTTACAGACAGATCACTCATCTTAGCACCAGCATTTATACCTTTAAGTTCTTTCATACACTTGTCCATATACAGATTGAACAACCAAGGGACATCACGCAGCCCTGCTTAACACCCTTCGTGATATCAAACCAGGGCGTGATGTCCCCATTTACCCTAACACTGGCAGTGCTCCCTTCGTAGAGAGAAGCAACCGCCCGTATCAGTTTTGTGCTCACTCCGTATTCGGACAAGATTGACCACAGTTTTTCTCTGTTCACTCGATCATAGGCTTTTTGCAAATCGACAAACGCACAGAAAAGCTTACGGTTTTTGGCCATAAACTTCTCCGCAAGCGTTCGAAGTGCAAAAATCTGATCCATACAACCTCTTCCGGTCATAAAAGCGCCTTGCACATCCCATACTCTTTCAGTCGTCGTCTTTTTTACTCTTTCTATTAAAATTCGACCGTAGAGTTTACCAACGGCGCTTAATAGACTTATTGCCCGGTGATTTCCACAGTCCATACGAGACCCCTTTCCCTTATAAAGAGGCATGATAACAGCCCTCCTCCAGTCGAGCGGCGTATATCCCCCCTCTAAACACTGGTTAAAGAGTCTATATAACCATGCTGAAACCACCGGCCCACCGTTTTTGATAAACTCTAAGGCTACACAGTCATATCCGACAGCTTTTCCACCTTTCATACATCTTACAGCACTTACTATCTCGTTCAAATTTATTTCAGTAATTTCACTTCCGCTGTGTTCCACTCTCATTTGTAAAGCTCATTCTTATTGAATCTTCAGTCATTTCACTGCCATACATATCTTTAAAGTACTCCATCCATCTTCCTTGTATACTTTTGAAATCAGTAATCATTCTTCCCTCACTACTTAAAATTGCTTTCGCACAACCACTTTCGGGAGGATTTCGGGCTTTTTTGACTTCCTTCCAGAACATTTTTATGTTGCTCTGGAAGTGATTTGTCATCTTAAGTCCGTCATCCTCCTTCATTTTATCCTTTTTCGCTCTCACTTTCAACTTGACGTTCATCTTGCAAACTTTGTACGCTTCTTTCGCTCTTTGATATTTCACACAATCACTTTTATCCACAGACAACATATTTAACCATGCATCCTTCTTTTCTTTAACAAGATTTTTTATACAGTCATCCCACCAAGCATCTCCATTTCTCCTCCCTTGCACACATGTACCACATACCTCTTTCGCTGCTTCACATAGACTTTCTTTCAGTTTCTTCCAGGTCTCATCTATGCTTATACATTCCGATTCTCGATCACTAAGCCTATCATTCACTTTCATCATAAAACTCTCTTTTACGCCATCGTTTTGTAGTTTTTCAACTTTTACTCTAGACGGGGCGGTCACTGTCTTGTTCCTCTTGGTGCGCCAGCCTCGGAACAAATTTACCTTTGTTACCACCAAAAAGTGGTCTGTTCCGAGTTCGGCCCCTCTGAACACTCTGGTATCTACAGTGTCCGCCCGTAATCTAGAGTCCACGATGACGTAATCGATCGTCGTCCTTTCATTTCCTCTCTCCCATGTATATTGGTGGATCCTCTTATGGTCAAACATCGTGTTTGACACAAAGAGGCTCCACTCCAGGCACACACCAAGCAATCTCTTTCCATTATCATTCGTTCTACTATCACCATACTTTCCGAGACATTCTTCATAACCAGCCCTTTGAATTCCTACCCATCCATTCAAATCTCCTGCTATAATAATTCTTTCGTTCGCATTTTTACTCGCTGCTATCTCGTTTACTCTATCCCAGAACTCATCTTTCACAGCTTCATCTTCGCTATTAACAGGAGCATACCCAATTATGAGTAGTACTCTTGTCAATCCAATTTTGAAGCGGATCCACATTAGTCTAGGATTCACACATTCGTATCCTTTCATGCATTCTATCATCCTAGGAGCTAAAATTGCTGCCACACCCTGGCCTCCTCTTTTTTCTTGTGGTACTCCTGACCACAAGACGACCTTATCCCCATGCTCTCTGGATCCACACTCTTTAACCATGCATTCAGTCACACACAGAATATCTAAACATTTATTCTCAAATTCATCGCACATCTCATTTAACTTCCCTTCCATACCTCCTCTTATATTCCAAGTACCGATACGGCACTCCACTCTCCTCTGTTCGCCCCCGCGGGAAAAGCGACGTGATGGGTGGCGGACCTCATCGCCGTCTCCAGGCATTTACCCGCATCAACTTACAAACTACCTTAAAATTAGTTACATTATATTATTAACATCGTTTTACTTCATTATTATTCAAAATGAACTTCCATCGAGAGATTTCAGTAAAATCATTCGATTTTCTTAAAAATATATAACATATGTTTTGGTAAAAGTGGATCGATACTTGAGCATTTCTTAAAATAGGAGTCTGTTTTGGTAATTCGGCCCTTGAACTTTTTGTACGAATAACAAGTCTAGTAAATTCAAAGAAATGTTTACATACCAAGGATTGTTTGGACGCCAAAATACGAGTACACTTGCGAAATTGTTTAATATAATATAATTTCTTGAGAAATGATTTTCAAAGATACGGCGCCGAAGATTCTGTATAATTCTGGGCGACTTCTGAAACAACGTGTAGTCTACATATTAATATAAGTATAAAAAACTAACTAACCATTACGCTGCCTCCTCGAAGGGATAAGCAGAAATAATGGACTGCCACACTTTTTTTCCTGACATACTTCTCTCGCTTCCTCAACATTCATACATTGTGTCATGCATGCACGTCGATTTTCCGACTCGTTACGTGGCCGATATTCAATATTTGATTTATTTGATCGTGCCACGTTTTACTCGGTATTCCTCTATTTCTATAATAGTTCCATTTACATCGTTAAAATATTTTTTTTACTATTCTTTCTTTATTCATTCTTTTCATGTGTCCAAATCATCTTAATATAATAATAAAAATTAGCTAACCATCACGCCGCCTCCTCGAAGGGATAAGCAGGAATAATTGTCTGCCACACTTTTCTTTACTGACATACTTCTCATGCTTCCTTAACATTCATACATCGTGTCATGCACGCACATCGATTCTCTGACTCGTCATGTGGCCGATATTCATTATTTGATTTATTTAATTGTGCCACGTTTTCCTGGGTCTTTCTCTATTTCTAGTTCCATTTACATCGTTAATATATACGTTTTTTTTTGTATATTATTTTTATGTGTCCAAACCATCATAATGATCCTTTCATTATTTTGTTCATAAAACTTTTATTCGCACTGCATTCACGTCTTATATTTTCATTCGACACTCTATCATACACAGATTTCACACATTCGTCTAATAGATTTCATTTCAAATGCATTTATTCTACTTTCATCATTTTTTACTGGTTCCATGCTCCGCTTCCATACACAAGGTTCGGTACAAGATCACCATTGTGCACTGGCATTTTAGCTATAAATGTTTAATGTATGGTTTATACAAAGTTATTGAAATATTACGTTTATCAATATTGACTTTATATCTGTGCATTGGAATCAATATTGATGAGAGATTGGACGAATGGGACGAAAGCTATTGGATTCAAAATTTAGTGTTACTCGAGGATACTTATCTTCAGGACAAGAGTTACCACAGAGAACTTAGAGAACCCTGAACTGAAGCGCACATTGGAAGATCCAGGGAAAACATGGAGATATGAAATATCCTCCAGAGCGGTATAACGCTCTGCATCTGTGGCTTGGAGCAATCTATGTTCCAAAAAGCGGAGTGCCCACTTAATACATTCAAAATATATATTTTTGTTCATTGCCTTATATGTAATTAAATGATTAAATTCACGGGCTTCGACGACAATATTCAAACTAACTTTTCTCAAGGGATTCTACTAAAACCTTCAAACTCAAGGGATTTCGAAGAAATATTCGATCTCACAACTTTCGAAGAAAATGTTCTAACGCAAGATAAACTAACCAACTACTAACTAATCATCACGACGTCTCCCCGAAGGGGTAGCTAGAAAGAATTGACTGCCACACTTTTCTTTCCTGGCATATTTCTCTCGCTTCCTCAACATTCATACATCGTGTCATGCACGCGCGTCGATTTCTCTGACTCCTCGCATGGCCGACATTCAATATTTGATTTATTTGATCGTGCCACGTTTTCCTCGGTCTTTCTCTACTTCTGGTCCTATTCACATCGTTAACACATAATTTTTTTACCATTCTTTCTCCATTAATTCTTTTCATATGTAAAAACGTTATTTTTTTAAGGGTTAATTGTATCTCAATAGAGACGAAGATGTAATTTTTTTTAAGCAGAATATGGTAGTCGAGGCGTTAACAGGACTTATGACCTGTCATTGGTTGGGTTAAGCGATCACTTTATTAACAACATTCCCCATTCCGCCCTTCTTACGACCACCACGTCTGACAATTTTTTGGACCTTGTACAATATTTATGCTACTATGTTAAATAACTTCACATTTTTTAGGTCAATCTACACTAGCGCCATCTATTAAGATTATTTGTAAGTACAAAAAACGAATTGTGTAAAAAAAACTATCCTAATGATCCTTTCATTATTTTGTTCATAACACCATCATTCCCACCGCATTCACTTCTTATATTTTCATTCGACACTCTATCATACACAGAGTACCTACACATTCGTCTAAGAGATCTCATTTTATTACTCGAGATATTCGACGAAAACATTATAATTTAAAATATTCGGAAAAAAATAATCAAAATAGCAAGTTTCGACGAAAATGTTCAAATTCATCGGCTTTGTCGAAAATATTAAAACTTACCAGTTTCGACGACATCGTTGAGAGTTTGAAGCATCACATGAATGGACAAAGTGACCCCCTCGAGCATGATGTCCTGGTCGCCCACGGCCGGCAGGATGTGCATGTCTCTCAGGCCGACCTCGAATCTCCCGGACGCCCTGTTGGAGAAGGCATCCGCGTCCGTCAGCCGGCCCGCCTGATTAAGACACTCTACGGGTCCTCGCCAAGTGACGTCAGTGCCCGTCTCAGGATCCATGACCTGGATGTACCCCAACACAGGCAGGGGCTCTTCCATCACCACATGTCCGTTAGGCGGAATTGCCTGTGTTATAAATAATATCAAAATTAAATATATTTTTTATTTTGATTTATAGAGCAACTGCTCAATATGGAGCCTAAACATAGATACTGATAAAGGGTCTAGTATACAAATTTCGAGTCGCCCAGGATGTAAATGGAACAATAAATGGAGGAAGACCGAGGAAAAAGTGGCACGATCAAATTAATCAAAAATGAAATACCACAATACCTCAAGACTCAAGTCTTCAACCAGTGCGTCTTGCCAGTCATGACGTACGGAGCCGACACGTGGACACTGACAAAAGGTCTAGTCTACAGATTCAAAGTCTCCCAACGCGCCATTGAAAGAGCCATGCTTGGAATGCTTGGAATAGTAACCTTGAGGAACAGATTTAGAAACGAATTTATTCGACAACACACCAAGGTGACTGAGGTGGCTCTGAGGATGGGCGGGCTGAAGTGGCGATGGGCTGGACATATCTGTCGGAGAACCGACGGCCGATGGGGGAGACCGGTTCTGGAGGGGAGAACACGTACAGGATTCCGCAGACTTGGACGTCCCCCTGCCCGCTGGACCGAGGATCTGAAGAGGATTGCTGGACATGGTGGCTTACTTTGGGTGAGGCCTACATTCAGCAGTGGATGACAGACGGCTGATGATGAAGATGAAATATGAAATATCGGGCACGTTAAGGTTCGGAGAAATCGACTGCGGGCATGACATGATGGATGAATGTCGAGAAATCGAGAGAAGTATGTCCGGAAAGTTCATCATCATGGGCAAAGTAGAGGGAAGGCGACCACATGGACGAGCATCAAGCCGCTGGTCCGATCAAATCAGGGAGCTGACTGGTCAGGGACTGACGGGTGACAGGAGCGCATGGCGTGCCATGGTCAATGGTTTAGAGAATTGACACGACCCTCAATCATGAGGAATACGACTGAAAAGAAGAAGAATATATCAGCAATGAATAGTGTGGAGATCCATTCCTTCTGCTCACCCCTTTGAAAGGATCTACATTATGTTTAGTTTGTTTAATAATATATAATAATTAGAAATACGATAGTTATTCAAAAAATAAAATACCAGTATAATAGCCAAAACAGTGTCGGGTGGTTGAAATTTAACCCTCAAAACGTAAAGCCTTTCTCTATGTTCAATGATGGTTTGATGCTTTGATGGAAACCGGTTGGACGCCAGGGCGTGGACGTTCACCTCCAGGGTTATCATACCTCTCGTAGACTGTTTTATCCACTGAGAATGTTTCTGGAATAAGGAACACTAATTAATTTAGCTATTCACTGATGAAATTTCTGAGTATCTCGCCTCGTGGGGACTCCATATCACCGAACCACACTCGAGCCGGCTCCGGACCAATTCGCAAATCATAGGGATTCCTGAAAACTCTATCAGTGGACAATATTATTTACATCTGATAGTAGTCGGGGGCAATCTAAAGATATCTCAAGAAATAATTTAAGATAATCTCGCGATATCATTAATGAAGATGGTAAGAGGAGTGGGCCAAGGTTTGAGCCTTTCGTCTTGGAGGGTATCCATCTTTATGTTCCGAATGGTTATCTTCGACAGCGTCGGACTGTTTTATCTCATAATATGCAGAACCAACTTGCTTCTTGTGATTCCGGTGGGGAGAGAAAATGAGGGTACTGAATGAAAGAGAAAGACCCTAAGAGGAGGCAGAAGGTTAACAGATGTAACTTTAAAATCAAAGAGCAATTCATCAGTGACAGTTACAACCACTTAAGTGTGTTGTTTGGTGTGGTGTATCGTCCGGAAGGATCATTTGCCCTTATTTATTTAATATTGTCTTCTTTGCTGCTGCTCTTTGATGCCAGCTTTGTGAAACCATCCAACAGAATGGAGCAACGGCGTATTTCTCCAGGGTTGAAACTGTTATATACTTATCCTGTTCAGTACTTGTCCACGCGTTTTCTAAGCGTCTCTCTCTTTTGTCTTAATGTCGTCCATATTCCAGTGATATTTTGAATCACTGAAGTCTTTGTGTCAGGCATGTACCATTGTTCATAGTGTTGCAATGTATTTATTCACGCGTTACCCACGTGTGGCGTTAAACAGACACCATTGTTAATGACACAATATAAAAGCCCATACGGCACTAAGGAAGAGCAGATACGATTGTGACGCCTATACTACTGTTACTCATTACCAATAAAGTTTTTTTCTTAAAATCTAATAGTGTTGGAAGTTATTTTAGTTTGAAAAACATAAAATAACGGCTCTGTTACAGGATATTTAGTTAGAAAGTTTCAATCCTGGGATTGTTTGCAGCAATTTCTTCTATTCTTCTCTTCCATTCTTTCCTGTCTTGTGCGGCTATTTTGAAATCTGCACATGATGAGCAGCGAACATCCACCAACAGGTCCTCCAGGTACTCTCGGCGTGGGCGTCCCCTAGAGTTTGTCCCCTCGGTCATACCCTCCATTATGGCATGCAAGAGGCCTTCTTGTCGTATTACATGGCTGATCCATCTTGCACGCCTTTCGGACAAGGTTCTAAGCAGGTGCCTTCCTCCTTCGATTTTTTGAAGAACCTCCTCATTCGTGATGTGGTCTCTCCAGGAAATTCCTAATAGTCTTCTATAGGACCACATCTCAAAAGCCCGTAGTCTCCGTTTATCTCTTTCGGATAGGCACCATGTCGCGCAACCGTACATCAAGATACTCCGTACATAGGTCTTGATGAGGAGTATTCTCAGTTTTAGGTCTAGATTATTTGATTATATTATTTTCGACCTTTTATTAAATGCAAGCCTAGCCTGATGTATACGGCTGTCGACCTTGCTCTTAGACCGACCGTCCCATGTTATTTTGCTCCCGAGGTAGACAAACTCCTTGGTGTTCTTTAGTGGAACTCCTGACATCACTACTCTCATCTGATGTTGCGTTCGGCCTACAGTCAGCAGCTTTGTTTTGTCTTTATTTATCTTCATGTTGTAGTTATTTTGAAGAATGCTTTGCATAGTTGTTAAGGCCTCTTGCAGTTCTTCTTCACTTTCAGTAACCATAGCAATATCGTCAGCAAACCTTATCATATCCACCTTTTGCCCGTGTATACACCTTCTCTGTGACTCATTTTCTCTCTCAAGTCATCAATCGCATTCTGTATAAGCGTTAAAAAGAGCAGGTGACAGAGAGCATCCCTGTCTTACCCCTTGTCTTATACTGGCTTCCTTTGTACCATCGTACGGGATATTATAAATGTAATATTGCAACAACCTGTCTCGTATCGTTACAGTCGTTATGAAGCCTGTGTATTGAGGAACGAACCTTCCTGAGATGTTCCTCGAACCTGGCCACCTTGCCCACATAGTTGCAGAGGAAGCAAAGCAAGTGCAAGGCCGCCCCACGGGGATCCCTCACGGAATGCCGCCGGCAGATCCGGCTCAATTCGGACACCCGACGGGCCACCTGGAAAATATACAATTGAAAAATGGTGCGTAAATTAAAAAAAAAAATGCCGAAGCAAAGCCGAATTTCGAAAGAGAATTGAGCCGAGGTACAAGCCATTCCTGGCTAGGAAACCTTCGAGAATTGATCAGTTTCATCTCAACATTCATGTTTAAAGCTGCTGCATCCAAGATAATAAAGTAAGAAAGAAAACATGTGTTTTCTTGAAGTTTTATTTTATGCGATTGACATGTTTCAACGTTAACATTTAATTTATTTACCATTCTTTCTACATTCATTTTTTCCATAAGTCCAAACCATCGTAATGATCCTTTCATTATTTTGTTCATAAAACCATCATTCGCTCCGCATTCACTTCTTATATTTTCATTCGACACTCTATCATACACAGAGTATTCACACATTCGTCTAAGATATCTCATTTCTACTGCATTTATTCTACTTTCATCCTTCTTTTGCCAGTTCCATGCTTCGCTTCCATACATAAGGGTCGGTAAAAGAGCACCATTGTGCACTGCCATTCTAGCTTTTTTAGATAGGTTTTTGTTTGCGATGACTACTTTAAGTGCACCATTCACTTTGTTGCCTGCCCCAACCCTTCTTTCAATATCCCTCTCCACTCGCCCATCTCTTGTAAACATACTACCTAAATACACGAACTCAACTACTTGCTCCAAATTTTCACCATTCACGCTAATGTTGCAGACTGTCGTGGTTTCTTCCTATTCAAAAATCATTACCTTGGACTTATTAACATTCATCATCAGATCAATTTGCATGTATACCTCATACATACAATTCACCAGGACTTGTTGTTCATGCTCGCTGTCTGCAAGAAGGACAGCGTCATCCGCATACAAGAGACAGCTTACTGACACTCCGCTCATTTTGGCACCTACATCCAACCCTTTCAGCTCTTTCATACATTTGTCCATATACAGATTAAATAACCACGGGGACATTACGCAACCCTGTTTGACACCTTTATTGATATCAAGCCAGGCTGTAAGATCTCCATTTACTCTGACACTAGCAGTGCTTTCTGTGTATAGCGACTTAATTGCCGTGATCAGTTTTGTACTTATTCCATATTCAGACAATATTTCCCACAACTTTTCTCTATTAACGTAATCATATTCTTTTTGCAAGTCGACAAATGCACAGAAAAGTTTGCGGTTTTTGGCCAGAAACTTCTCTGTCAATGTACGAAGTCCAAAAATTTGATCCATACATCCTCTGCCATTCATCTTGCACCTTGCACATCCCAAACTTTGTCACTCGTCAATTTTCTATTAAAATTCTGCAATAGTCTTTCTATTAAAATTCTGCCATAGATTTTACCAACCTTTACCTTTACTTTAGTTTATAGGAATGACATGTTTCGCCTTTCTAAATTAAAAAAAGAGTTTTAAGGCATTTTGTTTAATCTCCGATGGGAGAGGAACAATAAGAAGAAAAAACGATTTTACTTGAAAAATAGTCGTTCTTATTTCATAAATTGCAAAGAACATAATCAGCTTTGAACGAATTTTTCTTGAAGATAATCATATATTCGAAATATTTTGGCTTCTCTACGTTTTTTTTCTAAGAACGTTTAATAATATTTTGAAGGGCTATTTGCCTTTTGTAAACTTTGGTACTTGTTAAACCCTTTCTTCTATAGCACACGGAATTATGCGGCATAAAGAAACATCTCCCCGTCCAGATTTACCATTCAACTTTCATCTCATTACGCAGTCGCCACCCGGTGGATGATGTCAGTGACCTTTGTTTTTTCTCTCACCGTATCGTTTCTGATTCGGTCTCTTAGGCTTATTCCTAGCATGGCGCTTTGGATCACTCGTAGTTTCTCGGCGCTTTGTTTGGACAATGTAACGGTTTCAAGACCATAGGTTCCAACTGGCAGAACGCAGGCTTCATAGACTTTTCGTTTCAGGTTGATCGGTATTTTCTGGGTGTGGAATTATTAAACTTTATTTTGTTTGATCAAATCAACCAGTTTCGCTCCCGCCGGAGCTTCTTCAGGGTAACAAAATCAAACTGATTAATTAACAGAGAAATATTAATATATTTCCTTTTAAATAGGAAAGTGGGAGAGGGAGTGCCCTATGTATAAGGAAGTTAAAACGAGGGAATAAATGAAAAATTAGTGAGAAAGGATGGTGCGTCATGAATATACGAGCATCGAAAACATTATACTGGGTGTTTTTAGAGGTATTCATACATATTCAAAATGAAAAACAAACAAATTAAAATAATGTTTATGTCCATGATATTGGCTTTACCATATTAAATAGATTATTTTATGCCATTATTGTTTAAATGTGATTTCGGACATGTGAGCACCACGTCGACCGTAAAATGAACGTAGTGCACGATAAGTTTGGCGAACCGAACCATGATTTTCAAAATAAATTTGCACAATTTGCCAGAGCTGTTGTGACCTCAGTCTATAC
Organism: Lepidostoma basale; assembly: GCA_022606425.2. Taxonomy (NCBI): domain Eukaryota; kingdom Metazoa; phylum Arthropoda; class Insecta; order Trichoptera; family Lepidostomatidae; genus Lepidostoma; species Lepidostoma basale. The sequence continues at coordinate 233,250 of JAHDVF020001213.1, read as the reverse complement.
ATGATAAATGGCAAAACGTACTGACTACAAATCAACTGTCAACTGTCAAATTGGCAGTCTGTAGAAATAATGTTGCCAGTTAAAAACCAAACCTCTAAAATACAAATTTAATTGTATCTCAATAGAGACGAAGACGCAAACTGGAAACTGAATATGGATGATCAAGGTGTTTACAGGACTTATGACCTGTCATTGGTTGGGTTAAGCGCACGCTTTATGTAATTACAACATTCCCCATATAAATTGTATAAGTTAATCTTGAAAAGATTCACAAGTGCAACCAAATCTACATAGATGGACAATTAAAACTGACACGTGAAGATAGATATGGATTTGAAGTATATATACATCTTCCAAAAATTTGTCATGCATGATCATAATAACAAAGGTGGAATGGGGAATGTTGTAATTACATAAAGCGTGCGCTTAACCCAACCAATGACAGGTCATAAGTTCTGTAAACACCTTGATCATCCATATTCTGTTTCCAGTTTGCGTCTTCGTCTCTATTGAGATACAATTAAATTTGAATTAACCACCCTTTGGTGAAAATTCAGGATTTCGTATACAAGTATAAGTATACCTTAGGGTGTCCCTTATTTTTCAAAGTTTTAATTTTATAATGCATAGGCTATTATTTTATTCATTTGGGCCTAAAACATCCCAAAACAATTTTTTTCCTTATTCGGAACAGTGCAACCCGTGCCGACTTGCGCGCAAAAATGTCCCATACAAATTGCGTCACTGGAGCGGCGCGCTGTCGTTGTTATTATCATTTAGTCTAGGCTTGTCGGATAGTAGCACGGATTGTTTTATATTTCGAAGATGTCAATGGAACTAAGAAGCAATTAAAACACTATTTTCTTGGTTGGTGAAGTAAATCTTCAAATAACAGGTGTAAACTACCATCTAATCGTCAAGTTCTCGCGGTTCTATTTTTCAATATACGTGAAGTTAATTTGACTGTTAATGAAAGCCCAAATCTTATCATTCTTGAGTGCAATATATTCTGAAAAAAGGCTAGAACACCTACCAGAGCTGTTCTTAATTATGTTAAGAAGTAAGTAGAACTTTATCAGGTCTGACGAGAACTGCAAAAAATAGCAAGAAGATGCAGGACTTACATAGGCGCCGCGAAGAGAACTTTCAACTTGAATTAGATAATTTATTCGATATCGCACAAGCCGATGCTCTTAAATGTGCTGTGATACGACAGCATCTTATACAGGATGCTTGAACGGAGCTTGTGTGCAAAAACTAGAAAGAGATTTGTTACTCTTTGCTTGCCGCCATCATATATATGAACTGATGCTCAAAAGTGCGTTTGAATCTCGAAATCGATTGTGCGAGATGATTATAACGAACTCATCGAGCTTGCTATTGTTTTTCTGGGTGGAGGCAATGAAAATAAAATAAAAATCAGACCTGCTGGCCCAATGCACGATGGATGGCAAGATCTATTTACTCCTTAAAAATACGTTTGCTGCAGTCCCAGTTTAAAATGTGCGCTAAGGACAAACAAGCTTTACGAGATATCTGTTTATTTATTGTGGCATTGCCAAACTACATTCAAGCCATGTGAAGCCTTGGCTTGAATGTAGTTTGGCAATAAAAGCTCCGAATCAAGATTTTTGTTTTTTAAAAGATTACGAAGAAGTTGACAATTTCCAAAGCGGTTTTATACAAGTTCAGTCAACATTTGTGGTACTTGTCAGAAGAAATAGCTGTCCTTTTAATGTTTGATGACAACATTGATGAGCAAACCTAAGGAAACATTGTAGAAAACTTACAAAAAGAAAGTTTTGGTGATTCGGGAAAGATATATATTCCATCATAGGAACAGATGTCTGTCTCTCTATATGGTACGTAAGTAGTGTTTAATCTGGTATTTAAATTAGCACTTATTTGTTTTATTTATAGGTACTACAAGTATTTGTTATCTTGTCTTATGAAAATATTTGAGTGATTTTGTTTCTGTCAAGAGTAAAGATTTATTTTCACGACTGAAACTTGATAGTAGTTTCCTTCAAGAAATTGTATCATCATAGAAAGATAGCGCGAAGTTTGTGGAAGCTAAAAAGAAGGTTACCAGCTTAAAAGCAGTTAATGACACAGCTGAAAGAGCTGTTAATATAATAAAATACTATCATGGATTGACTACCGCAGATGAAGAACATAAGCAGTTCATATTATGTTGTGTGCCAGAACATAGAAAAATTTGCCCAGACTGTAAAAAAAGAGACTTTACAGAGGAAATATCCAAGTAAATAAATAGAAATTTGGATCTTTTTTGATAATTATAAGAAAAACATTATATAAATACATGTTTTCATCAATATTTATGTAACAAAATGTTTTAAGGTATCATCTATAACTATATTTAAGAGACACTTAAAGCGGCTATTTTCTAAAACTTTGAGGGCAAGTCGGCACGGGTTAAAATTAACGTAGGAAGTTGAAATTCTGTATTTGGGTAACTAATAGACTATTAAACACAATTAGGGGGTATGCGTTTCAATAATCCAAAAAAAAGTTTTTTTGCCCATATAAGGGACACCCTAGTATACCTTCACAAAAAATATCTCTAAAATACACCCTATAGATATAGGACCTATACTCTATCGCTATCTTATGGATGGGGTACAGCTTGAAAGAGCTTCTACATCCAGAGATCTCGGTTTTCTGTTCGATGCTCAATTATCGTTCAATCTTCACATAGTTGCTCTATCAATTTTCCTCTTGGATCAATTTTCTTTTTAAATTATACACATTAAAATGTTAGGTTCCCTGTGTTCCTGTCCCTAGTTTCCATGACTGTTTTCTGTATTTACTTAGGATTTTATTTCATTATTCCAAGTTTTCTCTCCCATTCCACCCTCTGTCACAATTTTATAATAGGCCATAAAATCATGTACCATATTTTGCTTTGTTTTGCGAGATTGGGACATAGAAGTGGATTGAAATTAAACTGGAATAAATGTGGCCTAGATACCCTTCTGCCTTTTGTTTTTTTTTCTGGAATGGTGCATTCTCCGGCTAATGTAAGTCCTGCGCGGATGGGGGGCGGGCCTGGGGATTGTTTGAGCGAAGCTGACGAAGGGGCGCCGCTGCGTCCTATAACAGCTTCGGATAAGCGGCGGGTAACCTTCTATGTATTTATTTAACTGTAAGTTTGTTAATTTGAACGTGTATTAACAATCACTGTATGTTACCATACAATAAATACATACATTTCCGTAGATTTATAAATATTTTTTTTTATAAAAATGGCTTCATTTAATTGTGGTTTCACTTACAAATATTTCTTGTTCTGTGAGACCCGCGTTTTCCGAATGTGCTGGACTCAACCCCAGACTGTCGTAGTTCTGGAAATTCAAGGTCAGCGCCGTGGTCAGAGGGTCGTACTCGGACTCCCCTATGCCACTACCCTCGATGGACACCACCGGGTAATCTGGAAATATCAAATAAGTTAACTTATTGAACGCTAAGGCATTAGCACTGTGGAATTTCATAGTAATATACTTAGGAAATTGAAAATAACTTTGTTTAATCCACAAATTATTAAAAAAATATTTTAAAAAACATGACATGTTTCGAAGGATACCTCCATCTTCAGGTGTAAATAATAATATATAATAAAAAATAAACAATAAAAGACTTATATAAAAAAAAACGAATATTAAATTCGATCCAATAATTTAAATTTAAAAATTAACCTGTAATTAATAATAAATACAAATGGAAACGTTACTTTTATAGCAGTTTTATTATATTTTATGGGAATGACATGTTTCGCCTTTCTAAGGCATTATCAAATGGACCATAGTTTCGATAAAATTGACACTATATTTCTACACACAGTTAACAATAGCAATAAATTAAACAAACTTGAAAATCGTCAAGTCGGTGAAATTGGATGAAAACGTAGCATTGTCCAAACAAAGGGGCGAGAAACTACGAGTGACCTAAAGAGCCATGGAAAGAGCCATGTTAGGAATAAGCCTAAGAGACAGAGTCAGAAACGATACGGTGAGAGAAAAAACAAAGGTCACTGACATCATCCACCGGGTGGCGACTCTAAAATGGTAATGGGCAGGTCACGTAGCCAGAAGCTCAGGCGAAAAATCGACAAGAAGCCTGCTGACTTGGAGACCGTGGACGGCAAAGAGAAGTGCAGGGCGACCGCAACTACAGTGAGTACGAGACAGAGTGACGTGGAAGCGAATGGAGGAGGCCCTTGTCCAGAAGTGGACGGGAATAGGCTGAAGAAGAAGAAGAAGAAGAGAAGAAATATGAGGTTAAGGAATATTAAAGAATATTTTGGACATACAAAAAGAACATTTTATCTTTTTTTAGCGAATATAAATCCGAGTCCTAATAATAACCATAACATGGTAAAATAAAAAGTTGATAAAAAAATATTATGTATATTTTTTGCTATCGTCCTCAATGTATTCACGTGGACGATAGCAGGCAAGACACTGAGAGATCGCGTGAGGAACACCAGAGTAAGAGAGATATGTGAGGTTGAGGATATTATAAGATGGAGCAGACAGCGAAAAAGGGACTGGTACGGGCATGTTCAAAGAATGGACACCACCAGACTCCCCTATATTGCATTGCATTATCAGCCTCATGGGAATCGTCCTCGTGGAAGACCTCCTTAAAGATGGAAGGACAACTGGGAGTCAACCTCACAAGAGGAGCAACACTCTGGAGAACAGACAACATGGGTCTACAACAAGGAAGAAGCGGAAGATATATTTTTTTAATGTCTAACATAAATAAAGTGCTACGTATGAATATTTAATTGGGTATAAGATCAGAATCTATAAAACATTCGTGCGACCTATCATGACGTACGCTGTAGAGACGCGGGCTGACACTGTGCGAACCAAGGGACTACTAAGAACATCGGAGATGAAGGTCCTAAGATCAATTACTGGAAAAACCCTCTGAGATCGTGTCCGCAACGTAGACATAAGAAAAACCTGCGAAATAGAGGATATCGTTCAGTGGAGTAGATCCAGAAGAAGATACTGGAGGGACCATGTAGCCCGAATGGATGGTGACAGACTCGCATATACAGCCGCTTATGAAATCCCCTCCGGACACCGCCCACCTGGAAGACCGCCTAAGAGATGGAGGGACAGCTGGATCTCACTATCCGACGAGACATGATTTCTGCGTCACAGATCGTCAGATCTATTAAAAGAAGAAGAAGATAAGTTAAGGAAGTTGAAACATTGAAAAGTTTTCCGTGTCTAGCGCAAAGATGAGCAGAATTTAAAATTGAAATAAGAAAAGAAAAGACAATACGCACCTGTCTGGCCTACGATATCTTGCAAGTTCCCAGAGGCGTGCAACCTGGAATGGGTAATAAATAATTCAAATGGAGGAATAACTTTAAAATGGCGTATTTTCTGCATGACGGCGCAGAATATTAATTTCGTCACAATTTGATAATAACACATAAAACAACTTACTCGTGTTGAAGGTCGCCATTTCCCTGGGATATATTTGGGGTTGTGGAATTTAAAAAGTCGTTTGCCGGTACTAGAAACAAAGCAATTATATTAATAAATACTTATGAAATAATCAAATGTTTTTACTGAAATCTCTTGATATAAGCTTATTTTAAATTATTATTAAATAAAACGATTTGTTGTTTCTTGAACAATGATGTAAAACTCCATATTAAATAACTAATACGAATGAACACGTCAGTTTTCTAGAAGTTTCATTATATTTTATGGGAATGGCTTGTTTCGCTCTTCTAATGCATTATCAAATATCATTTGATAGTGCCTTAGACATTTGATAATGCCTTAGAAGGGCGAAACATGTCATTTCCATAAAATACGAGTAGAATAAAACTTCTAGAAAACTGACGTTTTCATTCGTATTGATTAAATAAAACGATGTTTTTTAACTACTTCCAATTTTTCTTCTATATTCGCCATACTTTGTGTTGTTATGATGCTTTATTTCTCTTTTTCTATGTTGTTTATTTTGTATATACAACACTTATATTAAAAAAATAAAATTACACAGAAATGTTGTATCACTGAAGAAAGACTGGTTGTCCGAAATACGTCTATGTAATTATTTTTTTTTAATACAAGTGCTGTATATACAAAGTATATCTACATCTAAATAAAACACAATCTGGGTTCTGTGTGTCTCCTTCTTTCTCGGTGATTCCTCATCAGATCCTTTTGATTCTTGGGGAATGGACTAAGTGGAATTTAGCGGTCGTCATAGGCATATTTTCGTTATTAATCGAGCTCTAATTAACTTTATAAATTAATCAATTAATTGAAAATTTTCGTAGTGCAAACGAATATAGACCTTAATGTTCGTATCACCTGAGTATCAATCTTTTGAGTCTATATTCGTTTGACACGGTCTGAGAGAATTCAGTCTCCATGTAATTTTGTGTAGTGGCAACAATGTGTTTTGCTTTCTGACAGTCCAATATATTGCGTTTTACTTTGGGATGTATAATACTTAATACGTTTTACTTATTACGTACTAAAATAATTGGTTGTTTAATTGGTACAGTCTATTTTATTGGCCATATTATAATGTACATTAATGCAGACAGGTAATTATACTTCTTAATTTTGGCGAGTATAATTTTTACACGTCATTTTGAGGTTATGAACGAAATTTTATTTTTTCGTGTGGCTGAAACTTATTCGTCTAGAGTTCTAGCCGTTCGATTGGTCACGTGGTCTCTGAACTGTCAATCTACTGTCAATCTCTTTGTACGTCGTAATATTTTGTAGGTATGAAGTTTCGGTACTTTTAGGTTATGAAGTTTCTGGGATTAAAGTTATTTCAAAGGATGATAGCGAAAATATAAAATATTGGACGTCGAAGCTCTACAAGAATATGAAGAAACTTGCTTCCGTAAGTATAATATAATATTTATATTTCTAATTCATAAATATATTTTCAGTTTATTCTATTTTGCTGTTTTCTTTATACGCATGCTTTGGTCAGGGAAATTGTTACATTACCACAGCAACGGTAAGAAAGTTCTAATGATATACAATATGAATTACAATATGAATGAATGACACAATTCTTATGACTTTTTCCGTTTATTTCTAGGAAAATAAAGTAACGGATCAGAGATGGGACGAAAATTACCGATGCAGCGTGCAAAATAACTTCGTTAAAATGGAATTAGATCAATCAAACAACGGATGATCAGTGAATTAGATGTACTCTGGAGTGGCGAATGAGAACCGGCTCATTTTTACATTACACAATATCACATTTGCACAAAACATTAATATGTTTAGAGAAACAAAACTCTTGATTTTGTTGTCCATGAAAATCACATCAGAGCCAATAAAGTAAGTTTCTACGATCGTGATTTCGCTGTTGTCACATGCACCGATCATGACTAAAAACATTGTCAAAGCGCCCTTGAGGTGAGCTATTCACGAAAACGGCGATTATACAAATTAAACAAACAAACCATCACGCCGTTTCCGGTAGGCAGTAAATTTTTCATTTGTTCCAATGACAATTTGAATAATTTCTTCAACATAACACTACTCTATCCTGGCAAACCTGTCTAGCTTCCTCCACATTCATACGAGTCATACACGCATGTCGATTCCTCCGACTTCTAACATGACCAACCTTTAAAATCTGATTAATTTAATTAATTTGACAAATTAATCAAATTAATCAGATTAAAAGGTTTTATCAGTTTTATCGTTTTTATAAAGAATTTTGACAGGTGTACAAATAAATTTTTCATTTGTTCCAATGACAATTTGAATAATTTCTTCAACATAACACTACTCTATCCTGGCAAACCTGTCTAGCTTCCTCCACATTCATAAGAGTCATACACGCATGTCGATTCCTCCGACTTCTAACATGACCAACCTTTAAAATCTGATTAATTTAATTAATTTGACAAATTAATCAGATTAAAAGGTTTTATTAGTTTTATCGTTTTTATAAAGAATTTTGACAGGTGTACAAATAATTTTTTCATTTGTTCCAATGACAATTTGAATAATTTCTTCAATATTATTTTTAAGTTCTTGCTGGTTAAGTGCCTTATTACAGATAATTTAAAAAATGGTGGATACGTGTAACATAAATTAAATAAACACAAAAGTCCGGATTGTCCAAGTCAACATGTGCAACATCGAAAAAAACATTATGTGTTATTACATTATGTGCTAAATTAAAAAACAGTGGATACGTGGAACATATTATAAATTAAATAGACAATATGTGCACCGTCTAAAAATAACATTTTGTGTTAAATTATTTTTATTTTGTTATTTTATTTTATATCATTGTATTTTATATTATTTGTTTTAGATTTATTTTGTTGGACGATCGAAGTGTGCGCGGGAGATGCCTATTGGTGGCGATGAGGTTCGCAACCCATCACACCGCGCCTCCCGCGGGGCGAAAAGAGAAGGATGGAGTGCCGCATCAGTAAAAGTGTGACAGTCCATTCTCTCTGCTTACACTTTCGGGGAGACGGCGTGATGGTTAGTTAGTTAGTTAGTTAATTTGACAAATTAGCCTAATTATTATTATTATTATTATGCATATAGCATGAACTGCCTTTTATAGTGTCCGCCTTATGGCAATTCAATTTTTTTTTTTTTCATTCCAGGGCCCAACATTGATGAATGAAAGATCGGACCAAAGTTGCCGATGCAGCAACTAATGTTTAAATGGAATGGGATCGGTCATAAAGCAAGGACAACGGGTTATAAGATCTTCTGGCCTGGAGTGGCGAAAGAGAAACAGCTACACAAATTCTGGCAGATCACAAGCAAGATGGTCTGATGACATTAAACGAGTGGCAGGAGGTCAATGGCGCAGAGCGGCGAGGGATACAGTTGTGGAAGTCGGGAAGGGAGGCTTATGTAGTATTATCATCTATATTACTATTCCACGCCAGCGGACTCGCAGTGCCGAAATCACGATCGTAGAAACTTACTTTATTGGCTCTGATGTGAATTTCATGGACAACAAAATCAAGAGTTTTGTTTCTTTAATATAATGAATGTTTTCTGCAAATGTGATATAATATTGTTTATTTGATCATTAAATTTCATATAAAATATTCAAAAAATTGTTTTTCTATTACATTAGTAATATGTATTCAAGTTTATAATTCATTGTATTTTTTGAATATATATTGGGTTTATTTATGTACTCGAATTTAGCAATAGCGAAGCGTTGCCGGGTCAGCTAGTAACAAATAAATAACGAAATAAAACTTTTGATTTTGTCTTTATTTCGACAGCGACCGGTTTCGCCAAGCTCGCTGGCATCGACAGACTGGTGACACTATTGTAAACTGAGTCCTTTATATACATACAGATCAGGGGTGGTAAACATGATTCTATACAAAAATAATCTTCAAATAATTATGTTAAATTGACCGAATTTAAATATTAGTATAACAGTTATCAAGAGTATCCAATATAATGATTTTAAAAACGAATTTAAAACGGATTTTAAAACTCTTGTATAACAGTGCGAATACAGTAAAACCTCGATATAACCGACCTCTATTTAACGAACTTCGGATATAACGGATAAAAATTCAGTCAAATGTAAAAAATTAAAAACGTCCTGTTAATATTATACATGCTAAAATTCAAGTATCGCCGCATGTAAACAATTTTTAGCGGCCATGATATTCACGTCATACGTCTAGCACTAGAATTTGAGACATAATGCCGAGGATGGAAGTGAAGATAGCGAAGAAGAAGAAACAACACTGACAAAAATGAAGTTATCAGTGGTAATATCACATCTCGACGATCTAATAACTTTTATTAAATATTCGTCAGATAACGAAGTTCAACTATATTATACACATTTTCAGAATTTTAGAGAGTTGATTATAAAATAAACAGCAAACTTCAAAAGTGCAAACAAAACTTGATTTCTTTTTCAAAGCAGAACCGAAAGCAAGCGCGTCGATATTAAACAGCAACATCACTTTACTAGTCTCCGAAGACAATAAATAGAATTTAACTAACTAACTAATTAACCATCACGCCATCTCCCTGAAAGGGTAGGCAGAAGAATGGACTGTCACACTTTTACTGATGCGGCACTCCATCCTTCTCTTTTCGCTCCGCGGGAGACGCGGTGTGATGGGTTGCGAACCTCATCGCCACCAATAGGCATCTCCCGCGCACACTTCGATCGTCCAACACCCACAAAATAAATCTCAAACAAATAATATAAAATACAATGATATAAAATAAAATAACAAAATAAAAATAATTGAACACAAAATGTTCTTTTTAGATGGTGCACATATTGTCTATTTAATTTATGTTTCACGAATCCGTCGTTTTTTAATTTAGCACATAATGTAATAACACAATGTTTTTTTCGATGTTGCACATGTTGACATGGACGATCCGGGCTTTTGTGTTTATTTAATTTATGTTACACGTATCCACAGTTTTTTAAATTAGCTGTAATTAGGCACTTAACCAGAAAGAACTTTGAAATAATATTGAAGGAATTATTCAAATTGTCATTGGAACAAATGAAAAATTTATTTTTACACCTGTCAAAATTCTTTATAAAAACGATAAAACTAATATAATTTTAACAGCAAAACAGTACAAACGTATTACGTGTCACAATTAACTATTATAAAGTGCGGCAACAGTTAAATTGACCAAAACAATTCACTTATACGCGAAATATCTCTAAATTAATAGGAGCACCACATGAACCCAAACCAAATTTTCAAAAAATAGAATTTTGTATTGTTTATTTATATCTAAATACAGCATATTTTCATAAAAAAGTTTTTTTGATTTATTTTAAACCTACTTTTATATAACGAACACTCCCTCCCCCCAATAAGTCCGCAAAATCGAAGTTTTACTGTATTTATTATAAATTCACTAACTAACTAACTAACTAACTAACCATCACGCCGTCTCCCCGAAATGGTAGGCAGAATGAGTGGACTGCCACACTTGAACCGATGCGGCACTCCATCCTTCTCTTTTCGCCCCGCGGGAGACGCGGTGTGATGGGTTGCGAACCTCATCGCCACCAATAGGCATCTCCCAAAAATAAAATAAATAAATTCAGTAAATTTAACATAAGATTATTTTTGTATAGAATCATGTTTATCACCCTTGATCTGTATGTATAATGTATATATAGGACTAAGTTTGCAATAGTGTCACCAGTCTGTCGATGTCAGCGAGCCTGGCGAAACCGGTCGCTGTCGAAATAAAGACAAATGTAAAAGTAGTTAAAAAACATCGTTTTGAAATAATTATACTCAAGTTGGAGTTTGAGCCAAGTCAGGGTGGCGAACATATAATATAAACTAATCCTGGTAAATAAAATGCATCCTACATGATGGTGTAAGATATGTGGTATAATATATGACGAAGAGGTCCAATACCACATAAAGGCGGATGACAAGGAGAATATTTGACAACCATGACCTCAGGAAGGACACCAAGGCGCTTGTTTACAAGTTCTTTGTCCTGCCAGCCTCGGTATGCCTCGGAAACATGGACCCCATACAGAAGACACATAAAGGTCCTAGAGCGATATCACCAACGCTGTCTTCGTAGGATCCTAAATGTGAAATGGCAGGACAAACGGACAAATGACAGCATACTTGCTGAGGTCAATATGACAAGTATTGAGGCTGCGCTGGGCTGGTCACGTCATCAGAATGCCTGAGACAAGACTCCCAAGGAAGATTAGGTACTTTCAGCTTACTCAAGGGAAACGTTCACACGGTTGTCAGAGGAAACGCTTCAAGGAAGGATTGACTGTGATTGCAAGGAAAAGACTGCAGAAAACAGACAACAACAGTACATAAAGACACGTAAGACTTTGAAGCACAGCGCAGAGACGACGTCGCAGAGAGGAGGAGGAGAAAGGAGAGACCACTGGGAGACGGTGACGGCTCCATTACAAGCGCCTTCCCCTGCCCCAGATGCCCCAGAATATGTGGGTCCAGGATCGAGCTCTTCAGCCACATGCGGACCCACAACCATGAAGGGCAGTCTTCCTCGGACACAAGGAAGTGAGATATGTAGAATCAATTCATAAGGACACCGCGCCTAAAAACGAATGCCTTAGAGAATATGTAATAACATTATATTGTAATGTAATCGTTAATTATTGTTTTACTTACGATCACAGTGGACAGAAGCGAGATCGCTGTGAGCAGGCATGGGAGAATATTCCTCGCAATTCTGCCCAGGTATGTCAGGTATGTTTAGATACTCGTTGAGAATACTGAAAATACAATATATTTTTAATGACACTTCTAATAAATACTGTTGCAGCGGGAACTTAGAGACATATTAGCAACCAAGAGATCTGTAAGATGACCCAGTAGCCCCTCAAAACGAGCTTCGCGAGAGTCGGTCGCCTAGCATGGATTGGGCACGTATGCCGATCTGAAGAGACCAGAGCTATCAAGATCCTGTACGCTTCAAGATCGACCGGAGTAAGATCTCTAGGATGGCCTAGACAGCGCCAAATGGATAATGTTCAAAGCATTTGTTAGTTATAAAGAAATGAAAAAAATTTCAGAATTGAACAATAATATTTAAAATAAACTCATTGAATCACTGCAAAACATTAAGCACAAATGCTCAAAATGTATATATATAATATATGCCCAATTTTGCAGTAATTTATTAAAAAGGATAGAAAAAATGCAGGTATTATGAACAAAATTATGAAAAGATCCCTGCGTTGCCGTTGGTTCGGACATATGGAGCGCATGGGTGAAGAAATAATGTTTCACGGTGAAGGAACGGAAGAAAAAGGTTTAATAAAAATCTACAAGACTACAAAAAAATTTAATAAAAATATATAGGAAGAAAGAATGGTTAAAAAAGTATACGTTAACAATGTAAACGGAGTACGGAGTCGAGGTAGACCGAGAAAAGCATGGCACGACCAGATTAATCAAATTTTAAAAGTTAATCATGTTAGAAGCCGGAATCGACCTGCGTGTTTGACTCGCTGTATAAATGTGGAGGAAGCTAGAGAGGTATGTCAGGAGAGAGAAGTTTTTTAGTCGATTCTCTTTGCCTATCCCTTCGGGGAAACGGCGTGATGGTTTGTTTGTTTGTTTTAAAAGAAATATATCAATTTCAGTCGAAATGTGAATAAATGTAGTGAAATGAGTAGAAGTGTATTGAAATTGGAAGATCGGTAAAAAAATGCATTGACGTTTTCATGAACATCAAATTATATATTAAAATTGTATACAAAATAGCGGCTTTAGCGGAAATAACAGTAACAATTAGTGTTGAGTTTGCTTAAATATAAATAATGATATTGCAACGTAAAACTTACGAATTATAAGTTCTTGGAGACATGTTCACATCGTTCTTCGGTATACCGTAATAGTTCTCCAAATCTTGGACTCCGCTATCGTTGTAGAAGTCCACACCGCTGCCAGCTGTGTTGCCCTGCCCGGCGGAATAATCGCAGACTTCCACGTAGATGTTGCTGTCCTCGTTGTTGGAATAGTCAACATTAAACCCCAACCGCTCGAGAGAGGAACTCTCAAACGGCAACACTTCCAACTTGTCGTTCTGATGTCCGGTTTTCACGTCGTCCGTAGCCTCGAAAGCGTCAGATATAAAAGCCTGCGAGAGAGTTAGCTCTTGCTGCGTGTCTTCGGCTGCAGGGATGGGTCTTTTGATATCCAACTCTTGGTTGAAGGAGCTATCTGGTTCGCTGATAAAATTGTTGCTGACGTGTTGGCCAAAGCATTCTTCAACGATCTGTGGACTGTTGTTCGGCATACGGTACTGATGATCGTGGTCGCTGGGTTTGTTTGTAAAGTCGTATCTGTATGGAGAGGTCGGTTGTTGATATTGTTCTTCGATTGCGTTGGAGTTATTTTCATCCTAAAATCAAAAGCAAGTTACAATTGAAAGTAAGTTATTTCAAAGTTGCCAAGTGGTTTAAACACAGAGCAAAGAAAGAAAGAGAAACTGTTTACTGTTACATGTGGCATGTACCACGGGTGTCATTTTTTAGGGCGACATTTGAACTACACTATATTATTCAAATTCAAATTTATTAATTTATACAAATAAACATTACAAATATAAAAACATTGAAGAAGGACTGGTTGTCCGAAACATGTCTGATATGTCATTTTAATTTTTTTTAAAGTTAGTATTGCATATACAAAGTATATAAAAAAGAAAAAGACAAATAAAACACCTACAACACAAAGTATAGCGAACATAGAAGAAATTCTAAATAACTAGAATATTTATAGAATATTTATGATATTATGACAAAAAAATCACTCTTTTTTATTAGAAGGTGTCTAGATACATTTGTATTTGACTACACATCAAAATTTGGGGAAAATGTGACACAGCATTATTATTAAATACATTTATAGAACGCATAGTCACCTCCTTATTAGGGTAATGCTTTTTAATGTACGATGCAGCAGTTTCTCATGCTTTCAGCATTTCTCTTATTGCGTCAGAATATTGTTGCTCTGTTACTTCCTCCTCATCCACTAACAAACTCTCCTCTATAACTTCTTGCTGTGTAACACAATCCAACTCCATAAGCTCTTCGGTAGTCAGGTCTTGACTGTGCTCTTCCACAAGCTCATCAATATCGTTTTTATCCACATCTAGTCCCATTTTGTATTGGCCAAAGACATAATTTCGTTGACTGTAGACTACAAAGGTACTGTTTCAAATCGCTCAAAATCACATTCGACAACGCTCTCTGTTCAAAGCTTCTTCCAAGCAGAAGTGAGGGTCCTCTTGATAACCCCTTCCCTTGCCATGTTAATTATCTTGAGGCAAGCAAGCGTGGACGTCCTCCTGCTCGCTGGACCGACGATCTGAAGAGGATTGCTGGACATGGATGGATGGGAGCGGCAATAGATAGGGGGCGGTGACGGGCTTTGTAAGAGGTCTACAGTCAGCGGTGGATGACAGACGGCTGATGATGATGATGAAGCAAGCGTCACTAGTTATGCGAAATGTCACTCATTAAGGGTGCAGTTTTACACACTGTTTTGCACGTTATAATAATAATAATAAAAATAAAAATAATTTGTCTAATTTGTATAGCGCCGTTTTCGTGAATAGCTCAACTCAAGGGCGCTTTGAGGCGCTTAAGGGCCTCATACGGATTACTCGTTATGAGAGGTTCCACTGTATTTCATAGATAGTTTGATCATACACCATTGTTCGAGAAATAGTAAATTTTAAATGTTCCTCTAAGATAGCCAGCAGACAAAAATGTTAATAGACGCCGCGCTAACTAAATTTTACGACCTACATCGGGTTTATCAGCGTATTTTTAAGACTCTCTTTGTGGTCTTATAAACATGATTGGGGCATGGTGATGGAGGATATTTAAAAATAGTATTTTCATACCTCGTAAATTTTGTGCAAACTGCTGGACCATTTTATCTCGTCCATATCGCATCCGAACTCCTGCACACCACACGGCGGCTCCAGTTTCCTTGAGATACCAGCCGGATTATTGGAGGCTAAACAGCTAGCCTGTGAACAAATATATATTTATGATTTATATATTAATTAAAATCTTCAATGGATACTTTTGATAGAAGGGTGTTGCGCAGGGGACTATTCTGGGACCTGTGAATGTCAGCGAAGGCTAGAGAGTGCGGCATAATGACGAGCTGTACAATTTACAAAGCTCCCAGTCTCTCCACACAGGTCACACTGTATAGAAGAAGATGGGGCGGTCATGTACAGATGCCGTCATCGCGAACCCCAAAATGAGTTGGCACTTATATACTATATGGAACTAATTTTTCGGAGTTCGCTAAACATTTAATTGAAAATAATCCTACAGTTAATAAAGAAAACTGTTTAGAAATTTTATTGAAATTTGAAAAAACAAGTAAATGAGAACTGACACTAAGGTCAGAGATATATAAAATCACCAGAGCGGATACCACAAGAACGAAGGCTAAAGTACGGAGGGCAGAGATGAGGACACTGAGTATGATAGCAGGAAGGACTATTCGAGATAGGGTAAGGAACACGGTCATCCGCGAGATCTGCAAGGTGGAGGATGTCGTGAGATGGGGCAGACAAGGCAGAAGATACTGGAATGCGCACGTGCAGAGGACGGATCCCACCAGAATCCCACAAGCTGTGGCGCATCAGATTCCTGCCGGCTGTCGTCCCCCCGGAAGACCGCCGAAGAGATGGAAAGATAGTTGGGTGTCAACCTCCCAAGAGAGGCCAGCCTGATTTCAGGAACAGACCAAAGGTCTATAAGGAGAAGAAGATGAAGAAGAAGAAGAAATTTTGCATTTTAATAATAAAAACCTAACATTAAACAATTTAGAAATTAAAGAAATTAAAAAAGCAACAAAAAATAATAAAAATACAATAAATAACCAAATAAATTTAAATTCAATTCCCATGCTCGATATGTTCCCGTTACATCTCTCCTCTCCTCAATCCTAATTATACCCCTTCCAGTCGATATGTTCCCGTTACCTCTCCCCTCTCCTTAATCCTAATTATACCCCTTTCAATTTTTTACATAACTCGATCTCCATTTAGTATATAAGTGACCGCTCTGTATTATTTGATTGTTAAAATTGTATACATTGATAAAGGTTACTTGTAACCTAAAAATATCTGAGTTCAGTGAAAATAAAAAGTGTTGTAATTCAAAGTATAATTATATTTATTCAAATATAAATCTACAACAAGTGAAGGCGAATATAGAAGAAATTGAATGATATTTTATTTGGTTTTCAGAACGTAAAGAGACCCCGTAAGTAAGTAATGCGATTAGCGATAGAGCCAACACTTCCAAAGAGCTACGCAAGAACTTCTTAATCATTTCGTTAACTTAAAATTCCCGTGAACAAAATAACAACGTTAATTACTAACCTTTGCGAACTTCATTAATTAACTAGTGAAAACGAGAAAAAAATCTATTACAGCGAACAGTTTGTACAGTAGCCCACTACCAGGGTAGGCTAAACATCCAGTACATAACCTAAAATAGATATATTGTTCAGAATTTATAAGACACGCTTGCAACCTCTAAAATCCACAATATGGAAAAACAAAGACATGGCCATTAAGAGTAAGATGAGTCTATAAAGCATGCGCAAGAACAATAATAACATATGGCGTCGAAGCAAGGGCAGACACAGTAAAGACCAAACAAGTTTTGAGGACTTCCGAGATGAAGACACTGAGGACGATGGCAGGCAAGACGCTGAGAGATCGCGTGAGGAACACCAGAATTAGAGAGATATGTGAGGTTGAGGATATTATAAGATGGAGCAGATAGCGAAAAAGGGACCGGTACGGGCTTGTTTTAAGAATGGACACCACCAGACTCCCCTATATTGCATTGCATAATCAGCCTCATGGGACTCGTCCTCGTGGAAGACCTCTTAAAAGATGGAAGGACAGCTGGGAATCTACCTCACAGGAGGAGCAACACTCTGGAGAACAGACCGCATAGGTCTACAATAAGGAAAAAGAAAGAAGAGGAAGCTTACAACCTATATGTTTCCAGAGGATGAGCGGGTGGAGAGGAATATTGGAACCAGGGTTAAGGCAGCAAAAAAAGTGAAAAACCTATTTAAAAAAGCTAAGATAACACCACTGTGTTCTTGTACGACCATTTTGTATGGAAGTAAAGCATAGAAACGGCTAAAGAAGGATGCTAACTAACCATCACGCCATCTCCCCGAACGTCTAGGCAGAAAGAATGGACTGCCACACTTTTCTTTCCTAACATATTTCTCTCGCTTCCTCAACATTCATACATCGTATCATGCACGCGCGTCGATTTCTCTGACTCCTCACGTTGCCGAAATTCAATATTAGATTTTTTTTATCGTGCCACGTTTTCCTCTATTTTTAGTTCCATTTACATCGTTAACACATAAATTTTGTGCCATTTTTTCTTTATTCATTCTTTGCATGTGTTCAAACCATCTTAATGATCCTTTCATTATTTTGTTCATAACACCATTATTCGCACCGCATTCACATCTTATATTTTCATTCGACACTATCATACACAGAGTCATTCTTTTGCCAGTTCCATGATTCGCTTCCATACATAAGGGTCGGTACAAGAACACCATTTTGCACTGCCATTTTAGTTTTTTTGGTGAGGTTTTTGTTTGCGATGACAAATTTTAATACACCATTCACTCTGTTGCCTGCCCTAACCCTTCTTTCAATATCCCTCTCCACTCGCCCATATTTTGTAAACATACTACCTAAATACACGAACTTATCTACTTGTTCCAATTTTTCACCATTCACGCTAATGTTGCAGACTGTCTTCAATAATCATTACCTCGGACTTATTCACATTCATCATCAGATCATTTCGCATGCATACCTCATACATACAATTCACCAGGACTAGTAGTTCATGCTCGTTTTCTGCAAGTAGGACAGCGTCATCCGCATACAAGTTAAAGTTGGAGACTGTCATTATTTCTTATTTTTCAAAAATCTTGGACTTATTCACATTCATCATCAGATCATTTCGCATGCATACCGCAAACATACTTCTTCTTCTTCTTCTTCAGCCCGTATTGACTGTCCACTCCTGGACGTAGGCCTCCTCTCGCATTTTCCATTCTCTTTTCTGAGCGATCCGCATCCAGGCACTTCCCGCACTTCTCCGGATATCGTCGCGCCAACGCAACTGTGGACGCCCAACTCCACGCTTTGCCGTCCTTGGCCACCAGCACAGCAGTCGCCTTGTCCACTTTTCTTCTGGATCGCGAGCGACATGTCCCGCCCATCGCCATTTGAGGGTTGCGGCCACCTTGACAACATCGGAAACCTTTGTCCTGACTCTTATGTCCTCATTTCTGAGTCTGTCCCGTAAACTGATACCCAACATGGCTCTCTCCATTGCTCTCTGAGTGACTCTTAGCTTGTTGGCACTTTTTTGTGACATTGTGACTGTCTAAATACCATTAGTGAACACTCTCCTTTTCGCATACATACTATTGGCTAGAAATAATATTTTTTAATAGCCAGAATCTTTTCAGCATTGCCTCATTCGTTTGTCGTCCCCTTTGAGGTCCACCCCGAAACGATCCCGGGATAAAGCCGCGGTATCTCCACGACTGGAGGAGCGAGCTGGCTCACAAATCTGTTTTGAAATTCGGTAATTATTAAGGGCGTGCTCTGTATATGTAATTCTATTATCGGAGAAGTTGGTCCTAACAGAATTACCGGTCGAGCGAACTTACTTTCACCCTCTTGGCAAATGCTTACTTGTTTTAAAGTAATCTTAATTAAACTATCGCTTAGCTTAAACTAGTTGTTTTAAGAATATAAACGTAATACCATAATAAAATATAACGAAAAACCATCAAGCGTATTTTAAATGATAAATAAACTAAGTTTACAAGATAATCAAATGATTTTACTGAAATATCTAGATAGAAGTTCATTTTGAATGATAATTGATTAAAACGATGTTGTTTTTATTAACTATTGGATTATTATGCACTATTTACTATAATTAACTAACTAACTAACTAGCTATCACGCCATTTCCCCGGGGGGGTAGGCAGAGAGGATGGATAGCCACAATGGTCTGTCCTGGCATACCTCTTGGGCTTCCTCTACATTCATATATCGTACCATGCACGATTATATTATCGATTATTCCGACTTCGAATGTGACCGCCTTTTAGTGATTGATTCATTTGGTCATGCCATGTCTTCCTTGGCTTTAAAACCTTAGAGATGAAATGAAAGTTGGACTTCATCATTTCAGGAGACATGATTTCTGTGTCACTGATCGTCAGATCTATTAAAAGAAAAATTGGAAGAAGAAGATGACAAAAAATTGATACCTAATATGGGATCAAAGAGGACAGAGACAGGAGAATGGAAATATGCGGATTGTGGAAGGAAAGTTTGGGGATTGGGGATGGAAAATATGAAGATTGGGGATGGAAAATATGGGGATTGGGGTTGAAAATATGAGGATTAGGGATGGAAAATATCAAGATCGGGGATGGAAAATATGGGGATTGGGGTTAAAATATGAGGATTGGGGTTGAAAATATGAGGATTGGGGATGGAAAATATCAAGATTGGGGATGGAAAATATGAAGATTGGGGATGGAAAATATGGGGATTGGGGTTGAAAATATGAGGATTAGGGATGGAAAATATCAAGATCGGGGATGGAAAATATGGGGATTGGGGTTAAAATATGAGGATTGGGGATAAATAATATCAAGATTGGGGATGGAAAATATGAGGATTGGGGTTGAAAATATTAGGATTGGGGATGGAAAATATGAAGATTGGCGATGGAAAATATGGGGATTGGAGTTGAAAATATGGGGATTGGGGATGGAAAATATGAAGATCGGGGATAGAAAATATGGGGATTGAGGATACCTTGGTGGAAGCAGAACTTGGTGTTTTCTTCGCCGCGCTGTCTCCCATGATCATCACGGTCCTGATGGGATCCTCGCTTTTCCGTGAACAGTCGGCCACGATCTCGTCCAGCTTAGAGCTCATGGGCGCCTGCAGCAGCGCCTCGAGGACAGTCGTGCTCCTCCTGGTGGGGGGTTTCTTATCCACGCTGGTCTCCGTCACGAAGTTGGTTCTGGAGCACGACATGGCTGCGCCCTTGTTCAGATGCGGCCTGACAAATTTCAGCGGCAGGGAACCTTCAGACTTTATCTTGGATCTCGTTTGAATTGTATCCAGGACAGGCGGTTTATTTAGAAGCACAAAGGGTTCTTTGATTGCTTGTGTGAGAGTTGGATGAATGTCTTCAGTCTGAAATAAATTAAGAGTATATTAAAATACAGATTCGTTGATGACATAATTCTGTTGTAGCAGTCTCCAGAACAACTCCAAGAAATACTGGAAGCCTTAAATGAATCATCTAAAAAAAATAGCCTTAAAATAAATATGACAAAGCCAAAAATATTGACCAACACACAAATTGAAGACATTAAAATCCATAATAAAAATGTAGAAGTGGTGGATGAATATGTATACTTTGGTCATCTGTTGGCTTATGGAAGAGGGGGTCAAGTCAAGAAGATTGATAGGAGAATACAGCTCGGTTGGTCTGTATTCGGAAGGCTGGGCGACATCTTCAAGTCGGATATGCTACAAATTTTAAAAACAAAAGTGCTGGACCAGTGTGTGTTACCAGTGATGACCTATGGATGCGAGACATGGACGTTAACTAAAGAAGCAATGCACATAATCAAACTTGCACAACGGGCCATGGAAAGATCCATGTTGGGTATCTCGCTTAGAGACCATATATCCAACGTGGAGATTAGAAGACGCACCAGGGCAACCGATGTAGGGATACGCAATGAGAGAATGAAGTGGCTGTGGGCTGGTCATGTGTGTCGACGGGATGATGGAAGGTGAAGCTACAGGGTTACTGAATAGAGGCCAAGGTTGGGCCAGGTGGAGCGATGATATTGTGCGGACGGTGGGAAGGGCCTGGAGAACACTGACGAGAGACCGAGAGAGATGGCGTGGGGGTGATTACGCTTACGTCCAACAGTGGATGGAGACAAGCAAATAGACACCCAACACCAAAAAAACCATCACGCCATTTCCCCAAAATGGTAGGCAGAGTGAATGGACTGCCACACTACATTATCCTGACATACCTCTCTGGATTTTCCCACATTAGTACAGCGAGTTATACACGCACGTCCATTATTCCCACTTCTAACATGGCCAAGCTTTAAAATTTGATTAATTTCGTCATGCCATGTTTTCCTCGGTCTACCTCGACTCCGTACTCCATTTACATCGTTAACGTATACTTTTTTAACCATTCTTTCTTCCTACATATTTTTATTTAATTTTTTTGTAGTCTTGTAGATTTTTACAACCAACCTTTTTCTTCCGTTCCTTCACCGTGACTTCTCTTTCGGAAAGCGCGCTTCTCACTATGGAATTGACGAGTCTTGTATCCTCGCTGTTTTGAGCAAGAATCAACTCGATTAAGTACTGCTTCTGCAAAGAAAATTAAACAATCTGATATGCTTATAATATTATAAATTTTTCATTTATAATTAATACAATTTGCGTAATTTATAAGAGAACGGAGAAGATTTTTGGAGGTTACGTTTTATCGTGAGATGTCAGCATGCAAAGTATACACTAACAAACAAAACATTCGCAAGAGCTTTTAGTTTAGGGGCGTTTCGATTATTTTAGTAAAAGCTTCGCTTGGTGCTAAGAACCACGTTGCGCCTTAGGTGACACATCTCCAACTGACTAACGTACACTATACTAAGTAGGTATATCAATGCTATCCTGACCTAAAATTAATATTTTTAAACTTATATTTTACGGTATTATTTCACCCCGTATTAGCCCCCCTGTTATTCAAATGTTTGGCCAATCAGTCCCTTTGACTAACACAACTACATACCTTGGAGTCACATTGGACTCCAAGCTAACTTGGGAAGCACATAGCTCTAATAAAGCCATGTCCGCGTCACGAGCCATTGGTGCTCTCCTTCCCATGTTAGGAAAAAACAGCTCTCTA
Source organism: Lepidostoma basale (assembly GCA_022606425.2). Classification (NCBI taxonomy): domain Eukaryota; kingdom Metazoa; phylum Arthropoda; class Insecta; order Trichoptera; family Lepidostomatidae; genus Lepidostoma; species Lepidostoma basale. Next base: position 210,651 of record JAHDVF020001213.1, on the reverse strand, counting down.
AAAAACGAAAATAAACTCCCGATTTATAAATCTATAATTAGACCCATAATGCAGCCTTCATCTGGGATCACGCAGCTCAGAGTCACACACGTAAACTTCAAATTCTGCAAAACAAGGTCATCCGGCTTGCGCTGGGTGCTCCCTTTTGGACCAGGATTACACAACTCCACCTCGAGGCGGGTCCCCCACTCTAGACGAACACATCCACACACTGGCCGAGCGTTTCTTTCAGGGGGTCGCCACACACCCAAACCCCTCTATACAAGAAACCTCTAACTACAAGCCCGACATTCACTACCGTCACAAGTGCCCAAAACACATTCTCCTTCAGAGATACACCACGGGCCACGCCTCACAGTCACTTCCCCCTTTCCCACCAGAACCTCTTCCAAACATCACCCCCCCAGATCCACCTTAGACGTGTAAAAAAAGAGTATAAATAATGTGTGTAACTATAAATATTTAATGTCCTCCTATTAATTCTTCCCTCATTACCCCATCCTACATAACATATCCTCATTCCCAACAAAGTCACTTCCAACAGGTGGGGGAGCAATAGCCTTCGGGCTGATACTTCCGAAAGACAAGATCCTAGACTAGACGTTATTATTATTGTTTTGAGGTAAACGGAACAAGATTGCGTAAACTCATATAAATATCTATGATGTATGCTTAATGAGAGATGGGATCATAGTCAACAATTTTAAACGCCACATTGAGCAGGTACGTGAAGTCTTCATGAAGATGGAAGGCATCCTGACCAATAAAAACCTTTCCCTGGATCTCAAAATGCGTATTGTCCGTTTTTATGTGTTTCCAGTGTTGTTATATGGTATAGAGGCCTGGACACTGACTGATGCGACAGATATGAGAATATCATCATTTGAAATCTAGCTATATAGAAATATACTTAAAATAACCTAGAGAGACAGAGTACGCAGTGAGATTGTTCTCTAACGGGTGAAAAAGCATCTGGAGTTGCTTGACAGTGTAAAAACAAAGAAGCTGCACAATATTTTGGTCACGTAATGAGAGGTGGTGATGACCCTCACCAACAGAAATGTAGAGAGATTAAGAGTCACGCAGCGTTCCATGGAAAGACATATGCTCGGCGTCAGTCTTCGAGATAAAATCAAAAATGAGGAGATTAGACGCCGAACAAAAATAACGGACATCATGGAACGACTAGCGAGACTGAAGTGGCAATGGGCGGGTCATGTGGCGAGACAGAGTGAGGATAGATGGACCCAGAAAATAATAAGGTGGAGACCATGGGAGAATAGGAGAAACGTCGGCAGGCCGCAAAAAAGGTGGCCGACGACATTGGTGCCGTGGGGGGGGGGGGAAATGTGGCTACGGTTGGCAAGAGATAGAGACGAGTGGAAGGGAAGGGAAGAGGCCTATGTCCAGCAGTGGACCGATATAGGCTGACGAAGAAGAAGAAGAATAAGAATGAGAGGTGAAAAATACCAATTCTCATAACTCATATTTTTCCTATAACTCGGCATTTGATAGAGTGAGACACACAGAACTGGTGAAAATGCTCAAGACCTGCAATATTGATTCTAAGGACCAAAACTTTATAAGAATCTCTACTGGTATCAAAATGCGGAGATTAGACATGGAATGAGAGTACAGACGAAATAGCTATACGCAGAGGAGTTCGACAAGGCTGCATTTTGTCACCTCATTGTTTAATTTGTATTCCAATCAAGTCTTCCAATGTATTGCAAACTCCTGCCTGGGAGTAAGGTTAATGGGGTTATTGTTAATAACATCGGGTATGATGATGACACAGTAATTTAAGCTGATAGTATACCCGATCCTCAACAACTCCTAAATAAAATTGATATACACATTTTTTCAAACTGATTCGGAGATCTATTGAGAACCCCTATGTTCTGGAGCAAATAGGTATTTTTGTTCCTGATAACTACATGCGACAGCGCCGACACCAATTGTTCTTTACTCCGTCACGCAGAACCAACCTGCCTTTGGTGATGCCAGTAGGAAGAGCAATTCGGACGCTGAATCTAATCATCTCGGATTTGGACATTTTCAGTGTCAGTGAGGCAGTATTCATAAAAAAAATATTATAAATTCTGGAAAGAGTACTGCCTCACTGACGTCCACATATTTGGATTCCTTCTGATATGTATGATTTTTTGGTCTCATGTTGTTTTATCTTATCTTAGTAACACCGTTTTATGTGCAAATGAGTCGCCTAAATGTTTTTCGTTTGTAATGTCTCATTTATGTATCATGTATAAATAAATAAATAATAAATAAAATAAAAAATATCTCAGAGAGGATCTGGGTTTGAAAATCAACGTTAAGAAGACCAAATGGATGACATTTGGGCGACTTAGCTATTCTTCATCCACTCTGCAACAAAGGTAGATTATTGCATCCCAAGAAAATTAAAAATATATATTTATTTAGATGGTTTGGACATATGGAACGAATATAAGAGGAAATAATGGTTAAAAATATACACGAGATCGCCTAGAAGAATGTTCGGAAAAATAATGCATGATAGAATACCGAAAGAAGATGATAGAATGGAATGTAAGTCAGATGAATGTGTCCTAAATAAAATTTAAAAAGGTTCACTAAGATGGTTTGGACGACCTTCGTGGCCGAGTGGGCCGAAGGTTCCGAGTTCGATTCAGTGTGATTGTCACACTGTCTTTGGTCTGGTGTAGAAATCAGGTGACAATAAAATGGTTAGCTATCTATCACATGTCACGAGAATCAACATGATAGCTATAATACCCTTTACATCGATTTGACTCATGCTATCATGATGTAAAGAGCGATTCAACAAAATAATAATTAACTAACTAACTAACTAACCATCACGTCGTGTCCCCGAAGCGGTAGGCAGAAATAATGGACTGCCACACTTTTCTTTCCTGACATATTTCTCTCGCTTCCTCAACATTGCCAACATCGTGTCATGCACGCGTCGATTTCTCTGACTTCTTACACGGCCGACATTCAATTTTTGATTAATTCGATCGTGCTACGTTTTCCTCGGTCTTCCTCTATTTCTGGTTCCATTTACGTCGTTGACATATCATTTTTTTTATCATTCTTTCTTCATTCATTCTTTCCATATGTCAAAACCATCTTAATGATCTAAATAATAATAATAATATGAACCGAATGGATCAGAGAAGAATAGTTAAAAAGATACATACAAGTAGTGTAAATAGAAAAAGAAGTCGAGGAAGGCTAAAAAACGTAACTTGACCAAATTAATCAATTATAGAAAGGCGGCCATGTTTGAATTAGAAACAATCGACGAGCGTGCATGTAATTATCTGTGAATGTAGAAGATGCGCGAGATTTATGCCAGGATAGAACAGTGTGGCGGTCTATCAATCTATCTACCCCACAGAAAAATGGCGTAATAGTTAGTTAGTTAGTTAGTATATTTAAATGCGTGAATATCAAATATTCACCATTCACACTAAGTATAGATATTCTTGATTAACGAGGATATAAAGGAAAAAACTGCTAAAATATAGCGTATGGTGATTAAAAATCAATTAATATAAATGTCATTGAATCTTCCTACTAAATCATGCCATCTTTATTATACTTAACTCAAATTCATTAATGCAAGTTGAAGAGAACGCAAGAACTTGTTTTTGCAAGATTGATTTTGCGTAGCTAAACCATTTTAACCCATTTACTGCCAGTGTTGCCCTGACGCAACGTTCTAGAGAACAGATTTTATTCCAAATAATTGCGAGTAAAATATAAATGGTATAAATCAAAAGATATTATAAGTCACTGTTAGTGGAAAAAACTAGATTATAAATACGAATGAAAATTGGCTAGATTGGTGACACTATTGCAAACTGAGTCCTTTATATATACAGATCAGGGGTGGTAACATGATTTTATTCAAAAATAATCTTCAAATATTTATGTAAAATTTACTGAATTTAACTAACTAACTAACCATCACGCCATCTCCCCGAAAGGATAGGCAGAAAGAATGGACTGCCACACTTTAATCGATGCGGCACTCCATCCTTCTCTTTTCGCCATCGCGAGAGACGCGGTGTGATGGGTTGCGAACATCATCGCCACCAAAATGCATCTCCCGCGACAAAATGAAAATGTTGGAGGACATGAGATTCATAATATTCATCTTTAGTACACGAGGCAACGATTGGGAAAAAATACAGCACAAAAGTACTGCTCAATTCAACAATGTCATGAACTGGATGAAGGCTAAATGCACCATCGACACCTCTAGGCACAAGCCTGGTACGGCGCTAGCTCCGGACATTGGAACTCTTCCCCGTATCTGTGCATGCTTTCCCACGAAAGTGTGCGATTTCTACGACCAAGGCTATGGAAAGCCTTTAGTGTTATATACTGACATCGGAGTTGTAAATGGTCAAGGTGTGTCTCATCCATATTTTGCACCTTTTTTCCGGCAACAATGCCAAGAAAGTGGGTGAAACTACACAAGGGAATACATCTTGTTCCTTTTGTTGTCTCATTGCTATCAGATGAAGTTCTACATAGGAAAGATAAGGCATACACATCATTAGCTGATATGCATGCGTACTATGCTGCTTCATACAACTCCTCAGCTACCCCTGAATCATTAAGACTAGCATGGTCAAGGAAGACAAACTTTGCTAACAGTAAGTCTATGGGTTATAATGAGAACTTACTTAAATGTATTTAAATATTAGTATTACAGATATTCAAGATGATTCGTATTCAAACAATGGATTTTAAAATTTATATACCTACATCCAGATTGTAATAAATTTTCTCTATAAAACTGAATATTTAACTCTTTTTTGAGACATGGAAATAATGAGTGAAGACAGAATGGTAAATAAGGTATATGTAAACGGCGTGAACGGAGCTAGAAATAAAAGGAAAGCAGAGGAAAACGTGGCACGATCAAATCAATCAAATATTGAATGTCGGTCATATGAGGAGTCGGAGAAATCAACGTGCGTGCATGACAAGATGCATGAATGTAGAGGAAACGAGAGAAGTGTGTCAGAACAGAACAGTGTGGCGTTCCATTCTTTCCTGCCTACTCCTCGAAACGGCGTGATGGTCAGTTAGTTAGTTATTTTTGTATTTTGCTTGACATTGCCTTCTTTGTTTCTATAGGCCTCATTTATAGATACCCATGGACCCAAAGAGCTTCATTGAGTCAGCTCTATAGGTTTGAAATTAAATACAAAATATTAAAAATAAATTTTATAATAATAACCACAATCAAGGATCGAGCACAAACGAGTATTATTGAAACTAATAAAGTAAAAAATATATCCGAAAATAGAAAATAGTGCATTGGATATGAAATTGTTTTTAGCTTTTTTTCAAAAACACATATAGATGCTTTTTGTGTTACTTTAGAAATATAATACAATTGCGATGTAATAATATACAATATCTTAATTAGGATTTCGTGAAATTGCAAGGCTGTGAATGGGTGAAAATGATTTTCGCTTTCGGGTATCTGCCTAAAAATTAATTAGGTTTTCTGTTCTTAGGCGCATATCCTTGTCAAACTATTCGGTCAAGGTCAGAAAACACTCCCCAAACTTCTGTGATAGATCTGCAGTAATGATTACTTTAGCTCCAAGAGTAGGCCAGGGATAATAAAACATTGTTTAAGAAGCACGATTTTGCTTGAGAAATAAGCTTAAATTAAGAAATAAAATCATTCGATAATATAGAGTGTTTTTTTAGAGGTTTGGTTTTAAAACTAACAACATTGTTTCTACAGACTGTCAATTTGACAGTTGACAGTTGATTTGTAGTCAATACATTTTGCCATTTCACCATAAATTGACTGACGTCAGAACAGCGCTCGGAAATTGTGCAAAATTATTTTGTAAACATGGTTTGGTTCGCCAAACTTATCGAGCAAGTTATTCGGAAGACCATGGATCCTTTTCGCACCACGTACACTCTGGTGGATAATACGCATCCATAGCTTCATTCGAGCTAGCCGTGGCGCTCATATGCCCGAAATCATATTTAAACAATAATGGCATAAAATGATCTATTAAATAAAGCCAATATCATAGACATAACATTATTTTAATGTTATTATTTTCATTTTGTATTCAATACTTATTGTATTGTATACCTCAAAAGAAAACATCCTATATAATGAAAAAACAAAAGCAAATTACAGAAATAATAGTAAAGTTACATGATTTCAAACTTTACGTTATAAACTAACACGACACCACGCTATCCTGACACACCTCTCTAGCTTCATCTACATTCATACGACGAGTCATACACGCAAATCGATTCATCCGATTTCTAACATGACCAAACATTAAAATTTGATTAATTTGGTCATGCCATGTTTTCCTCGATCTACCTCGACTCCGTACTATTTTTATATCGTCAACGTATACTTTCTTAAACATTCTTTCTCCATCCATGCGCTCCATATGTCCGAACAAACGCAGCGATTCTTTCATAATTTTGTTTACAATACCTTCTTTCGCTCTACATTCCTTTATAATATCAGCATTTCAGATTCTGTCGTACATCATTTTAGCACACATACGTCTTAGGGACCTCACCTCTACCGCATTTATTCTGCTCATGGGTGAAGAAAGAATCGTTAAAACGATGTAAATGGAGTACGGAGTCGAGGTAGACCGAGGAAAACATGGCATGACCAAATTAATCAAATTTTAAAGGTTGGTCATTTCAGAAGCCCGAAGAATCGACGTGCGTGTATGACTCGCAGTATGAATGTGGAGGAATCTAGAGAGGTATGTCAGGATAGAGTAGTGTGGCGGTCCATTCTCTCTGCCTACCCCTGCGGAGAAATGGCGTGATGGTTTTAAGGACCGGGTTTTCCGAAACATGTCTGATATTTAATTATTATTTTATTAAGTTAGTGTTGTTTTAACAAAGTATATAAAAAAGAAAAGGACAAATTAAACATCTACAACACAAAGTGTGGCGAACATAGAAGAAATATTTGAATATCTTAAAATTAATTAACTAACTAACTAACTAACCATCACGCCGTCTCCCCGAAAGGGTAGGCAGAAAGAATGAACTGTCACACTTTTACTGATGCGGCACTTCATCCTTCTCTTTTCGCCCCGCGGGAGACGCGGTGTGATGGGCTGCGAACCTCATCGCCACAATTTTAACAATATGAAAATTAGATTACCAAAACAAATGTTTATTTAAGTTGATTTGAACGATTGAAGCGTTTCGTTATAGTAGAAATTTTAAAAATATGCATTAAAAAACAATGTTTTGTTACCCCATTTTTAGTATGACTACGTGGATCCCGACCACAATCAAACTACTTAGGTAAGGAAGTAAATGAAAGGTTTGAAGTAAAAAAGAATCAGCGGAGACATACGCTCACTTTTAGGTTCGCGGGGATTTTTAGCACCTTCGCCACCCCTTGGAGCTCTCGGTAGGTCATGCTTTGGTAAACGGTTTTTTTGCTGTCACCCATGGCGCTCAATCTGTCACGCTATCTAAAACAATGACACTCATTACGAAATGAAAATTCTTTCACTTTTAATTAAAACATCCAACATTAACTTCCGATAGATTATTGCCTTTTCCAATAAAAGCTACTTCATACATGAAATAAGTGTATTTACTGGCTCTAAAAATGCTCAAAAGAGCGACTCATTTCGTAAATGAATCGTGTTTTTCAGAAGTAGCACACATTCCGTAACCTCAACTTTACAGGACGGACAAAAAACTGTCTGGTACAAAATTTTCCTACAATACATATATTTTTTTCAATACACATTTGTCTATTTTACTCCCTATGACCAATGTGCATTGAAAAAAATATATATATTGTAAGAAAATTTTGTACCAGACAGTTTTTTGTCCGTCCTGTAAAATTGGGGTTACTGGATGTGTGCTACTTCTGAATAACACGATTCAAATAGTTAAGTTACAAAAATGAAGGTCCTCTTACGATACTCCCATATTAAATCGAATAAATAAATAAATAATGTAAATAATTCTCAACAAAAACTATCATAATTATAACAAAATGTCTGTTTTAGAAGTTTTATTACAATATAATTTATCATAATTATTATAATTTATTGTAATTTATAATTTATGGGAATGAAATGTTTTGTCTGTCTAAGCCAATATTAAAAGTAGCGAAAATCAAATGGTTGTTGTTTTAATACACGAGTTAGAGGAGCACAATACGGTAATTAAGGTAATCCATATTCTGCTCCTTTAACTCGTGTATAAAAACAACGCGTTTGATTTTCACTATATTTGATAATACCTCAGACAGAAACATGTCATTCCCATAAATTATAATAAAAAATCTAGAAAATATACGTATTAATGATTTAATGTAGAATTTTATATCTTTGTTCAAGAAACAATAAATAAAAAATACACTGTATATTTTGAAATAAGAACGCAATATGGTAACAACTTGATTTCAGTTCTGATCATATTCATTTAATTTATCTAAGTTAATACATAACTAAAAACATGTAAATTCAGAATAATCTTATTATTTATAAGAATAGTATTAAATTTCCCTGTAGTACTGTGTGAAAATAATAAACTTCACTACCTCGTGTTTATGTACCAATATCAAATGTTTTTTTTAATTCGCAAATGAAAACATTAAAGTGCATATTAGTTTTAATGAAATTAATAAAATTGTTAACATTTAAAATATCAGTGCCATTTTTAAAATAATGCGTTAATATTGATTATTTGACTGCGACAAAAAGCTTTTAACGCTTTAAATCAAATCAATATATTGCTAAGCAAAAAATGTCTATAAATGTGCCGTGAAATATGAAACATATTTAGAACCCGTGGTATTCAAATTTGGAAGCCCAAGCATGGTGGCGTCATGCAATATAAATCCAAAAATATATTGCGCAACAGTTGGTCAATTAAAAATAAAGATTTTTTGGAAAATGTCGTATTGATGGATTTTAATCAAACATTATTATAAATAACAAAATGAGAAAGAAGGCATGATCGAGTAAAAAAATATGTATAAATAATTTGTTATTTTAACGTGAAATGAAATATTATATTCTACAGGAAACAAATAATCATTTAAAAACATTTCATCTGATATAAAATATTCAATTTATTACTATTATAGATACGAAAAACGAAATTGTGTACAAAATTTTATTAAAAATACTATGTTACAATTCTTTAAAATATAAAATATTGTGAAATATACATAATGTGAAAAAAAATATATAAATAATATTGTGATATTTACCTGAAATTATATATCTTCAATCTAAATAGTTTAGATAAACATATTACACAAAACAATTAACTTTTTAAAGATAATTAACGAAATTAAAAGTTCTCACAACTAAAGTAGTTTTCCACGTTCCTGCAATGGAAAAAGCATAAATAACTTATGAATATAATTATATAGACTAAATTATTACATAGATAAACAAATGTTAAGATAATATTTATATTTCAAATCTTCCAGATATTAACGAAAACAACGTTTGTATACTGCTATTTTAAAATATATTGGAATTTTCGGGAATTATCGACGTTTAAGATAAAATTGTTTATTTATTTTTTATTAAACGGATTGGGAAACTTTGAAATAGTTAATATAATCATAAGTTCTTACTTTCTGTCGGCTTAGCTGTCAGCTGATATTTGTATGTGAATAGCCATAAAAGACTCTGCAATATTTATTTGTTTTGGTTTTGACGTTTAGTTATTTTGCCGGCAAGCTGTATTCGCGCTGCGTTTATTTACGCATCTTTGCTCCCAATAAATTAGATTAAACTATATGAAAATGATTAAATTGAAAAAAATAATTTTATTGGTTTGTTTGTCGGCATTAATATATGTATTTTCACTCGACGGAGACTTTGTATTTGACGACTCGGAAGCTATTGTGAAAAATGCAGATATCAAACTTGAAACTTCAATATTTTCCATATTTAAAAATGATTTCTGGGGCACTAGTATGAAAAATAATGCCAGCCACAAGTCGTATAGACCATTGACCACATTAACTTTTAGGTAATTAGTAACTATATGTAATGTTTAATACGAACTATGTTAAAATATGGAGGCACTTTGACATTATTATTCGAATATTTTAAATTAGTTAGTTAGAATGTTTCAATCCTGGGATTGGTTGGCAGCAATTTCCTCTATTATTTTCTTCCATTCTTCTTTTGAAATCTGCATATACATTGCCTGTCTTGTGCGGCTCTTTTGAAATCTGCATATGATGAGCAGCGCACGTCCACCAACAGGTCCTCCAGGTACTCTCGGCGTGGGCGTCCCCTAGAGTTTGTCCCCTCGGTCATACCCTCCATCATGGCATGCAAGAGGCCTTCTTGACGTATTACATGGCTGATCCATCTTGCACGCCTTTCGGACAAGGTCCTGAGCAGGTGCCTTCCTCCTTCGATTCTTTGAAGAACCTTCTCATTCGTGATGTGGTCTCTCCAGGAAATTCCTAATAGTCTTCTATAGGACTACATCTCAAAAGCCTCTAGTCTCCGTTTATCTCTTTCGGATAGGCACCATGTCTCGCAGTCGTACATCAAGATACTCCATACATAGGTCTTGATGAGGAGTATTCTCAGTTTTAGGTCTATATTATTTGATTATATTATTTTTGACCTTTTATTAAATGCAAGCCTAGCCTGATGTATACGGCTGTCGACCTCGCTCTTAGACCGACCGTCCCATGTTATTTTGCTCCCGAGGTAGACAAACTCCTTGGTGTTCTTTAGTGGAACTCCTGACATCACTACTCTCATCTGATGTTGTGTTCGGCCTACAGTCAGCAGCTTTGTTTTGTCTTTATTTATCTTCATGTTGTAGTTATTTCGAAGAATGCTTTGCAAAGTTGTTAAGGCCTCTTGCGGTTCTTCTTCACTTTCAGCAACCATAGCAATATCATCAGCAAACCTTATAACGTCCACCTTTTGCCCGTGTATCTTTACACCTTCTCTGTGACTCATTCTCTCTCAAGTCATCAATTGCATTCTGTATATAAACGTTAAAAAGAGCACGTGACAGAGAGCATCCCTGCCTTACCCCTTGTCTTATACTGGCATACCTTGCTATACCCACCAAAATAATGTCATAATTTAATTACTATTTATTCTATTGTATATTGTTTTAATTCAGTGCATTAATTTGAATTAAAAATCAGTTATTCTTTTTTCAGGTTAAATAGGTTTGTTAGTGGCGACATATTGAATCCATTTCATTTTAAAATTACAAATTTGACATTCCATTTGATAGTTATTGTTGTGATATACTATGTCTTGTGTAATATTTTACACGGCGAAGAAACAAAACAATATTCACATTCCATCTGGAGAGATGTACCCTTTCTATCTTCGGTATTGTACTCTGTCCATCCAATTCATGTGGAAGCTGTTTCCGGAATAGTGGGCAGGGCAGACATTTTATCGGCTCTTTTCTTTTTCCTGTGCATTCTGTTCTTTGACAAATCCATCGCCAAAAGTAAAAAGAATGATAATTCTATGAAGGATGCATTTTTAAAATGGTATCACTTTATTGTCTCATTGCTATTTTCCACCATGGCAATGCTCTGCAAAGAGACTGGTATCACTGTATTGGTAAGAATCATTTTTAAAATTATTATTATTATTGTTTTGTTAATATATTTAATTTATTTTAATTAAAATTACAAACATTACAGACATATAATTCCAGATCGTTTGCAATTGAAGACTACAGGGGAAAAACAAGGAATGTCAGTAGAAGGTTAATTTGAATAAATTGAGAATAAAGCTAATCAAAGTCTATATATTTCTTAGCAATTAGCAATCGATTATCTGGCCATAGTCGATGACACACATGATTTTTGAATATGAAAATTTTACTGTGGATAGATACGTACAAATGCCGCTAGATGGCATTATTACATTTATTTTGAATTTTAACTGACATTCCTTGTTTTTCCCCTGTAGTCTTCAATTACATTACATTATATTAGAATAGAATTTATAAGAGAAGCATAAAAAAAACACATTAAGATTAAGAATAAGAAAGAATCATAACATTGATATTGCATCCCTGAGGCAACTCACACTATCACGAAATATGTCGACCTCTGAGACAGTGGCGGTACTCCCATAGAAGCCCAGAAGCCTGGCTTGTTTAAGAAAATTTGAATCAAAACCTCTTCTGGCTTACAGAGGTATACCTCTTGTAGCTATTCCTCTTAATTCTGATGGGAACATTGTTGGAAGGTGATTTGGTGGGTTGTTGGTTTATGCGGGTGCACGATTACGTAGATTTGGGGGTTTTGATTCAAAATTTCTTACGCAAGCCGGGCTTCTGGGCTTCTATGGGAGTACCGCCACAGCTCTGAGGCGACCCGATTAAGCAATAAGATTGCCCTACCCACAGGCATAACCATTGGCAGGTTGGTTCTGCAGCGCGGCAAATAAAATAATCTGTGCTGTCATTTGACGAAGGTCAGGGACAAATTGGCCTACATAATTGGGACATTCAAGTTATGTATATGGCCGCCAATCAGCTGAAAGAAGTGAACTCCCAAGTGGATATTCCTCCTTCTCTCCAATGTTTGGTAGCTTAGCATACCTAGCAAGATTCAGTCGGAAAGAGCCACGGGTAATAACCGCGCTCCCTGAGGTAAAGAAAGCGCAGAAATTATAAAGCATATTAATCTATGAAGCATGTGTAAGACCAATAATAACATATGGTGAAGCAAGGGCATACACAGTCAGGACCAAACAAGTTTTGAAGACCTCCGAGGTGAAGATACTGAGGATGATTGGAGGCAAGACACTGAGAGATCGCGTGACGAACACCAGAATTAGAGAGATATGTGAGATTGAGGATATTATAAGATGGAGTAGACAATAAAGAAGGGACTTGTACGGTCACCTCTAAAGATTGGACACCACTAGACTCCCTTATATTGCACTACATAATCAGCCTCACGGGACTCGTCCACGTGAAAGACCTCCTAAAAGATGGAAAAACAATTGGATGGCCGTGTTCGGCTTTTTGTGCCTAATAGATATCTCCGACAGCGACAACATAGATTGTTTTACCTATGGGCCGCCAGAACCAACCTGCCTCTGATGACATCGGTGGTAAGAGCAATTAATCTGCTGAATGCGGTCTCCTTGGAGATTGGCGTCATTCATATTAGTAAAAGTACATTCAGAAGGTAAATACTCTTGATTTTGAAGAGTATCTTGTCTTCCTAATGTGGATCCATCTCTCATGCGTTTCTGGTAGTATACTATTCACAATATATTATTTTACCTGTTCTCAATAGATGGCTTAAACCTTAATTTTGTAAGTCTATTGATGAAATAAATTGATTTGATTTGATTTGATATATTATCTTACCCTTAAAGGCCAGCGAGAATTTGAAACATCGGAACGGTCTTGTAAACAATTAAATTACTCTTCTCATAAAAATATCAAATAAATTGTATTTTGTAGTCAAATGTTTTACTTTTTTTATCTTATAAAAATAATCAGACTTTTTTTGTTTCGTTTTGAGTTTAAGAAAACAAATAAAAATATATTTATATAAGAGTTACCCTAAAGGTGGTGATAGACGTACGAACTTAAAGTCTGCGGTTTTTAAGATCGCGAACTTACTTGACTCGACGTCGGCGATACACGCGCCAACTTGTGGTGATAGACGTACGAACTTAAAGTCTGCGGTTTTTAAGATCGCGAACTTACTTGACTCGACGTCGCGTCGGCGATACACGCGCCAACTTACTCATACCGTATCGCGATGTCGTCCACTGAAGAAGCTTTGTGTTATTTAGGAATTATATCGTATTACATTTCAAAAACTAAAAACAATAGACGAAGGCGAAAGAAACAAAATGGCGGCTCGCGGCTCGCAGTGCTGCCACACGTACGAGCCAAGACGAGCTACGAGTAAGATTTCAAACCGGTTGGATCGCCGACGAACTTACTCGGCGGTTTTAAAGTACGCGTACTTACGGTGACACACGAGCGAAAAAGGTCGTCGAGCCATAAGTACGCGTACTTGCTCGCCCGTCTATCACCCACTTAAGTAAACAAACACTCAAAATCAAAGATTCCGACACAGTACGAGAAAAGCTCAGCGGTTATGCAACTGTGTGTGTGTGTGATGATTGGCCGGTAGCCGTGATCTGTATGGGACATGTAATACAAAAAAATTCCATTAAATTAATACCCTTTATAAAAAGGATAAAAGTTTATCTCTAAATCACAGCGAATACATAATAGTATATAATACACATTTTTACTTTTTGATCCGTCGTAGTAAATTTACGGGAATATATCACTTTATTGCTTGGAAAAACTGTTTTTTTTTTAAATAAACCAATGATTTTCGGTTTATAGGTAAACTTTAAACTGAAAATCATTGGTTTATTATAAAAAAAAAACAGTTTTTCCAAGCAATATGAAGTCTTTAAACTCCCATATCTCCACACTGTATATTTGCACTTCGGTTTTACACTTACGATGCGATATGCGGACTGCTATTGTAGCCAGCCAGACTATAAGGGTTAACTAACTAACCAACATGCCAAGGGTAGGCAGAAAGAATGGATGGTTCTGTCCTGACATATTCTTCTCGTGTTCTCATATTCATACATCGTTTCATGCACGCACGTCGATTTCTCCGACTTGTTATGTGACCGACATTTAATATATCATTGATTTTATATACACTATTGCAAATGGTTGCCAGTTATTTAAAAGTTTCCACTTGTATAGTGTCATTGTTAAATAATTTAAAATGCTGTTTTTTTATTACAGATTGTATGCAGTATTTACGATATATTTATAATACATAAGATTAATACAATTAAGATTATGAAATGTGATTCTACTAAGTTAAAATGTACCAAAAAAGTCAATACGATTTGTCTCATCTCTGATAATGTGAAGACATTCTATTCTGGTGCATTTTCCATTCTACACCATTATAGTGATCTAATTTTAAGGCAAATCATTTTATATTTATATTTAATGGTGGTTATATACGCCAGATTGTGGATTATGGATTTCCAAGGACCGACATTTCAAACCACTGATAATCCTGCTGCCTTCAGCGATTCTTTTATAACAAGGGTTAGTATTAATTATTCATAAAATTAATTCTTATAACTCTAATGTCGAGTGTGGCTCGACATAGTATTTCATACATCAACTCCTATGTCAACCTAGACTCAGCAGGATATGACATATTTAAAAAAATTGACAACAAAAATAATTATTACACACTCTACAATATTCTAATCTTCTTCTTCTTCTTCTTCGTCAGCCTTTATCGGTTCACTGCTGGACATAGGCCTCTTCCCTTCCCTTCCACTCGTCTCTATCTCCTGCCAGCCGTAGCCACTTTTCCCCCCCCACGCACACTGGATCTATTTGGCAAAAACAGGGACTTAGGTATCAAACTCCGAATTTTGCCCTGATTTTTTTAAATTAGGTCCTTTGTGTGATTCCAAACCACTTTTACATGTGAACTTTTCTTGATATAACTGCTAATTTCCAAGAAAAAAATGGTTATTGTTTTTTTTGTATGAAGTGAAACTGATTTTTTCAATTATTTCGGAATCAGGTGGATACGTCAAAACCAAACATAGTAAGGATTATAGAGGACATAATCTTCTACATTACTTGTTACGACACCTACTTCATATCTCTGCCCGTTTAAAAGCAGCAGACATTGTAAATCTTAATTAATTATTATGAGTATAAAAAATATCGAAATGGTTGACCAGTTTAAATACCTCGGCAGTATCATTACTAAAACACTCGACCCAGATACAGAAGTAAAATGTAGAATAGAAGTTGCACGTGCTGCACAAGCATTCGAAATGTGGATACACAGAAGAATGCTTCGTATACCTTGGACCGAAAAGGTCAGTAACGTCGAAGTACTTAGGAGAGCCGGAGCCAAGAGAGAGCTGTTGTCGAATGTCAAAGTGAAAAAGGTCTCATATTTGGGTCACGTGCTGCGTGGAGAAAAGTACCGCCTCCTCCGACTTATATTGGAGGACAAGATAGAGGGAAGACGGGGAGTTGGCAGAAAACAGATGTCCTGGCTGCGCAACATTAGAGAGTGGACCGGAATGAGGACGGTGGATGACCTGTTTCGGGCAGCGCAGGACAGGGAGGTTTTCGCCGGAGTGATCGCCAACGTCGGGGGGACCTGACACGGCACAGGAAGAAGAAGAATAAAGTGGTTTCGGATTTTTTGTTAGATGCATAAATGATCATCGCGTTCCTTTACAAAAGAATGGAGTGATTTTAGCATATTTATGCATCTAACATAATTTATGCATCTAACATAACAATCTCTCTACATTTCTCTTGGTGAGGGTCATAGTCTCCATCCCATAAGTCATCACCGGCAATATGCAATATTCTAATACGACTTTTTATTGCGATTCTTCCTTTTTATGTCTTTGTTTTGTAAAAATTAAGTAGTTTAAGTGAGTAATAACTAAGGTGCAAAATAGCCTCGTTGAAGTGGAATTGTGCTGGCCATATAGCAAGGATAACGGATGATGGGTGGACAAGACGCACCCCGGAGTGGCGACCGAGAACCGGTTATAGAAATCCTGGCAGACCACAAGCCAGATGGTCTGATAACATCAAGGTGGCAGGAGGTCAATGGCACAGAGCAGCGAGAGATAGAGAGTTGTGGAAGTCGGGAAGGGAGGCCTATGTTCAGCACTGGACGACTAAAGGCTGATGATGAATAATTAAGGAGTGCAAAGAGTTAAGGCATTAACACTGGAATTCCACAGTGATGATTTTATAATGAACTTAATCACTGTTTTTTTTTCTTCCTCTTTTGAGTTTATTGAGAGAACTATATAAATTAACCAAAAATATTTTAAACAAAGTATAAGAACCTAAGAATGCAAGTTAAAATTAGGGTACCAGGGACAAAATCAAAACATAGTAGGTTCATATTTGAGGGTATTAGTTGCAAACCTGGCAAACTCCATCATTAGATGTTTTGAGTAAATCGCAAAAAACTGATATGCTAATAAAATACGCTTTCTTACGATATTTATTTTTTTCATCTCAACCAGTTAGTACTTTAAAAGTAATCAGCCATGAAATAATCATCATTATGTTTATAATTAAAGTAAAATAATGAATTTCATTTTGGAGTTTGCCAGCTTTGCAACACTCAAGTGGAGGTTGCCATGTTTGCAACAAACCCTATATTTTAATAGCAAAATTCTTCAGAATGAAGTCGAACTGAAAATCAATAAAAATTGTGTGCAAATGTATTATGAATAAGAACCCAATTCATATCTCACTTTTGATTGTTGGTGGAGTTTGCCGGGTTTGCAAATAATACCCTCATTTAATGTTTTGAAAAGATTTTTGAATCTAAATTTTTGGGGTGATTTATTAATCACCCCAAAATGCAATGAACAATGAAGCTTTTTATTTTAACAAAGGAATTTTTAATATTTTAAGACATAAATCAAATGGTTATTTCACCCATTAAATAAAACAATAAATAGTAAACAATGCAAAGGGTGCAACCCATCACATTTACATTTTTTTTCTTTCTAAATGAACTCAAAAGTAAAAAAAAACAGTTATTTAATTCAGAAAAAAATTGGCATGGGTTATTATTATTATTTGGTTTATATAAATTGCTTAGCTTTTCATGTTCCATACTCAATATGTTTGATCACCCTAAATATTCTATTGGTAAAATATTCTATTGGTAAATTATTAAAATTATCAATTATGATTGCTCTGTTTTAGGTGGCTACCTACAACTATCTGTATTTTATGAACATCCTTATTTTAATATGGCCGCAGTGGCTATGTTTCGATTGGTCCATGGGGTGTATTCCGATTTTGAAATCTATGCTGGATCCACGGACAGTGTTTATCTTGCTTTTCTGGAGTTTTTTCTGTGGACTTGTCTATAGGTTGGCATTGATGAGTAACCACCAGAGAAAGTAAGTACTTAGAGTAAATGTTTTGTTTTGTTTATCTATTTTCAAATGTAAATTTGATGTTCTTTTGTTTCATGCTTTGATATCATCTGTTTGCAAACAATTTATGTAACTAATAAATGCTTTTGTTTTAATTGATAATTTTATATTGTTAAAAATCCTGTGAAAACACAAATATTTTTTTAATCTATTTTCAACAGATTTTAATAGTGATTTTATCTTCATTAAGGCATATTCCACAATGTTACCAAATATGTAGACTCTACCAAGAATTTTCTATTAAAATTCTTTTGAAGTATGCAAAAGTTTTATTACAGGAATATAATTAATTTAAAAAGCAGTTTTCTTTAAAGTTTGTGTTTAGTTTAAAATCTTAATTCTCTTTTTAAATATATTCTATGAATTATTTATTAAGAAGGTATTGAAGAATAAATATTCTGAAATTTCTAAATATTGTCACGGATACCATTCATAAATATTTTTTTAATGTTAGTACAGGGTGACATTAATGAACCTTTATGGCATGATTTAATTATAACTTTTATATTGAAAAATTATTATTAAAAAGAGATTAAATTCTCAAAAATATTCCTAACAAATTTTTAAATCTAATTAATTAACTAACTAACCATCACACTGTCTCTCCGGAGGGGTAGGCAGAAAGAATAGACCGCTGCATTTTTTGTCCTGACATACTTCTCTCGTTTCCTCTACATTCATACACCGTGTCATGCAAGCACATCAATTTCTCTGATTCCTTATGTGGTTGGTATTAAATAATTTGGTTTATTTGATTATGCCACGTTTTCCTCGGTTTTCCTCTATTTCTAGTTCTGTTTACGTCGTTTACATATACTTTCTTCACTTTTATTTCTTCATTCATTCTTTTCATATGTCCAAACCATCTTAATTCTTTTGTTCATAACACTTTGTACGCACCGCATTCGCTTCTTATATTTGCATTTGACACTCTATTATATACAAATTTTATCTCTTTTCGTCTAAGAGATCTTATGTTTACTGCATTTATTCTTTCATCCCTCTTTTGTCAGTTACATGCCACACTTTCATACATAAGGGTCCGCACAAAAACACCTTTGTGCACTGCCATCTTAGCTTTTGTTTGCGATGACAGTTGTCATTTAATCTTGAAAGATCATTCCTGGATGTTTGTTTGTTTCTGGAAGATGGTACATCATCTCGTGCAGCATCCTGACCCTGCCCTTCCTCCCGGCCAGCAACGTGCTGATGCCCGTGGGGTTTGTGGTGGCCGAGAGGATTCTTTACACCTCCTCGCTCGGCTTCTGTCTGCTCATCGTCATCGGCTTCCAAAAACTCTGCAACTCCTTCAAGCAGCGCTTAATACAAAAGGTAAGCATTTTTCACAAATTATAATACTCTCTATTTTTTACTATTTTTTCATAAATTATACTCTGTCCCACGCTAAACGATATCTGTCTGAAATTCATTTTATGATAAGCCATAAAATCATGTATCATGTTTTGCTGTTTTGTGAGATTGTTATAAAGAAGTGAATAGAAATTAAACTAGAATAAATGTGGGCTGGAGACCCTTTTGCCTTTTTTTCGGAATGTGGCATTCCATAGTTAACGTAAGTCCCGCATGGAGGGTGGATGGGCCTAGGGATTGCATGAACGAAGCTGACTGATCCTTGAGATGGTTTGGACATATGAAAGGAAAGGATGAGAGAAGAATGATTAAAATGTTGTATAAAAGCAGTGCTAGTGGAAAGAGAAGCCGTGGAAGACCAAGGAATGCATGGCACGACCAAATTTAATCAAATATTAAAAGGTGGCCACATTCAAAGTCAGAAAAATCGATGAGCGTACATGTTACGATGTATGAATGTAGAAGAAGCTAGAGAGGCATGTCAGGACAGAGCAGTATGGCAGTCCATCTTCTCTGCCTACCCCTCTCGGTGAAATGGCGTGATGGTTAGTTAGTTAGTTAAATGCAAATAAAATTGAAAAAAAATGTTGTGTGAATGAAAATGTTGAAATTCCATATGATTAAATGACATTTGATAATGTCTTCGACAGGCGAAACATGTCGTTCACATAAAATAAAATAAAACTTCTAGGAAACGGACGTTTTCATTCGTAAAGCATGTTTACAAGAGATGGAAAAATGGAGAAAGGTATCGGAAGAAGGGTTGGAGCTGGAAACAAAATAAATGGTGCACTCAAAGTCATTACCGCAAATAGAAATATATCGACTGAAGCAAAGATGGCAGTGCACAATGGAGTTCTAGTGCCTAACCTTATGTATGGAAATGAAGCTTGGAGTTGGCAGAAGAAGGATGAAAGTAGGATAAATGCCGTAGAAATGAGGTCACGATGAAGTAAGAAAGGAATGTAAAGCGGATGAATGCGTGATAAATAAAATTAAGAAAGGGTCACTAAGATGGTTTGGACATAGGGAACGAATAGATGAGGAAAGAATGGTTAAAAATATATTTACAAGTAGTGTGAATGGGAAAAGAAGTCGAGGAAGGCCAAGGAACACATGGCATGACCAAATTAATCAATTACTGAAAGGCTGCCATGTTCGAAGTAGGAACAATCGACGAGCGTGCATGTCACGATGTGTGAATGTAGAAGCGAGAGGTGAGAGTTATGTCAGGATAGAACAATGTGGCGATCCATCCTCTTTGCCTACCCCTCATGGTTAGTTAGTTTTATTAAAAATGAATTTATTTATTTTTTGCAGATTTTAAAAGCGTCCTTTTTATTTCTCACCGCAATCTTCGCACTGCGCACAATTGAACGCAGTCTGCTATGGAGGACGGAGCAGGAACTGTACACGTCGGCGGTGGGCGTGTGCCCAGCGAATGCCAAGGTCCATTACAACATCGCCAAGAACGCCGGCGATAGGGGAGACGTAAGCCTCGCAGAGATCAAGTACCGGGTGGCCATAGAGCTGCACCCCGCCTACTACCAGGCCATGAACAACCTGGCCAACCTGTACAAGGACCAGGGGAAGTTCGTAGAAGCAGAGCTCCTTTTAAGGGAAGCACTCGATATCAAGTACGTATAAAAAAAATACTGAAGAGTTGTATAATATTAAATCAAATATTGGAATCATAAATTTATGACTATGACTTCATTGGCTGTCCCTCGTGTCCGAGGAAGACTGTACTTTACAGTTGTTGGTTCGCACGTGATTGAAGAGCCCAATTCTGGACCCACAGATTCTGGGGCATCTGGGGCAGAGGAAGGCGCTGGTAGTCGAGCCGTCATCGTCTCTCGGTGGCCTCTCCTTTCTCCTTCTTCTCTCTGCAGCATCATCTCTGTGCTGTGCTTCAAAGTCCTGCGTGCCTTTGTGTGCTGTTATTCTCCAACTAAATCTGTCTTCTGACTATGCCTATATCTATGTCGACCTTCGTGGCCGAGTGGCAAGAGCTATGACTGCCACACCGAAGATTCTGGGATGGATTCCCGGCGATGGCAGTGTGATTGTCACACTGTCTTTGATCTAGTGTAGAATTTACCTGACAATAAAATGGCAATAGACTAGCTACCTATCACATGTCACGAGAATCAATAGACAAAAAGTTGTGTACAGTAAGTAATTGGGTTCAAATAACCTGTGGAAAGCAATGTGAAACTACCACATTAAAAAGGCCCGAGTGGCAACCTAAGAACCAGCAAAGATATTAGACTTATTGTAAACCAATCTCTGGATTGAAACTTGAAACTGAAAAAAAAAAATTACCAGTATGGCTTGTATGGGAGTTTTTTGTTAATATGTTCTGAATTTTTTTTTGTGTTATAGTTTTATGTAGTGTTATAGATACAATTGATTCTTGAATTGATAGCCCGCAATGGGTGAAATCCAGTTGTTCGTCTACAAGTATTTGTATACATTCAAAATGTTGTAAAAAACTGGTCAAAATTATAGTATATAGATTGGAGTGACATCTCCAGGCGGTTTCTAGCAATGCGATAAATGGCGGTAGCCTTTCACATTACGTTTAAAAGATCTTCTGCTTAGTGCTTAAAATACAATCTTCATAGATGGCGTTAGTGTGTAGATTGGATATACTACCATGTAAAGGGTGGTGTTGGAGATTAACATATATACAACTTTCAAAAATTTGTCAGACATGGTGGTCATAAGAAAAAATAAGGTGGAATGGGGAATGTTGTATTACATAAAGCGTGCGCTTAACCCAACCAATGACAGGTCATAAGTCCTGTAAACACCTCGATCAACCATTTTCTTTTTCCAATTTGTATCTTCGTCTCTATTGAGATACAATTTTATAATTTCATTTCCAGAGCTGATTTCCCCGCGGCCTGGATGAATCTGGGCATCGTGTTGGCCAACCTGAAGCAGCACGTAGCTTCGGAGAACGCTTACAAGCAGGCGCTGCAGTACCGCAGGAAGTATGCTGACTGTTACTACAATCTAGGCAATTTGGTGAGTTGGCTGATTCACTCATTGGTGCATTCAGTTTAGATGATATATCTCTTACTAACTAAACATTGAAAAAATGCTGCTTCTCCGAAGGCTATGAATTTCTAGATTCTCAAATATTTCAAATGATCTGAAATGACGACCTTCATGGCGGAGTGATAAGAACCCTGACTGCCATACCGTCGGTCCTGGGTTCGATTCCCGGCGACGGATAGATTAGCTACCTATCACATGTCACGAGAATCAATAATAGCTAAAAACAAATTGTATACAGTAATTGGGTTCAAACAACCTGTTGTATACAATAAAAAATAAATTTAATTACAGTACAACGTCGTTTATCCTGACTAATTGGGACGTCTGGATATTAAATAAATAATGGCAGGTTGAAACTCGAACACAGTGGGAGACTGACTGTCCGTAGGGTGTGGGGAAGAACGAGAGGAGGTAAGAGGAGAAAGATGATACAGCCCAAATCCAATGTTGTGTAGGTGTGGTGGGGTAAGCTGAGTCATGCGTAGGTCATGGTACTGAACGTTTCATCATCTCAGCTTGTCCGGATAATTAACGTTCTGGTTAACTGACATCCGGATAAACGACGTTCTACTTTACTTGCTAAGTTCAAAAATGTTCTTCCATCATTTCGATATATGACTTGATATGATTTGAAAATACAATGTGTCTAATCAGATAAAATATTAACATGGATTTCTTAACCGCCTTACCTCCGAGAAACATGCAAAAAAAATCACGTTTTTTGTTAATTAAATTTAATTATATGTTAATTAAAATTACGAAACGACAAAAACTCGACCTTACACATCGCCTGACCCTTGTAAAACTATCATACTTGTGAAGACTTGTACTCAAGTGCTTTAGGCACACGCCCGTATCCCTAAAGGTTTGTACATTTTAGGTACATTACTTTTTCTCAAGCGCGTATGTGATACGGGATAACGCAGAATGATACAGTCAAAGTGTGCATATCACATACATCCATATGCATAGGGCGGTTAATTAATTAGTTAAATAATCATCACACTTTTAGAAAAAATAAACTGCTTCACTCTTCTTTCCTGACGTAAATCTCTCCCTTCCTCAACATTCATACATCATGTTATGCATGCACGTTGATTTCTCCAACTCCCCGCGTGGCTGACATTTAATAATTGATTCGATCGTGCCACGTTTTACTCGGTCTTCCTCTATTTCTAGTTCCGTTTAGGTAGTTTAGGTATACTTTCTTTACCACTCTTTCTTCATTAATTCTTACATGCATTCACTTCTTATATTTTCATTAGACATTCTCTATCATATCGCCGTTCCGTAAGAACAGTGACGTAAATGCAAAAACTTGAATTTTACAGGAGAGTAAAAAAACGATTTGCAGTTGTATAAAACATTTAATTGTAAAGGGTGTAAGTGATAGAAAATAATAGTATATTGAATATACTATTATTTTCTACCATTTCCACCCTTTTTAATTAAACGTTTTATACAACTCGTCACCTGAGGGTAAGAAGGTTCCAACTGTCAAAAGCAAAAAGCTGAGAAAAATTAAGTCAAAGTTTTGTTGGTTTCGGGTGTGCATCTTGGAATAAAAGGGTTCCATCTGAAGCAGATGAAATTCTTTTACCGAGAAGCGTGTACATTTTCTCTGGCAACAGTTAGAATAATAAAGTTCTAAGTGTGAATGAAACCTTCTTCAGTGAATCGTGTGTTTTGAATGATCAGATGGAACTTGATTCTTTTCGCAACATCAAAATGACGATACTATTACAGTTTTTTTTTAAATTGTATGTATAGATAAGGTTAGTAAGAACCCTTTTCATGAAAAAAAGCCAAATGTGAAATTTGGTTAGTTGGAACCCTCTTACTCTCAGGTGACGATATATAGATTTATCACACATCCACCTAAGAGATCCCATTTATACTGCATTTATTCGCCAGTTACAGTTATATTCTTCATAACAAAAGTTACAGCAATTTTTGTTTAAATTAAAGAGAATTGACATTTTTACAGAATGGATGGCTAAAAACCCTACTTACAATGTGTGAATACTCAAGATTTTTTGTTTATTTCTGCAGTACCTGGAGCTGAAAAAGTTTGAACTGGCGCTGAGTGCGTGGTCCGAAGCTACCAACATCAACCCCAAGCACATCGTGGCCTGGAGCAATTCTCTCGCCCTGCTCGACAATACAGGTTTCTGCTTTGCTTCTCTACGATCTTACTAATGCATTATAAGATTCTTTAAGGATTAATAGTCTTTTGAACGATTATGTTAAACGAATTTTGGGATCTTGGGAAAATCCGTTTACATGGATTTTCCCAGAATCCCAAAAAAACATATTGCTACCAACCGTGAAAATCTATGCGATTATTTGATTATGTATTAATTCTATATAAAATAAATCATACCAATGAAAATGTCTGTTTTCTAGAAGTTTTATGGGAATCAAATCAAGTCAGTTTATTTCATCAATAGACATTACAAAATGAATTTTTAAGGCATCTATTGGGAACAGGTAAAATAATATACTACCAGAAATGCATGAGATATGGTTCGACATTAGGAAGACAGGATACTCTCCAGAATTAAGAGTATTTGCCTTCTAAACGTACTTTCATTACTATGAAAGATGCTATTTTAACTTGCTAAGGCATTACCAAATGAATGTGATGGAAGTTAGAGAGGTGTGTCAAGATAGAGAGTAATATGGCAGTCCATTCTCTCTGCTTACCCTTCTGAAGAAACGGCGTGATGTTGTCATTATTGTTGAGACACCTATATGCTCTTATTAATTAATATGAATGAATACGTCTGTTTTATAATTTTTTTATTATACTAGTATTTTATGTTATATTATGTTTCGCCTGTCTATGTAAAGACATTTGATAATCCTTAGCTAGCCAAAACATGTCTTCTCCGGCATTACAACCTTTGGTGGGACTTAGCCTCTTCCAAGAAATGTGTCCAACCCGTCCTGTCTCTGCCGCTACCTCCTAGTCTTGCTGCTACAGTACCCTACAGTCTGCCACGGCACCATCCAACTATCGCAGTCTCGGCCTGCCGACGCTTCTTCGACCTACTGGATTGTCAAATAACACTCTTTTGGGAAGCTCCAGATCCCCCATGCGGTGCAAGTGCCCTAGCCAGCGCAGTCTGTTAATCTTTATAAACTTGACCATGCTGATGTCCTCTGGTATAGATCGCAAAACATGTCATTCCCATCAAAACAAATGTTTTAATTTGTTTTCATTGATTTTTTTATTATTATAAAAAAATATTCGACGAGGATGGGATTTGAACCCACGCGTGCAGAGCACATTGGATTAGCAGTCCAACGCCTTAACCACTCGGCCACCTCGCCACGGGATACCCACCACAAATATATCACATTAAATACAACACTCCTGACACTTTAATTGTCTTTTAACATCATGTCGGCATAATTGTTATTTTATTGCACTTTTTAATGAGGCACTTAATTTGTGGTGCGGCTTTTTGAAATAAATGAAAGAATTTTATTCTTTTTCACAATGGAGCAATTATTTTTTTTAAATTTAATTGTATCTCAATAGAGACGAAGACGCAAACTGGAAAATGAATATGGATGATCAAGGTGTTTACAGGACTTATGACCTGTCGTTGGTTGGGTTAAGCGCACGCTTTATGTAATTACAACATTTCCCATTCCACCTTTGTTATTATGATCATGCATGACAAATTTTGGAAGCTGTATATATACTTCAAATCCATATCTATCTTCACGTGTCAGTTTTTCATTCTCCATAGATGGCGTTAGTGGGTGGATTATATAGGTTAATCTTGAAAAGAGTCACAAGTGTAATCAAATCTACATAGATGGCCAATTAAAACTGACACGTGAAGATAGATATGGATTTGAAGTATATATACAGCTTCCGAAATTTGTCATGCATGATCATAATAACAAAGGTGGAATGGGGAACGTTGTAATTACATAAAGCGTGCGCTTAACCCAACCAATGACAGGTCATAAGTCCTGTAAACACCTTGATCATCCATATTCAGTTTCCAGTTTGCGTCTTCGTCTCTATTGAGATACAATTAAATTTGAATTAACCACCCTTTGGTGAAAATCCAGGATTTCGTATACAAGTATAAGTATACATTCGCAAAAATATTAATAATATTTTTTTTGTTTTTATAGCACAGCTCTTTAGCTGTTAACGGTGTTTATCAAAATACTAGCGAGTAATACAAAAATATTACAAACTTCACTATCCGTGCTCTCTCGCTTGTTTGTACGAGCGAAATGCATAATATATATTTAATAGATAATTTTATGCCATTATTCTTTAAATATGATTTCGGGCATATGAGCGCCACGGCTAGCTCGAATGAAGCGCAATCGTGAAGTCCAATTTTCGACAATTGTCGTCTTTGTGGATGTGTATTATCCACTAGAGCGTACGTGGTGCGAAGACGATCCATGGTCTTCCGAATAACTTTCTCGGATGGACGATTATGTCGACCGTAAAATGGACATAGTGCACGATAAGTTTGGCGAACCGAACCATGATTTTCAAAATAAATTTGCGCAATTTTCAAGCGCTGTTCTGACGTCAGTCTATTCATGGTGAAATGGCAAAACGTACTGACTACTAATCAACTGTCAACTGTCAAATTTACAGTCTATAGAAACAATGTTGCCAGTTTAAAAACCAAACCTCTAAAAAAACACTATATTATGCAGAAAGTATTGTAATTCAAGCATTAACGAGTCTTGTTTAAAGGCAACATTAATTATTGTTAACATTTCTCAGAGGATTTGTAAACAACAATATTTAATTTAGTATTTTATGTATTTTTTATTTCTTCTTCTTACAAGGGGAGGGCGCCACGAACTATTTATTTCAAAGGTGACCGGTTTCGCCAGGCTCTCTGGCATCGACAGACTGGTGACACTGTTAAAAACTGACTCCTTTATATACCTATAGATCAGGGGTGGTAAACATGATTCTGTACAAAAATAATATAGAATTGTAAAATAATATAGAATTGTATAGAATCATATTTACCATCCCTGATCTGTATGCATATAAAGGAGTCAGTTTTTAACAGTGTCACCAGTCTGTCAATGCCAGTGAGCCTGGCGAAACCGGTTGCTGTTGAAATAAAGACAAAAGTCGAAGTAGTTACAAAAACAGTTGTTCTTTTTAAATTATTAAAATTTAGCAAGAACTTCAAAATGTTGTCAAATTTTAAATTTTGAATTTAATTTAATATAATTTATTACTTCACATATCCACCGTTTTTTAATTCATTTGGGAATCAAGGTTCTGATTTTGAAAATTTGGTTTGGTTCATGTGGTGCTCCCGTAAATTTGGAGATATTTCGTGTATAAGTGAATTGTTTTGGTCAATTTGATTGTTTACTTTACCGCACTTTATAATATGTAATTGTGATACGTAATACGTTTGTACTGTTTTGATGTTAAAATTATATTGGTTTTTTTGTTTATATAAAGAATTTTGACAGGTGTAAAATAAATTTTTCATTTGTTCCAATGAAAATTCAATAATATTTTAAAGTTCTTGCTGGTGTTGGTTTGTTAGGGCTTAATTACAGTGAATTTAAATGGTTTAATTTTATTTTTACTAAAATGTAGTTTTGACGATGTATATATTTTTTATGATTTAGGTCAGGTGGAGCGCGGACTCCTGCTGGCCCCCCGGGCGCTCCAGGCGCTCCCTGACGCAGCCCCCTTGCACTTCAACACGGCCAATCTGTACGGGAAGAAGTCCATGTTCGAGACGGCCGAGATGCACTTCCTCAAGGCCATACACCTGAGCAGGAACAATCCCCACGCCATGCACTTTGCTAACCTAGGTAATTCAACTCTATCCTGCACCTGATGTTTTATATTATTATTTTGTTAAATCGCTCTTTACATCATTACAACGCGAGCCCAAATAATGTAAAGGGTATAGCTATCATAGTGATTCTGGTGACATGTGATAGGTAGCTAATTGTGACAATCACACTGCTTCATATGTTCACGTTCAACCCGGGACCTTCGGCAGTCAACGCACTTACCACTCGGCCACGAAGGTCGGCGCTACATACCAACTTGCCTCTGGTGATGCCGGTGGGGAGAGCAATCAAACTGCTGAACATGATCGCTTCGGAGATCGATGTCTTTCATATTCGTGAAAGTACGTTCAGAAGACAAATACTCTTGACTTTGGAGAGTATCTTTTCAAATCAAATCAAATCAGTTTATTAACTCAATAGACATTACAAACAGGGAAATGTTTACGGCATGTTTTGTATTCCTAATGTCGAACCATCTCTCATGCGTTCCTGGTATTATATATTTATTATATTTTACCTGTTCTCAATAGATGTCTTAAACTATAATAATTGTTTGTAATATCTTTTGAGAAAATAAACTGATTTCATTCGATACCAGTGTAGAATTTTTCATCCTCCAAAACAGTTCTAAAGCAAAGATGGCAGTACATAATGGAGTTCTAGTGCCAACCGTTATGTATGAAAGAAAGTGAGGCTTGGTGCTGGCAAAAGAAGGATGAAAGTAGCATAAATGCCTTAGAAATAAGATTGCTGAAAAAAAAGTGCCTGAAAACGATGTGTGATAGAATACCGAATGACAAATTTAGAAAGAAATGTAAGGTAAATGATAACATTCTAAGTAAAATTACAAAAGGATCCCTGAGATGGTTTGGACATACGGAACCAATTGACGAGAGAAGAATGGTTAAAATGTTGTATATACAAGCAGTGTGAATGGAAAATGAAGCCGAGACCCGCTGAGGAAAGCATGGCATGACCGAATTAATTAATTAACTGTTCGGAGTTGTAAAAATTTGACGAGGGTGCGTGTCACGATGTATGAATGAAGAAGAATCTTGAGAAGCATGTCAGGATTAGTGAGGCGTTTCATCTTCTCTGCCTTATAATATAGATAGTAACATATTTATGAATACCTGGAGTTTACCAACTATGTCTGTGGTAGACTTTAAGATAATAAAGAATATTAAATATGGACTACCTGAAAATATACCAATTCTTAATTATGCCTACGGAACGATTTTTCTCCTTGCCTTTTTGTATTTTTATGTTTTATGGTCATGTCCAGTTTGCAACCTTCTAGCTAGCTCACGCTGTTTTTTATAACATATCTCACGTGGGAAGATAAAATTACTAATTTATTGCGTAAAGTCGTGACAGAGTCAAACAATTTTGTTGTAAATGTTGGTTGTGTCGGAGTGGTTATCTCGTGGCGAGGTGGCCGAGTGGTTAAGGCGTTGGACTGCTAATCCAATGTGCTCTGCACGCGTGGGTTCAAATCCCATCCTCGTCGAATCTTTTTTATTTTTAAACAACTGTAATTTTTATTTGTTTTTCTCTTTTATACAGTTGATCAAAAATACAATTTGCTCTTTCAATCCTCTATATTGTCTATCATTAATTTATACATGTTTATCTTTGTTTCTTGTATTCTTTTAAAAATACTATTGGTTAGTTAAATGGTTCTCTTGACTGATAAGTGATCTTCAGAAAAAAATAATCTTAAAAGTGGAAAAAAGTGTTTTAATTCTTATAGGTGTTTAAAACATTTTTTTCTTTTAAAACTACCTATGGAATGCAACCAATAACTCACGGCGAAACCATCAGATTCAAGGATAGATACAACTTTAAGATGGTGGAGGACTTCACTTACCTGGGCTCGTCTATAACAAAAGAAAACGAAGATCACAAGGAAATCGAAAGAAGAATCACAATTGGTAACAAAACATTCTTCTCTTTACTACCAGCGCTCAAATCAAGAAACGTACACTGGAAAACCAAAATCATCCTGTATAAAACAATCATCCGAACAGTAGTGACCTGTGGATGTGAGGCTTGGACAATGATAGTGAAATCCGCAGAGCGACTGGATACTTTTGAAAGAAGGGTGCTGCGCAGAATTCTGAGACCTGTGAATGATGGTGCAGGCTGGAGAGTGCGGCATAATGACGAGCTGTACTATATTTACAAAGCTCCCAGTCTCTCCACACAGGTCGGACTGAATAGACTGAGATGGGCCGGTCACGTGCAGAGGATGCCGTCATCGTGAACCCCAAAAAGATTGCTGAAGTGGCACTCAGGTGGTAGAAGACCAATTGGACGACCAAGGCTGTGATGGGAGGATGAAGTTGGGAGAGATGGGGCGAAATTGTTACGAGTGTCAGATTGGAGGGGCGTAGCGGAGGACAGGAGGAGTTGGAGGCGAAGAATACTGGAGGCTAAGGCTCCATGTAGGGCCATCTAAGGAGAAGAAGAAAATTACCTTAACTATCTCAAATGAAATTAGTAAAGGTAATCGAGGATAGTCTGCCGAAATCTACTAATTGAACACAATTCTCTAGTAATTAATACGAATAAAAACATCTGTTTTATTATAATTTATATGAATAACATGTTTCACCTGTCTAAGACATTATCAAATGTTACATTTGATTAATGTCTTAGACAGGCATACAACGTAAAAACTGTTTGTAAATGACAATCGCAGCTAATGTCAAAAAGAGCGAAGTGTTAAATCGAAAACCAAATGATAGGACAGATGTTAACCGGCGAAAATTGAAAAATGTCGGCCAATCACCACGCTCCGCGCCGTATGCCGGCCAATAACAATGTCGCTCGCTGACCAATCACGGCCGAAACGATGCGCCGACTCATTGTCAAGCGCGCGTAACTCGCATATTTTGAATATTTTCGACGTAAATTGTGGGAAAAAAAATGTAAAAGCGGGTAAAAAATGTACTAAAATATATCGGGACTGAAATAATAAAACATTTGTATAGGCATGCACGACTTTTATGAGTTGAGTTGTTTTCCAAGAGGGATTAGCCTTCAGTATCAGTCATTCCTAGCTGTCAATCTATCTTTTTGGTGGTCTGCCTGGGAGTGCGAGGGAGTCAGAGATGGATCCCACCTTTGCCTCTCCCACCTAACAACAATAATTAAGTGTGTCTTATTATTTTGCAGGGGTGCTCTACCACCGATGGAAGAAGATACACAAAGCGATGGACATGTACAACAGAGCTTTGGAAATTGATCCCAAACTGACCAGCGCCGCAGCCAATATCCTCAAACTAATCAATCGTCTTAACGGCCAGTCTTATCCATAATATATACACAACTGTTTATTTTCATTAATAATAAACAATCATTGTAACTTAAATATAGCCCTGGTACAGATATCAATAAAACAAGGGTTGTCCGTAAAATAAGTTTCCCTATTTTTTTTTCACAATGAAAACCATTTTTATTTACAACGAGCAATGCATTGGAAAGCTTAGACTTTCAGCTATTTTTCTACATAGTCCCCGTTGACTTCGATGCACTTTTTCATCCGGGTCACCGTCTTTCTGATTCCCTGGTCATAGAAGTCTCCCGCCAGGCCCGTGAAGGTAGCTCAGAACCTCTTCTTTCAGCTCTTCTTTGTTTGCAAAATGTGTTCCACCGAGGTATTTCTTCAAATCAGGGAAGAGATGGTAGTCGCTCGGGGCCAAGTCCGGATTGTATGGTGGGTGTGGGATGATCTCCCATCCGAATTTCTCAATGAGCGTCGTTTGTGGTCCTCCGTAAGCATCCTGGGTACCCACCTTGCACAAACCTTAGAATAACCTAAATGTTCTGTTAGGATCTTGTCTATAGTTGTCTTGCTGACATCTGGAATCATCTCGCTAAGCTCCCGAACTGTCAGTCTTCGATCTGCCAGCATTGCCGCTTCCACTTTCGCAATCGTTTCGTCACTGACCGATGGCCATCCGGACCGCTGTTCGTCATGGACGTCTGTGCGCCCTTCTTTGAATCCTTTGCACCACTTGCGCACCATTTGAACACTCAGTCAGTTGTCACGTCAATTGAGAATGAATTTCCGTCGCCAAATGGCCTTTGGCACACAAAAAACGAATCACGGAGCGTACTTCACACCTCGCGGGCGATGCAATCGGGAGCTCCATTATTTACGGCTGCCAAACCGACACTGAGGGTCGCAGCGAGTTCGGCTGGGTGGGGATGTGGAGGAGGAAGACCAAGCTACGATCCTCTGTTGCCTGATCGCACGTAACAGCGATCCGCGCGTCCGTGGCAAACAGGGAAACTTATTTTGCGGACAACCCTCATATATACAACTGTTTATTTTCATTAATAATAAACAATCATTGTAACTTAAATATAGCCCTGGTACACAAAACTGATATTGTCGTTTTATTTTTCTACAAACATTTATCCTTCTATTTCTTCTTCCTTGTTGTAAACTTATGTGGTCTGTTCTCCAGAGTGTTGCTCCTTCTCCTGTGAGATGATTCCCAGCTGTCATTTCATCGTTTAGGAGGTCTTCCAAGAGGACGAGTCCCGTGAGGCTGATTATGTAGTGCAATACAGGGAGGGAAAGTCTGGTGGTGTCTATTCTTTGGATATGATCATACCAGTCTCTTCTTCGCTGTCTTCTCCATCTTATAATATCCTCAGCCTCACATATCTCGCTAATTCTGGTGTTCCTCACGCGATATCTCAGTGTCTTCATCTCAGAGGACCTCAAAACTTGTTTGGTCCTTACCTCAACGATGATCCAATTTAAAAAAATTAAAATAATCTTTTATTTCCAAACACATGTTATTTAATCATTGTTAGATAGGGTAGTAATAGACGACCACTTATCTAAACAAACAAACAAACAAACCATTATGCCGTTTCTTTGGAATGGTAAGCAGAGAGAATGGACGGATACACTACTCTATCCTGACACACCTCTCTAAATTCCTCCACATCCTACAGCGGGTCATATTCGCACGTCAATTCTTCAGACTTCTCATTTTGTTCTTGTACGGGGGTACGGTGGTCCAAAGAAGAACGGGAACTTATGAACTAACCCAAAAAAATTAGGAGATTTCGAGTAATAATGAGGAACCAGGAAAAGGGTTTTTGTCTGAGGACTCGATGGGACGCAGAAGTGTAGCAAACAGATGATTTAAGAAGTGCTGTTGACGGCCGCTTTAGAAAATGCTCCATGTTATAGAATAAATACATATTTAGTTAGTAGGAGGACTGCACGATGCAGTCCATCAACATTCACATCAGGATAGGATTCTTTGGTCTGGTAGAATTCACCTGACAGTAAAAATGGCGGTAGATTAGCTACCTATCACATGCCATGAGATCAATAGCTAAAAAGTTGTATACTCTTCTTCTTCTTTTTGTCCTGTCACACCTCCGTGGTGCAAAGGGCCTCAAGGAATCTTCTCCACCCGACTCTATCGCATGCCTGATGCTTAACATCGTCCCAAGTGAGACCTGCTGCCTTAACCACGTCCTGCAGGGTTCTTCTCCAGGTGGCTCTAGGTCTGCCTCGCTTTCTCTTTCCCCTCATAGGGGACCAGTCTAGTGCGCCCTGAGCGATGCAGGCTGGGTTCCGTCTCAGAGTGTGACCGATCCACTGCCATTTGCGCCTAGCGACTTGTTCTCTAATTTTCTTTTCACCTGCCATGGTCCAGAGAACGGCATTTGACACTGTTTGGGGCCAATAGATTTTGAATATAGAGCGAAGGCACCAATTTATAAACACCCGGAGTTTACCAATAACGTCTGCGGTAGATTTCCAAGTCTCACATCCGTACAGCAGTACGCTTTTAACGCTACTGCTGAATATTTGGAGCTTGAGCTTTTTCGAAATGATACCGGAGCGCCATACAGGGCGAAGCATAGCGAAAGCTCCCCTTGCCTTGCTAAGTCTGCTGGCTACATCCTCCTCCGTACCTCCTGAGCCTGCTATCATACTACCGAGGTAGCAGAAGCTGGTCGTGGTCTCAAGGGGGACACCGTGGCAGTATTCAAAATCTATTGACCCCAAACAGTGTCAAATGCCGCTCTCTGGACTATGGCAGGCAAAAAGCCAAGCAAAGCCAGAACAGGTCGCTAGACGCAAATGGCAGTGGATCGGTCACACTCTGAGACAGAACCCAGCCTGCATCGCTCAGGGTGCACTAGACTGGTCCCCTATGGGGGGAAAGAGAAAGCGAGGCAGACCTAGAGCCACCTGGAGAAGAACCCTGCAGGACGAGGTTAAGGCGGCAGGCCTCACTTGGGATGATGTTAGGCATCAGGCATGCGATAGAGCCGGGTGGAGAAGGTTCCTTGAGGCCCTATGCACCACGGAGGTGTGACAGGACAAAAAGAAGAAGAAGATACAAAAATGTGAAAATAAAGCAATACATTATGGTCCAAGTGACATCCCACGAACCAGGAAAAATGTTAGACAATACACTTGAAGTTTGCGGAAAGATTGTTCCAGGGTCAAGGGCCGGCTACCTCAAAACTTAATACGAGGACAGTGTATCGGCTCAGACAATCTTCCGATCTCAGAAGACATTGCAATAGAATGCCTTTCATTCAGGCTCTGTGATTCGGAGTTCTTATATACGCTGGTGCCATTCCAGGTAAACTTTTAACCTTTCCCTTACGGTACTAAAATAAAAACGTGCATTCCGGTGTAGGGTAGTCAGTACGCGTTAAAAAATTAGCGATTTTAAACGGGCATAGACCCTCTATGGTTGCAAGCCCGACGGCGAGAGTGAGAACATTGAGCTAGAATATATGCAAGAGTGAGATGCGAATACAGTGTCGCGTACTCAGCGCTACGAATTCTGTTTCCGATGTTCACAAAATACTTCCGATGTACCCGATGAATTCTGATTATTATTAATATTATTTTTTTAATCTATGCGTAAATATATTATGGAGGAACACCTAAAATCTTAACCTTGTATTTATTAAATGTATAGAGATATTGATGGTTATTAGAAGCAAAGTGTAGAAGATACCCATCACAGGAAAGGGAGGGTTAAAGACCATCCATATTATTTATGGAAATTCAGACCACTGGAGTTACTTAAGTTGTTGTGTTGTCTTTGGCACACCTTTTATCGGTCTTGCTGACACATTCAATGAAGACTGGAGTTTATTCATTTTCTGATTTGGGATGTTTTTAAGAATTAAGGTGTTTAATCAATAAACAATAAGTATTTCAGTCTATCACTTGTTGTTAAATATTTTTATCACTTCCGTCATAGTAAAACAGTTAATAAACTTAACAAATTAATATTTTACTGTTTTAAAAGTCGTGAAGGAGATTAGAGTGTACTCTGTACATGTTGGTTGCGTAGGAGTGGGAATCCCATGGCGAGGTGGCCGAGTGGTTAAGGCGTTGGACTGCTAATCCAATGTGCTCTGCACGCGTGGGTTCAAATCCCATCCTCGTCGATTATTTTTATTTTTAAACAACTACAATTTTCATTAATTTTACTCTTTTGTACAGTTGATGAAATCTTAAAAATCTTCTAAATTTTGTCTTTATCTAGTTTACACATTTTTTCATTGGTTCTTTAATCTGTTTATCTTCTTCTTCAAGAGCCCTGTCAGGTCCCCCGAACGTTGGCGATCACCTTGGCGAACCTGTCCCTGTCCTGCACCGCTCGGAACAGCTCCTCCATACTTCAAATGCCGGTCCACTCTCACGTTTTGCAGCCAGGACATTTGTCTGCTTCTGGGCCCTCGGCGTCCCTCAATTTTCCCCTTCAATATCAGTTGGAGAAGGTATATAACCCAGATGTGAGATCTTTCGAACCTTGATAGTTGATAAAAATTCCCTGTCAACTCTAGCTCGCCTCAGGACTTCGGTATTGGTAACCATGTCTGTCCAGGGAACTCTGAGCATTCGGTAATGGAGCCACATTTCAAATGCTTCCAGTCTGTTCATTGAGTTAACTTTCAAGGTCTATCTGTTCATAATACTTAGATAATTCTCTAGAGTGAACATGTTTCCAGAGAAGGCAAGGGTCTGGGCATCAGTAAACAAACAGCACGATAATTTTTTGATATTTTATTTACATGTTATTGTCAGTAGCTCTCGTGATGTGAGCCAGAAAATGGGATGCATGTTATATATAATGATTGGAAAACAGACACTAGCCATGGGAGGTGACCCGGCCCACCGTACTATTAATACTCGCTCTCTCGCGGCAACACTTCCTGGCAGATATTGAGAGAGGCGGGAGAATCACCGAGGTGTTACAATAAACTTAGATAACCGTACTTTTCAATAGTCATTGCTAGTTCGAATTATACAAAAATAAATAGAGACGAAGATTTAAATTGTTTTTTGGAAACAGAATATGGTGGTCGAGGCGTTTACAGGATTTATGACCTGTCATTGGTTGGGTTAAGCGAAAGCTTTATGTAATACAACATTCCCCATTCTGCCCTTCTTACGGCCAGCACGTCTGACAATTATTTTTGAAAGATGTATATATATATATATGCTACTATGTAGAGAAACATTTCACATATTTTAGTTCAATCTACACGAGCGTCATCTATTAACATATTCTGTTTCCTAAAGACAATTTACATCTTCGTCTATTGAGATACAATTATCCTTAAATGATTAACCCGCAATGGGTAAAATCCAGTATTTGTCTACAAGTATTTGTAGACATTCAAAAACAAAAACAAAAAAGTTTATAAAATAATGTAAGTTGAAATCTTAAAAATTTCCTTTACGGCGACTGAATTTATTCATTAATATGTGTTTATTGATTTGAAAAAGAAACTGAAACAATTATTGGTATAATGATTTGTTTTATAAGAAAATATTGTTTTAAAAGTGACATTTTATTCAAAATGCGTCAGTAAAAAATGTGTCGCTAACCAATGACAGATAAAATAACGTTTGATTAGTGGTCTAAGGGTAAAATTAGTGAAATACTGAAACAATACTTGAAAGGAAGATGAATTCACAATCCCGATTTAAAAAAAAAACTGTTTAACATATGCTATTAACACATTGTCTGATCACGAAAATGATTTAAAAATATTCAAAATTTTACGAGTTGCGAAATGGGTATTTATACACTTCCTGCTACAATCACCACAGTTAATTACCCTTTTCGCAGACAATGTGTTAATATATATTTTGTTATAAGACAGATTAAAAAAGAAATAGATTATATTATTATGTTTTTGTAACACCTCCGTGACATGAGTCTTATAAAATACAAATATAATATAATAAATTATAAACAAAATCAAAACCTTTATTACATTTCATTTGTTATTCCAAGAAAACAAAATCACACGGAATATTTACTTTTACTTTCAACTGTTTTAAATTCAAACAAATATTGCACGTTAAAAAATTTATAATAATTTTAATAATCAAACCAAGACTGCACTGATTACATTTTGTCAAAGCATTTAATTATTTAATAACTTGTAGGAAAGATTTTTATTTAAGTAATCGCCATTGATATATAGATATTAATAAAACCAGTAAACAATGTGTTTACACTTGTGTTTTGTTCCGGAATTTTCCGTTCCATACAGTGGCGGTACTTCCATAGAAGCCCAGAAGCCCGACTTGCGTACGAAATTTTTAATCAAAATCTCTTGGCTTACAGAGGTTCAGCTTTTGTGGCTATTCCTCTTACGTCTAATGGGAACATTGTTGGAAGGTGATTTGGTAGGTTGTTGGTTTATGCAGGGGCATGATTACTTAAATTTGGGGGTTTTGATTCAAATTTTTTTACGCAAGCCGGGCTTCTGGGCTTCTATGGGAGTACCGCCATTGGTTCCATATAGTTTCGTTTCGTTATTACAATGAGTCATCGGATCGATCTTACTTCAACGATCATTTTAACTTCGCCGCAGTCTTGTATTTAAAGGATACAAATAAATATGTGAATGCGTACAACGCTATGAAAGTTATGAATATTTACACTTGTATTATTCTATTATCCGATAGTTCAACAAGATCACATAACTCGGTGCTCCGAGATAGGAGTGCCGACGTCTCAATAATTTAGATACATAATATCATTTTCATTTAATAAATAATACATCTAATGGTCATTGGAGATACTGCGGTGAATTTTGTAAAGGATCATAATTTTACTAATATTTTACCTCATAAATGCTATTAACACGTTGTCTGCAGGAAGAGTATATAAATACCCTTTTCGCAAACTCGTAAGTTGTTAGAAATGTGAAATATTATTAAGTCATTTTCATGATATATTTTATCAAATCAGTTTATTTCATCAATAGACATTACAAAATTAAGGTTTAAGGCATCTATTAAGAACAGGTAAAATAATATATTGTATATAGTCATTAAAAGTAAATACAATGAACCTTTGAAATGTGGCTTCACCAAATACTGTTCAGGATCCCATGGACAGACAGAGTGACGAACACAGAAGTCCTGAATCGTGCAGGAGTAAATAGAAGAGGGCTGCTGACATTGATCAAAGTCCGCAAGATTTCATATCTGAGTCACGTTCCACGAGGAGAAAAATATCGCCTGCTGCATCTAATTTTGAAGGGAAAAATAGCGAGCCGCAGAGGGGCAGGCAGAAGGCAGATCTCTTGGCTGCGCAATGTGAGGGAATGGACGGGAATCGGAACTGTGGAGGAATTATTCCGGACGGCTGTCCATGATAGGGAAGAGTTTACCAGAGTGATCGCCAACGTCGAGGGGACCTGACTTTAAGAAGAACGGCACTTTAAGAAGAAGATATAGTATACTACCAGAAACGCATGAGAGATGGCTCGACATTAGGAAGACAAGTTACTCTCCAAAATCAAGAGTAGTGCCTTCTGAACGTACTTTCACTAATATGAAAGACGTCGATCTCCGAGGAGACCGCATTCAGCAGATTAATTACTCTTTATCACATGTTGAAGTATACATATAGTTGATGATATCATTATATTTCAGCTACAATCTATGCGTGATAATGTGTCGGCAAATTTACCTGCATACAATGTCTTAACATATTGTCTGATCACGAAAATGACTTCAAAATATTGTACATTTTAAACAGTTTGTGTTCACGAAAGGGGTAAAATACCCCTTTCGCAAACTTATAAACTGGAAGGGCATAAAATACCCTTTCACAATCACTAGTCTAGTAAATATCCTTTCCGCAAACAATGTGTTAATATATCATATAATTCTTCATGAATAAAGGAAAGAAAAATAATAATTAAATAAAACGATGTTTTTTAACTACTTCCACTTTTGTCTTTATTTAGACAGCGACCGGTTTCGCCAGGCTCGCTGGCATCAACAGACTGGTCAGTCTGGACCAGTCTGTCGGCAGGCGCAGCTGTCAAGAAAAAGTAAATGAAAAACATTGTTTTATTTAATTATTATTTAAAATGAACTTCCATCAAGAGATTTCAGTAAAATCATTTGATTATCTTAAGAAAAATAAATTATCATGACTATAAATCACAGGAAACTGTAATACGTGGGCACATTATGAGAAATGATGAATACAAAGTGCTGCAACTGATTGTCCAAGGTAAAATTAACAGAAAACAAAATGTCATAAGAATAAGAAAATCCTTAGTAGAGAAAACCTTAGAGAACGGTTCAGTTGCCACATAACATCTCTGTTTAGAGCTGCCGTATCAAAACCATGATGTTATCCAAGCTTTGATAGGAGAGGACCAAGAAGTATGTTTCATAAAAGTACTCCAATTTTTTTGCTATTTCTTAGTAAAACGTTGGTTGACTTTCTCATGTTAAGTATTAATTATATTTTAATAAATAATCAATCTTACATGATTGTTAAATTCCAATTAGTTTATGAAATTCTTTTAATAATAAATACAGAATATCAACAAAGCCTTTACAAAATTCACCCCATATCTGCATTTATCAATTTTTAACACTTCATTTTCAAGTGAGCATAATTCATAACAAATTGAAAAATCTACATTTGACAGGTGGTTTTAATACTAGTTGAAACAAAACAAAATCGTTTATTATTTGAATACAGTATTTTTCCAAGGTCTGTGTTGCCAGAGGTAAAAATAATAATTAAATAACCAAGGACTATAATATATTAATAGGTAAGAGCGTTGCGGTTATACAGTTCTGAAAGCGGATAGCCTTTTTCCAATACATAAAACAATCTGTTTTTATAACAATATATTTCTCCAATTCATGTAAAAATGTTTTAATCCTAAAGTGAGTTTTAAATATGTATGTATTAAATGTCCGAAGAATGTTTTGTAGGTAAACAAATTATATCTATTATTTTTTTTCATTGTTTTAAGTTAGTGTTTATTATTATTTTTTTAAGTAAAAGTATAAATTGTAAATAAATTTATTTTCTACGTTTAAATTCTGGAATGGTGCACCTTATCATATGTGGAACTATTCAACGATGGGAGCGGAACTCCAAATTAAATATCCGGAAAGTTCTATTTAAAAATAAAACGTTCAAATGGATTGTTCCGTCCCGGAACCAGTCAACGTTTGAGAGGATGTGACGCTATAGTATTCAACTGATAAAATACTTTTTTTTTATAATATAAAATGCATCTTATATCGATGAAATGTTAGAAAAGTTTTTATTCAAATGTCTTTTATTTGTTTCATATATTAATTTTTTACCGATTACGAATTTATTTTGTAATTCTACAATGAAACAAAACACTTTTCCAGAGCAACTGTTTTTATTTTGTTTTATACGAGTATATGATCCATTTTAAACGTGGAATGCTATTAATACACGAAGCTTGTTTGTATTTAAAATAGGAATGCATATCAACCAACTTGAAAATATTTAATTTAACAAGATATTTTCTTCTATGTTAACCTTCACTTTGTGTTGTGGATTCACAATTGAATAAATAGAAAAATACTTTGTATTTTCACGACACTTTTCGATTTGCATACGTGTTTCGGTTGTGACTCAGCCTTCTT
The DNA here is from genome assembly GCA_022606425.2 of Lepidostoma basale. NCBI lineage: Eukaryota > Metazoa > Arthropoda > Insecta > Trichoptera > Lepidostomatidae > Lepidostoma > Lepidostoma basale. The sequence continues at coordinate 169,359 of JAHDVF020001213.1, read as the reverse complement.
CAAGGAATACATTTTAATTTGTGGTTGAAATTTGTTTATTGAAGAAGTTTGGACCACAACTGAAACATGTTTGCAAATTTAAAAAAGTTGTGAAAATACAATGTATTTTATTTTTATTAACTAGAGAATTTAAAATATATACAATAAAATATTATATCAGTATATAATTGATGGTAAAGTTCATCCAGGACATGAGTTACCATGGAAAACCTGGAGAAAACCTGGCACACACACATTGTTAGATCCAGGACAACATGGTGAAATGGGGATATCCTTTAGGGCGGTACGAGGCTCTACACCTGTGTCATGGAACAATCTATGCTGCACATAACGGAGTGCCCTTGCTGCTCTGTGATTAGTGCAGTTCAGCTGGCAGACTTCTGATCCAATGATATTTGACTGAATTACAATTTACACGATGAGGAAGATGATGAAGAAGAGATATTCTGCTTCTTCTCTGAGTCACAAATATTTAAATTATTAAAACAAGAGTGGACACTTCAATCAATTTAATTTTGTATCCATCATATTAGTAGCATTTCATTGTAAATATTTTAAATCACTATTTTTCAATAGACTATAAAGCAGTAGTATTTTTATAAGTATTTGATATTAGAACATATTTAAATTTTGTTTTATGTGTTAAAGCAAAAAAATTCATCATCCAATGTCTGCATCATTTTCTGGCACAGATTTAATACATTATTCATGATATTAAAGAAAAAACTAGTCACTGATGCTATCAGCAAATACTGTATAGAGTAGGTAACGTTGTTGACTTTTTAAAATGGTTAAATATGTGTTTTAACAAGATTTTAGTATTAAAATATATACTAGTATATTTTGTAACCTGAATATGGAAAAATTGGCTAGCATGGAACTGGCAAAAGAAGGATGAAAGTAGAATAAATGCAGTAGAAATGAGATCTCTAAGACGAATGTGTGGCAAATCTGTTTATGATAGAGTGACAAATGCAAGTATAAGAAGTGAATGTGGTGCGAATGAAAGTGTTATGAACAAAATAAGGAAAGGGTCATTAAGATGGTTTGGACACATGGAAAGAATGAGTGAAGACAGAATGGTAAGAAGGTATATGTAAACGGCGTGAACGGAGCTAGAAATAGAGGAAGGCCGAGGAAAACGTGGCACGATCAAATCGATCAAATATTGAATGTCGGTCACGTGAGGAGTCGGAAAAATCGACGTGCGTGCATGACAAGATGTATGAATGTAGAGGAAGCGAGAGGCGTATGTCAGGACAGAACAGTGTGGCGTTCCATTCTTTCTGCCTACCCCTCCGGGGAGACGGCGTGATGGTAAGTTAGTTAGTTTAGAAATGTGTTGTGATACCTTATATATGTTGTGATAGCGTTTTTAAATAATCTTTTTTAAATGTCTATAAACTAAATTGTTAATTCTGCCACAATGTAATTTCTTGATAAAATACAAGTTATTTTGGTTGATATGCATTTCCATTTTATGTTATATTTTGCTCTGTATCAATAAGAGATATTACTTGTGAAATATGTAATCAAACAACGCACCGAGACACCTAAGACAAACGAAACACCTTAGTAAGTACGAAGGATAAAGATTGTAGAAATGGCCGAATATAATTTTGATGAATATGTTTTGTATTGATTTATAAAATGGATTAAATATGAATGAGTTTTGTGTTACACTTGTAGAAAGACATGATGTTGTTTATAATATTGATTTAACTAGTCCTTAACCCCTTCCTCACAAAGCATACTCCGAACCGCCTGAAAGCATTTCCGCTGTCGGGTTATAATAAAAGCGAAGAGCAAGACTCCGCTTACGATACCTTATCATCCTCTAACAGTAATTAGTCAATTCCGAAAAAGCATTGATCCTCTAACCCGGGGCTGGGCGAACTCCGCATAACCTCACTTTTACATTACAAAATATACAATAGATTTTACAAATGGCCGCCAATATGCAACTGTCACATTACTTAACAACTCTCCAGAATCTTTTAATTCAGCCTCCTATCTTGTGAATCTTCTAGTACAGCGGTTCTTATTTTGTAACATAAAATATTTTATGCTAATTATTTAATTAAAATTATAATTATTTGTATCTCAATAGAGACGAAGATGTAAATTGTTCTTGGAAACAGAATATGGTGGTCGAGGCATTTACAGAACTTATAACCTGCTTAATGCTTACATCTAATCTTAATAGATGACGCTAATGTAGATTGAACTAAAATATGTGAAATGTTCCTCAACATAGCATATCGCACGCTTAATAGTAAACTGACCGATTATGGTTTAGGTCATAATTGAGTTAACATTAGAGAGAGGCTTGTGTTAACGCTATCCATCTATTTTTCACAATATTAACGCTATCCATTCGTAGTACGATAATCGTTCACAATGTTAACGCTATCCATTCGTACGTGTTTTTCGACTGTTTTTGTTAAAACACCGACTCATGTCAGATTGAGCAAAACTAGCTTTTTTTAGTTAAGCCAGTGTTCTATTAAGCGTGCAATATATACATCTTTCAAAAATAATTATCAGACGTGGTGGTCGTAAGAAGGGCGGAATGGGGAGTGTTGTATTACATACAGTGATCGCTTAACCCAACCAATGACAGGTCATAAGTCCTTTAAACGCTTCGACCATCATATTCTGTTTCCAAAAACAATTTACACCTTCGTGTCTATTGAGATGGAATTAATCCTTAAAATGATTAATCCGCAATGGGTAAAATCGAATATTTGTCTACAAGTATTTGTATACATTCAAAACAAAATGTTAAAATTATAATCATTTAAGTTTTGTGAGTATGTAGTAACAAGTATTGAATACTTGCTTATACAAGCTCATTTGTTTTGTTTGCAGTTTTTGATCGTAGCATTATTGTAAGATTTAATATGCTGCTTATTATGAATTAGCCTTCGCAGAGCCCCAGGACTCCGCTGAGCACACTTTGCGAACCGCTGTTCTAGTAAAATCATAAGTACCTCAAGAGCAATGGCCTTCAAGTCAGGAGCTTTTGATTTAATCAAAGATTATTGCATTATCAAAGATTTAAAAAAGAAATAACACTTTATAACAAAAATATTTCAAAAACTCCAAAAATTATCGCTGTGACATTTTAAATATCATTTACCACATATGTACAGAACACTGCTTGCGCGTTTATATCATGCAGATGTCGTGGTGACTATTTTTCAAAGATTCTGAAATTTGAACAATATATTATACACAAGATATTTCAAACTCCACTTAAAAGTTGTATAGAGACGATTCAGCAACTGAAATTGGATAATTTTTAAGATGGTTCAATGATTTCTCAACTGCAATCTCTTGATAGAAAATCATTTAAAATAAAACAATGATTTTTAAGAACTACTTTCACTTTTGTCTTTATTTCGAAAGCGGCCAGTTTCGCCAGGCTCTCAACGACAGACTGGTCCCATTTTATTGAATTATTATGAATATTTTTTATTCTACAACATTATTATGACAATATTTTTGATAAAAAATGTGTTATTTCATTTTGAAAGAAAACTACTTAATTCATTAACCCTTTGGTTGCCAAAAGCCAATATATCGGCTTTTGCTACAGCAGCGAGAAACGCCAAATCCGACAGATCGAAGTCATGTTTTAGAAAAGTATAATATGATGATATCCGTCGCCAAAACAAAATGTCTAACAATATCCAGACAGCCTCTCAGATGCAAAACTAAGACTGCAAGACGATTAACCCATAGAACAGGTCACGGAGTTCAGATATCTGGGTGTGGAGATATCTAGTTGCAGTGATCTGTATAATGAAGTTAAAAACAGACTGATAAAGCAGCAGTTATCTCCGGATGCCTGAGAGACAATAAGCATATGCTAGTGGAAAACAAAGTTAGAATTTTTAAAACAAGCATCAGGCCCAAAATGACTTACGGAATCGAAGCAAGAGCAGACACTGTCAGAACCAAAATTCTCCTAAGAGTAGCAGAAATGAGAGAACCCTTAGAGATAGGATACCCAATGATGAAGACATAATGAGATGAAGTAGGCATAGAAGATGATTCTGGAGGGACCACATCGAGAGAATGGATCCAGCAAGAATTCCTAATATCGTGATGGACGAGACTCCAGAGGGCCGTCGACCACCAGGACCTCCACAAGCGATGGAGAGAAGGCTGGTCGTCTTCATTACAGGAAGAAATGTGATATTCTGCATAAATAGATCGCAAGATCTACAATCAGAAGAAGATCAATTTTAAACAGAATGTGAGGGAGTGAGTCAGTGGTACATATTATTTATAATTTGGATATATATTTAATAAAATAATCATATTTAGAATTAAAACACAATTTATAAATTAATCTCTCCGCTAGTGAGTTTTTTTTTTAGTTAACTGTATCTGGGGAGTGAGATCTAGCGGCAAATGATTGTCACTCTATGAGAAATGTTGAATAACATCACAGATATTTTGTTGTTCGAATTTTCAGTTTGGTAATGTAGGGAACCACTTTAAATATTTGTAAAAATACGTGACAAAGTCCATAGATATCAACAGTAAACATATATTTTATTTAAATCAGACTGCGCTTGTACTATAGGCGCGGACGCGTCGATGAGTCCATATTCCTTAGAGACTTTTTTCTACTGGATGCGCCCGTCCGTCCATACTCACAGAGAGGTTAAAGTATCTCAAAATTGACGGCAACCAAAGGGTTAAAGTGCTATAACACTATGACTTGTTCACTTTCAGTTCCTGAATCATTTCCATTTTGTTTCTTGCATCGCAGTCTGAATTACCTGGTATTTAATCAAAATGATTGTTTAAATTTTTTTAAAATTGTCTCATAAGAGAGTAATCTGAACTGTGGCATTTCAAAAGGACGGAATTTTTAAATACTCCCTCCCGTTGATAAATGTTTTTCACAATGATTCTCAATACAACAGCCACGTTTGGAAATAATTCAAATGTATACATGGACAAGTTCTTTTAACAATATATATAAAATATTAAGTTAGTAAATTGTTATATAACTACTATCAAATTCCGACTTCGCCCAACCCAAAGTTAAAAAGTATAATATTCTTTTTATTAAATATAAATTATTTACAATTTTCTATAACTTTTAAAATTCAGCATTTAAATTTAAAAGAAAACTTTTGTGTTATAAAGTAAAAGGCGTATGTACATGTAGTTAGCAGACACAAAATGACCTTAACTCCGCACAAATCTAGTTTCCCCCACTCCTGCCTCCAGCACCCTCTCCATACTCTCTATAAATTAGATACGACAGTCATTCTATTGTAAAACAATAGCTTAACAATCTATTGTTTCTTGAACAATGATGTAAAACTCCGTATTAAATAATTAAAACAAATTAAAACATATGTTTTGTAGAAGTTTTATCATATTTTTTATGATATCATATTGAATCTACATTTTGCAAGTAAAATATGTATATTTTTTAAGATGAATGGTGATCTAATGAACAGAATGTTTATCTCTTCATTCTAGGGACTTGGGTTCAAGCCTAGAAATTAACATATTCCATCTTATTTATTATTTCTTGAACCATTACATAAAACTCCATATTAAATAATTAATACAAATGAAAATGCCAGTTTTCTAGAAGTTTTATTATGTTTTATGGGAATGACATGTTTCACCCTTCTAAGGCATTATCAAATGTCATAGAAGACAAATGATAATGCCTTAGAAGGGCGAAACATGTCATTCCCATAAAATATAATAAAACTTCTAGAAATCTGACGTTTTCATTCGTATTAATTATCATATTAAATAATTAATACGAATGAAAATGTCCGTTTTATTTTATTTTATGTGACTGACATGTTTTGCCTGTCTAAGGCATTATCAAATGTAGCTCTTGTAGCTACATTTGATAATGCTTTAGACAGGCGAAATATGTCATTCACATAAAATATAATAAAACTTCTAGAAAACAGACATTTTCATTAGTATAAATTTGATTTCTTCTTTATAATAATGAGCTATTTTGTGCTCATATTGAAGATTGTGTAATAAATTCTAATACCATTAATTTAAATCCTTGGATGCCTTAAAAAATATCATTAAATTAATATTTTACTTGTCAATAGAAACATTAAATAGATCAATTAGGGAAAAAACATATGAATTAAAATTGTATTTTAATTTATTAAGAGTATGGAGTAGACGTTTCCTTTCTTTGTTCGTATTAGCAGTTGGTAAGAGAAGATTAATGACCCTTATAAAAGTTTGCAATTGTTTCATTTTATAATTAAGTACAAGTATTTCCTGAAAAATGAACAATATTCACATTTTAAAACTATTTTATACTTTGATATGTTATCAGTTGCACGTTTCACACACAAGCTACAAACTGCACATGGCCCTTAGTCCATGTATCAAATGACCTGTTGCATCTTCAAGGAAATAAGTTTTACGTAAGCTTCATTAAATATCATAATATTAATAGGCCAAAATCGGATGTCAATACAATACAAGAGAGCGAGAGAAGAACTTTGATTCTCTACGAAAGTAATTTGAAATGCACATGATGCGCATGCCACTTGAACGTTTCCGGATAATTTTGAATCATGTTCTGTTTATTGTTGTATGATGGTAGTGTAGAATACAAAATGAGAACGTGTCTGGAAGCTACCTAAAATATGGACTTATGACATTGGTTTAATAGCTGTGATGACCCTATATCTATATCCAGCAGTGGAGTGAAGAATGCTGAAGAAGAAACAATAAATAAGTCCTATACATACATTATATCAAGAACTATTGCTATTTTTAGTGTATTAAATAATTTCTAATATAAACCCGGTTGTGTATTGCAGTTTTCCTAATAATCACTATTTTTATTTGGTCTCTGAATTCAACAAAACCACATTTAGTAGTCTAACAATTGAAGTGGTAATTTGTATTTTATGAAATTATTGATGGTTGTCTATAGATATGTATTATATATATCATGTTAATGCTAAAATATTTATCCTTAATATACAAAGTGTATTTGTTATATGAGTACGCTGTTTCATGTTTTCAGGCACACATTACTAAAAAGACTTGGCTTTAGATCATAGGTTCCCAACGCGAGCAGTACCACCCCCCAGGGTAGCGTTGGTGGCTTCCATAGCAGGTATTAACCTTTCCCTTACGGTGCTAAAATAAAAACGCGCTTTCCTGTGTTGGGTAGTCAGTACCCAATCAAAAATTAGCGATTTTAAATCGGAAAAATAACAACATTTATAGCTAATCCCCTTAATTAATTATAATTGATGTCCAAAATTATAATAATTGAGATTTATTTGCTAAAAACATTAAAAAAAACATCTGGCAACGTTCACGGGACGGGTATAGGTCCATTCTGGTTGCAAGCCCAAGAGCTACTGCCGGGCAGTGAGAACATTGAGCTCCTCGCGCTTCCACAGTGAAGTATGCAATAGTGAGATGTGAATATAGTGTGGCACACTCAGTGCTACGAATTTTGTTTCCAATGTTCACAAAATACCTCCGATGTACCCGATAAATTTTGATTATTATTGATTTTTTTTTAATCAATGCGTAAATATATTATGGAGGAATACCTAAAATCTTAACCTTGTATTTATTATATTTATTGAGATATTGATGGTTATTAGAAGCAATGTGTAGAAGATACCCATCACGAGGAAGGGAGGGTTAAGGCAGTCAAGGGGGGTGGCTGTGGTGTATCTATTCAAGAAATTGATAAAAAATTCTTTAATAATATTATGTTTATAAATATACATTTAATTTATCTGTTATTATTTTGTTGAATAACTCTTTAAATAATTAATGATTGTAATGCTTCTCATGACGTGATAGGTAGTTAATCTATCGCCATTTTATTGTCACATGAATTCTACACCAGACCAAAGCATTACACTGCCATCGCCGGGAAACGAACCCGAGACCTTTGGTGAGGTAGTCATAGCTGATGAAGGGCTTCTGTGTTTGTGTTAATTTAATATTATTTTTTAATGAAGTGTTGTTTACAAAGAAATAAATATTATTCAAAACTACAATCTGCTTATCATGCTTTAAAATAATGTTTAAATTCACAAATAAATAATTACTTCTACTCTAATGTGCAAAGGCAAATAGCCGCAAGTTAAAAATAGTAGTTTTGAGATAAACGGGTTTATAGTTTTATTTTGTTTTTTTGCTATATTTTATCATTTAAAATAAGTTTTCTTATGCAAACTAAGTTTTAAAAGTAAGAATACAGTTCTTAGAAATGATTAAGACATGTTTTTGCCATAAAAGTATAGTAAGCTTCATATTATTAAAGAAAATGTGTTTTGCCCCCACATATTAGCTAGACCGTCGCACAAATAATTTGGTAATGGGCCGCAATTTAAGTTGCTGTCATTTGCCAGGATACATATTGTGTCGCAGCAAAAGGCCGCAAGTTTTGGCTGTGCCGTGGTAAAAAGCAGCAACTTAAAATGATGCTTTTTGCCAAAACATGCATCAAATTAAAACAATTTTGCGGCTATTGGGATAGTGAATATCTCAGTAAAGGAAAGAGATAGAGAAAAATCTGTGATTGTATATGATAGAGGCCAGTTATAAGAATGCTTTGAGCCGTGTTACGCCAAAGAGCCGCAACTCAAGTTACAGCTTATTGCCTTTGCACATTAGTACTTCTTTGCTAGTTTTGCTAGAGATTAATTTGCAGTAAAGTGTAGCATTTTTCTTGGTTCTTGGAATGCCACTTGGGCTTTTAATATGGTAGTTTCCCATTGCTTTCCAAATAATAACATATCAAAAGTATAAAATCAGTTTATAATACGATTTAAATTGTTCACTTTAGGGTTAATACACACTCATGTTTAGATTCTGTGTAAATATAAGGACAAATAATTGAAACAACATCAACTCCTACCAACTGTTTTATGTATAGGGTGTGTAACGGCCAATGGAAATATTTTCAAACATGATTGAGTTAAACAGAATATATGAGATGAAACATTGTTAATAAAATATTAGATAATCCAATGATTATATTGAAATCTCAGTGATAAAGGTGGAAATAGTAAATGATAAATTCGAATGAAAACATCTGTTTTCTAGAAGTTGTATTAAAGTTTAAGCAAATGGCAAGTTTTATATTTCTAAGGCATTATCAAATCATATTTAATAATGCATTAGAAATGCAAAACATGTTACTCCCATAAAACAGGAGTTTTCGTTTATATAAACTAACTAACTAACCATCACGCCGTCTCACCGAATGGGTAGGCAGAAAGAATGGAATCTTTTCTGACATATTTCTCTCGCTTCCTCAACATTCATACATCGTGTCATGCACGCGCGTCGATTTCTCTGACTCCTCACATGGCCGACATTCAATATTTGATTTATTTGATCGTGCCACGTTTTACTCGATATTCCTCTATTTCTAGTTCCATTTACATCGTGAACATATAATTTTTTTACCATTCTTTCTTCATTCATTCTTTCCATATATCCAAACCATCTTAATGATCCTTTTATTATTTTGCTCATGACACCATCATTCGCACCGCATTCACTTCTTATATTTTCATTCGACACTCTATCATACGAGTACACAGAGTATCCACACATTCGTCTAAGAGATCTCATTTCTACTGCATTTATTCTACTTTCATCCTTCTTTTGCCAGTTCCATGCTTCGCTTCCATACATAAGAGATATTTCATTTATATTCATTGATATTAATTATTTAATATGGATTTTACATCATTGTATATAGAAGCAATAAAAACGGAAGTAATTCTTAAAAAAAAAACATTGTTTTATTTAATTATTCATGTAATTATAAATTTAAATATAATTAATAACACAATGAAGTGGTCCCAATATAGAATGTGTGTATTTTTTATAGGGCACCAATTACTAAATAATAAAAAATATACATAAATTATACTAATGAAAACTTTTCCTGGAAGTTTTGTTTTATTTTATTGGAATGAAACATGTTTCACCTAGGAAGGTAAAACATGTTTCATTCTCATAAACTATAATAAAACAAGTATAAAACAGACGTTTTCATTCTTAATAATGATTTAATATGGAGTTTCACATCATCGTTCAAAAAATATTAAACAAAAACTAACTAACCATCACGCCTTCTCCCGGAAAGGGTAGGCAGAAAGAATGGACTGTCACACTTTAACCAATGCAGCACTCCATCCTTCTCTTTTCGCCCCGCGGGAAACGCGGTGTGATGGGTTGCGAACCTTAAAACATTAAACAAAAAAATATATATTTGAATGTGTCCATGTAGTCTTCAATCATTTTGAAAATATTGACCATAAGTCGTTGGTACAGCCTGCAGGTTAAATATATATGTACATGTAAGCTTCCCTATGCGTATAATGTGAGATCCGTTTCTAGTGAATATTAAGATTAGTACATTATAAATCTTAGCATTTTATTAAAGCTCAATCATTATAGACTTAATGCTAGTCAGCGACCTCCACCCGTCCCCTTAGATACATCCGCCTCGACTGCTTAAATATACACTGAAGTCTTGTCTTACTATGACATGCATTCTACTCCCGAGGCGCAGACACCATTTTGATTTCACTGTCGCATTAATCCAATCACAGATGTCGCCGGGCTAAAATACAATCGGCGGCCATCTTTGATTTTAAAATGTTTCATAACTCGGCTCATAGATGTCACTAATGAAAATTATTCACAATTCAAAATGCGGCCATTTTATATTGATCCGTTTTATAAAAACTTTTTACATCAAATTGCGACGTAATGAATATTTATAATGAGATTAAATATATGAATAACTTGTATTTCGATTTAAAATATTATTATCCTTCAAAATGTTTCATTTTTCACACAATTTGGGCAATTTTTTTTGACATTTTTACATGGTTTTTTCAGTCTTGCCGTCTTGCCGGAGATTAATTTGTCATGCTGTTTCTTGGGTATTGCATTTGTTCTCGTTGGCTAGCTGGCCCCGGCCGCTGATTCCGCGAGACGTCGTGATTGGATGTCGCAGCTTGCAAGACGCCGTCCGTCAAGGCCTTTGGCGGAGTGTCATCGCAGGTGCTTTCCTGTCCGTGGCATCGGGGTCCAATGTTACTGCAAATTCATACAAAGGTCAAAACAAAATAAAAACACTAGTTTTGTCACGGATAAATTTTTCACTACACAATGTGGGAAAAATTAATTAATGATTTATCATTGATGGGTAACTTCATCATGTCGCACTTCTATAACAGGGCGCTCTCTCAATTATACCTTCTAAAGAAGTATAACTTTAAAAAAAAATTATAGTGCATTCCGAATTTCAATAAATTTATTAAGAATGAAAACATTTGATTTCTAGAAGTTTTATTATATTTTATTGGAATGACGGATTGGAGGGTCGAAGCTGAGGACAGAAGAAGTTGGAGGCGACAAATAATGGAGGCTAAGGTTCGATATAGGCTGTAGGGCCACCGAAGAAGAAGAAAGAGGGGGTTTAACCACCAGGGAAAGGTTCATCAGTTCCTATTTACTTATAACCAAACAGTATAAGGCCTGACCTGGGGTTTTGGTTCCACCCAAAACACTGTCCTGGTCAGTAATCGGCAGTCAACGTGTTAAACTTCAAGGGTATTATGGGATCATGAAAAAAACCTCTCTTTTGTTTATTAACCCTTTGATTGCCGTCAATTTTGGGATACTTTTAATTTATAAATTGTATTTTAATTCTAAATATGATTATTTTAATAAAGATATATCCAAATCGTAAATAATATGTACCACTGACTCACTTCCTCACGCTTTGTCTAAAATATATATGATTCTTTTATAAGTCACGACTTCGATCTGTCGGATTTGGCATTTCTCGCTTGGGGAAACAAAAGCCGATATATTGCTTTTGGCAATTAAATGGTTAAAGCAACTTGTAAGACTTGTGTATAACTTTTGTTTTTATTTGTTTATAAAAGCATGTGTAACTCTGCGGAAATTGTATGTATCGACATGAAACCCTGCATGAATGTCAAAGACAGTAATATCAACCCACAAAAAAATAATTTCATGATTTCTTAGTACCCTTGATGTTCAAATGAAAATTTTAAATATTAAAACATTATTTTGAAATCTTTTCACTTTCATGCAGTTGTAAAAAATAAATAAAAAATACACACCAAACATGCAGAATTAGTACTACATATAATTGATATAATAGGATTTTATTAAATTTCTGTCTTGTGTGTGTCTAAGATAATAATAATTTCTATGTATTTGTTGTTTCATAACTGTATGGCGTTCCAGTATCATTTCGAGAAAGCTCAAGCTCCAAATATTCAACAGAAGCGTTAAAAGTTGCTGCTGTACGGATGTGAGACTTGGAAATCTACCGCGGACGTTATTGGAAAACTCAAAGTGTTTATAAAAAGGTGCCTTCGCTTAATATTCAAGATCTATTGGCCCCAAACAGTGTCAAATGCTGTTATCTGGACCATGGCAGGCGAAAACCCAATCAGAGAATAAGTCGCTAGATGCAAATGGTTGTGGATCGGTCACATCCTGAGACGGAACGCAGCCCGCATCGCTCAGGGTGCACTAGGAAGCAAGGCAGACCTAGAGCCACCGGCAGAAGAGCCCGAGGTTAAAGCAGCAGGCCTCACTTAGGATGATGTTAGGCATCAGGTGGAGAAGGTTCCTTGAAGTCCTATTCACCACGGAGGTGTGACAGGACAAGTAGAAGGATAAGAATTATTGTTTCAACAATAATGATGTAAAACTGTATATTAAATAATTAATACAAAATAAAATGTCTGTTTTATTATTATTTATGGGAATGACATGTTTCTCCTGTCTGAAGCATTAACTCCATTAGTACGTAGTAACATTTGTTAATGTCTTAGACATGTGAAACATGTCATTCACATAGAATATAATAAAACTTGTATATAACAGACATTTTCATTTGTATTAATTATTGAATATGGAGTACATCATTGTTCAAGAAACAATAAATAATTTGGAAGATTTATAAAGCGCCATTTTTATGAAAATCATTTCAAGGGATGTTCGTGCATGACACGATGTAAGAATGTTGAGAAAGCGAGAGAAGTATGTCAGGAAAGAATAGTGTGGCAGTCTTTTCTTTTTGTCTAGCTCTTCAGGAAGACAGCATAATGGTTAGATAGTTATTTATCGTCTCAAGAGTATGGTTGAGATTTCACTCAGACGCTACTTCACCAGCAAAATTAATTACTTTGTACCTTGCATTCAAATCTTTTAGGATAATAACTAATCTATTGTGATGAATACTTCATCTAAAATTTAAATTTAAAGTTTTTGATCTTATATTAAAATCTAAATAAATATTTGTCTTAGCTTAAACTCAGTACCAAAGAATTATAACAATGAATTAAACTGTCAATTTCTCATAACTTTTGTAGGAAATCTATTATAGAAGCAATATTAAGATAGATAGTAAATGTTCGGTGTTTACGCATTGTCATCATTATTTTATTTTAACCCAACAACGTCTGTGTAATTTTTTTCATCCAGTGTTATTCTACTTAAATGTACATGGGTTTATTTACATATTAATAAAACAGATTGGTTGGAATTTTCATTTTGTTTTCCTTCATATATTGCGTGTTTCGGAAAGTTTGGATTGTTTTTTTGGTATGAAAATCGCATTTATTTGAAAGGTAAAAAAAAAACACATCAATCAAAATATTGTCCATCGTAAGCCACTACTTTTCCCATCTTTCTGGCAATAGATGAATCAATTGTTGAAAAAACCCTTTGTCTTTTGAGGTAGTCCAGGCATCGACCCAATTCTTGAAATCTGCATAAGAATGGAAGTGCTGCTCTTCTAAGGCATGCGTCATGGATCTAAACAAGTGGTAGTCCGAAGGTGTCACGTCTGGTGAATAAGTCGGGTGTGGTAAAATTTCCCAACCCACATTCTGTATGTAGTTTTTGACCGCGATTTCGATGTGAGGTTGTTGTGTTAGAGAATCAGCTTGCTGTGCCTGTTGCCCCATTCCGGTCATTTTTCGGCCAGTGCCTGCTTTAATTGCATTAGTTGTTGTTGGTAGACTTCCCCCGAGACTGTTTCACCCGGTTTGAGGAGTTAATTTTTCTGTGAAACTTTTTTGATCTTCCAGGGCAATCTTTGAAATCACCAGCTTTGAAGCATGTATACCATTCTCTAAATGATTTATCCGATGGGGCATGATCGCCATAAACTTCCACAAGCATTTTATGCACTTCAGCTACACCCTTCTTCCAATTAAAACAGAACAGCAGAACTTCCCGCAAATGCTTCTTATTTACCACGAATGTCGACATTTTAAGGAGCGATAAAACAAATGTTGTTGTAAGAATGATAAACATTTGCCAACTGAACTTAATTGACAGATGCTCAGGCTTACTAAAAAAAAAAATGGCCGTACGTTTTGGACTTGAAGCAGCTAGAGCCCTCTGTTGTAAAACAAACCAAACTTTCTGAAACATCTAATAAAATAAAAAGCTATTTCCGCTCTGTTTGGAGATTGTATAATGGATTCTAATACAATTGATTTGAATCCTCGGCGTTAGTCGTTTACTAAAATAATAAAATATTGAAAAATAGAAGACCTTACTTTTGGGATTACCTTTATAGAATAGGGCAGGGATGGTGAACCTTTTTCGGAAGTGGGTCAAATTTACAATAAAAAAAGCGCTGGCTAGGGTATATTCATAATCGTGACACGCTTTTATTTAGAAGTCGAAAAATATCTCTGAAACGACCCAGAATTCGGTATCGAATATCTCCTTCGTTCGCCAGCCCTGAAATAGGGTTTCCTTTTGATATATTAGTGAAATGTACCGTGCGGATATTATTTTTAGGTTATGAGAAATTGACAGTTGTTGTTCAGCTAAAGTACACATTTATTAATAATCGAAACAAAACCACGTTCACGTGACAATAGTGCATTCAGAGGTTGGGTGTGCATGTTGTATATGTATATAACATACCTAGAGATGTGTTTGTGACAACAGACTAGGGCGGGTAAGGTGAGGGGTGGGGGTAAGGCTTGGCGGCCATTTTGTCGGCAAGTGGCGCCATTAAACATTGACGGGTATATTACACGGTGAGAACTACTATCGGAGGGGAAATGGAACGGGGAATAATGCATCTAGAGGGGGCATCTATTATCATATACTTAAATTATACATTCGATGTTTAGATTAGGTTAGATTCCTCTAATAGTCATGTTAGGTTACTTTGATGGGACTAAAAATATATCTATGGATTGGTAAAATATCTTTAGATTAGGTATCAATGAAAAATAGTATTGATTTTAATAGGACAGGTTAGGTTGGATATGTTAATTTTGTATTTTATAGTAAACAATACTTGTTTTGTATTGTTTGATTTACACTGTTTTGGTAAAGTTAGTTGAGATTAGGTAAGGTTAAGTTCAAATGCTTATATTTGAATATCTAACAATAATATATATGTTTTTTTCTATGGATATAATTCGAGTGATTAATTTAGGTGTGTCGATATAATAGAAAGTTAGGTTAGGTTATAAGTCAGTTAGTAATCTACAAAATCGTTTAAAGTAATTTTTAACTAGATAACAATTACAACGATGCATCAGATAAGGCGTGTCACGTCAGGTCAGGTTGGGTTAGGTTAGGTAAGGCCAGGTCACGTCGGGTTGGGTGGGGCCGGCTAGGAGTCGAGGCTGAGAGCGGAGCCGCCGCGCGCGAGCCCCAGCGCGGGGGGCCCACTCACCAGGGAGGTGGTCCCGAAGAGCTTGTACCAGCCGATCACGATGTTGGCCAGGTTGAGGTCGTCCAGCATGATCTGCGCCACGCCCATGAAGACCTTCTTGCCCTCGATGCGCCCGTAGTCGCCCCAAACCGTCACCTGCAGCAACAGGATTATCAATCAATGTCTAATACATAAAAAAAAAAAAAACACCGTGATATGAATAACGACGATCTTGACAACCTTTGTGGTGGAGTGGTAAGTAATTTGACTGCTATACCAAAGTCCCGTTTTATTTTTATTTTTTATTATTTAATTTATTTTTTTTAAAACCCAACTGGGTTATATGGATACATTTTTAGATCTTACTACAATATTAATTATGTATTGTTTCAGATATATTTTTTATTGAGTTGTAGTGAGACTCCTTGTGTCTTTTGGTAGTTCATTGCAAAGTTTCAGTCCATTGTTCAATACTTGATTGTCCTGTCTTAGTTCGTGCATTCGGTAAGTGATATCTGTCACAGTTCCTGGTCCAGTGTCTGTGTATGTCTGAATTGTTAGTTAATTTGTAGCTGCTGTCTGCTGTCTCTTCCATGGTGTACAATTTTTAAGGTCTCATATTTGGTCAGGTCTGATATGTCCATTTGTTTTGTTTGTCTGTATACTTGTATGGTTGGGGTAAGGTAGTCAATGTTATATGCTAATTTTATTATTTTATTTTGTTGTCTTTGGAGTCTGGAGATGTCCTTTTGGTTTCCTGTCCCCCAGAAGGGGGATTCCCGGCAATGGCAGTGTGATTGTCACACTGTCATTGGTGTAGAATTCACGTGACAATAAAATGGCGACAGATTAGCTACCTATCACATATCACAAGATGCAATGACAGCTATACCCTTTACATTGATTTGGCTCGCGCTATAATAATGTACAGATCAATTTAACAAAATAATAATAGTCCATTGTTTTGGCCGAATTACTACCGATACCTTATCATTTTAAACAGTTAAATGAAATAACTTTGTTTTTGTATCATATTATATTTTATTTTAGGCGACAGCTGTTTCGTCAACCTATGTTGACATCATCAGGTGTTACAATAATATATCAAATGTCAAATTTGTGTGATTTTTCGAACCTTTATTGAATTTATTTAAAGGTACAAAAAATCATGAAAATTTGACACATTCTACGAATCACCAAAATAGACCATTTCAAATTCTTTCATTGTGGGTTTATCCCCAAGTTTTTTTTGGGAATGTTAGGGTCAATTTTATGCACATTCAAAAAGAGATGGGATTCTCACGATCCATTTCTTTAAATTAATCTTAAGATATTTCAAGGAAAAAAAAATAAATAAAAATAATGTTCTTCTACCCGACCCTTATGTATGGAAGCGAAGCATGGAACTGGCAAAGGAAGGATGAAAGTAGAATAAATGCAGTAGAAATGAGATCTCTTAGACAAATGTGTGGATACTCTGTGTATGATAGAGTGTCGAATGAAAATATAAGAAGTGAATGCGGTGCGAATGATGGTGTCATGAACAAAATAATGAAAGAATCATTAAGATGGTTTGGACATATGGAAAGAATGAATGAAGAAAGAATGGTAAAAAAATTATATGTTAATGATGTAAATGAAACCAGAAATAGAGGAAGACCGAGGAAAACGTGGCACTATCAAATAAATCAAATATTGAATATCGGCCATGTGAGGAGTCAGAGAAATCGACGCGCGTGCATGACACGATGTATGAATGTTGAGGAAGCGAGAGAAATATGTCGGGAAAGAAAAGTGTGGCAGTCCATTCTTTCTGCCTACCCCTTCGGGGAGACAGTGTAATGGTTAGTTAGTTAGTTAGTTATATTTCAAGAACTCAGCCACGCTGAAAAGTGTTGGTCTCTTGGTTCTTGATAGATATTTTCGACAGTGCCAGCATAGATTGGTTTACCTGCCAAATGGCAGAATCAACCTGCCTCTGGTGAAGTGGGAAGAACTGCACAGATCAATGCCTTTTAATTTGATGACTTTGGATTGATCACACCCTGAGGTGGCAGCCACTGGCAATGGTCAGTCAATCAAGCGAGGCAGTGCACTGGTGGGGTACCTGCAGTATGCAGCCCTGGAAGGCCTCCCGGAAGGAGAGCTGCTGCTGGTAGAGGGGGTCCAGGGTGCGGCGGGCCGTGGAGGTTTTGGCCTTGGCCACACACTTCTTGCCGTTGACGAGGTACACCTTCACGTACGGGGCCGGTAGCACACGGCAGCCCTGTTTGGCCTGCAGCCCCCGCGCCCGGATCACCTCCACCTAGAATACATACACAACAATCATTAGTTCGGTTATGTCATTTTTCTTCAATTTCTTTTTTATTTACACAATGTTAAAATTTTGAATACATTTATTTGGGTCACAAAATACAGCTTGGGCGAGATAACCAGATAGCAGACCTGAATAGAAGAGTCGGACTAAGCTGGGCAGCATTCAAAAATCTTGGTCACATTTTGGAAAATCCGAAAATACCCATCAACCTGAAAAGGAGAGTGTTCAATGCCTGTGTCCTGCCAGTGTTCACTTATGGTATCGAGACAGTCACAATGTCACAAAAAAGTGCCAACAAGCTAAGAGTCACTCAGAGAGCAATGGAGAGAGCCATGTTGGGTATCAGTTTACGGGACAGACTCAGAAATGAGGACATAAGAGTCAGGACAAAGGTTTCTGATGTTGTCAAGATGGCCGCAACCCTCAAATGGCGATGGGCGGGACATGTCGCTCGCGATCCAGAAGAAAAGTGGACAAGACGACTGCTGTGCTGGTGGCCAAGGACGGCAAAGCGTGGAGTTGGGCGCCCGCAGTTGCGTTGGCGCGACGATATCCGGAGAAGTGCGGGAAGTGCCTGGATGCGGATCGCTCAGAATAGAAGAGAATGGAAAATGCGAGAGGAGGCCTACGTCCAGGAGTGGACGGTCAATACGGGCTGAAGAAGAAGAAGAAGAAGAATGTTAAAATACTTTTCAACTATTACTTTTCCATCTGAATCCAAAGTACCCTTATTATCCAAAACCATCACGCCGTTTCTCCAAAAAGGTAGGCAGTGAGAATGGATCGCCACACTTCTCTATCCTGATAAACCTCTCTAGTTCCTCTCCACTCATACAGCGAGCATACACGCACATTGATTCTTCCGACTTCTAAAATGGCCGACCATTAACATTTGAATACGAACGCTGCATCTGATATTCACAATCAGTTATAAAATAATATAATAAAACAAACATACAAATTGAGTATGAAATATGAAAAAATAGGTTTTCAGTTCAGACATAAAATTTTAAGGTACGAAGGGAGATTGTTCCAAGCCAAAGGGCCGGCTCCTCTATATTTGTACATTGTAACATGTACGCTTGTAAATTTTTCCTTTACCTTTCAGTATTTGATTAATTTGGTCATACCATACTTTCCTTGGTCTTCCACGGCTTCCCTTTCCACTCACACTACATGTATACAACAGTTTAACCATTCTTCTCTCGTCCATTTGTTCCATGTGTCCAGACCATTTCAGGGATCCCTTTTTAATTTTACTTTCATAATTTACAATCATCTGCCTTACATTTCTTCTTTATTTTGTCATTCAGTATTCTATCATCCTTTTCCAGCACATTCTTCTCAGTGATCTCATTTTTAAAGCATTTATTCTACATTCAGCCTTCTTTTGCCAGCTTTAAACTTCACTTCCATACATAAGGGTTGGCACTAGAACTCCATTTTGTTCTGCCATGACTTTGAGAGCGCCATTTATTTTGTTCTACTAACCTTTCATTCAATATCTTTCTCCATTTTTCCATCTTTTGTAAACATGCTTCCCAGATAAATAAATTTAGTAACTTGCTCCAGTTTCGCACTTATGTCACAATTTGTCATACATTATTCATTTTTCAGATACCATCACTTTAGACTTGGACACATTCATTACAAAGTCACTCTTATTGCATGCATATGAAAGAGAAATTTATAATAATCAGAGACCCAGTACCTTTAAGCACTTTATATGAACATAATGCCACAATTTACCTCGAGGAATCCCTTCTGGTAGCACATGGAGAGTTGGATATCTCCCAGCGCCGGTGCTCCAAGCACCTGTCTTCCCACCAGCTGGCCCGGCCCCAGTCCCTCGATGAAGTCATGGAGTCCCCCGCCGCCTCCACCACCACCTCCTCCCGCCTCAGACGACCCGCCGCTACTAGCACCGCCGCCCCCTCTCACACCCGGTGACCATCTGACCACGGATAAACCATATTAGAAGAAGGGGATTTATTAACATTCCAATTTCAAACATGTTCATCTGTCAAACAAACAATGAATATATTTTTCCGAATTGTAATAATGCATGCATTAAATATTTATGTATTGTTTATTCAATCAAAAAAGAATCTAAATTTATCTTTTGACAGATGTTTGAATGTGATTCTATGTATGAAAAATAAGATTTGATTCATAAATAGTTTTTAATGACATTTAAACAATATTTTAACTAATTAAGAACAAATATTTAGCAAAGGAACACAAAGCCATAACAAATGTTATTAACCCAATATGAAATAAATTAAATGTAATAAATGTCATGTGTGGGTAGGTACTTATATGATTTTTTTTAACTGACCAAACCCATTATTTTAGAGCTGTCACACTGCATTCTACAATTCAAAATTGGCATTGATCTAATTCAAAACAAGTTTATTTTTCAATTTATATATAACCTGACAGTTTTCAATTGAAATCTTACCAGTTTATGAATTAAAATCTTATTTTCATGTAATAAAATGCTATAAATCAATGCACAAGATGAAAGACATTAAAACATTAATTATTTATTGTCTATAGAGCAAAAAGAAAACAATTGACAATCGTTATTATGTTTTAAAATTGAGTTATTGTTATGTTAGAAGTTGTGAAGCATAAAACGAATGTTGTAATGTTTAGGATCAATATAAATATTGCACAAAATACACAGAACCGTTCAAGATGCACTCCGAATAGACCACAAGCAGTATCATTCAAGCAAAGTCAATGTAGCAACCAGAAACATGATTATTTTTAAACACAGTCATCTTATAAGGAAACCAAGCAAAGTCATACATGCGTATTGTGGCGGATGACAAATATTTTCAAGATAACAATGTCCTTTGCAAACAAATAATAAACAGAATGTATCTTTATCATAAAAACATGGTAGAATAGATATTTTGGAAATTCTAAAAGGAAAATGACACCGCAGAGGAGGAAAAGAAAGAATAGATTATCGGGAGACGGTGGAAGTTCCGCTGCTAACGTCTACCCCTGCTCTTGATGTCTCGTGGGTCCAGGATTGACCTTATTAGGACTCACATCCGTGAAGAACAGTCTTCCTCTAATAGATGTTGACTAGTGTTAAGATTTCGAATCACAATTGAAAATATAATATTTAGAAAAAATAAGTTTATTAAACAATGAAAACTCCAAATAAAATATGAACTATTGATGAAAACATAGTTTTTATAGAAGTTTTATTATATTATATAGGTGTTGCATGTTTCACTTAGCTAGAGTTTTGACAAATGGCATTTTATAATGTTCTACCAATGTGAAACATATCACTCCCATATAATATAATACAACTTCTAGAAAATTATCAATATAAAATAGTAATCAAAATGCAGTATTAGAATTTTTGTATTATCCTTAATATTAATTGAAAATAAGAACTTATTTCATGAGGAAGCACCACAGATTACACCGATGTTCTTGTTCGATGTTTATTTTTATTATTTTTAGTAATTTTAGCATTATTATGCACTTTTATGGAAAATAATTGCGGTGGTAATCAAAGGGATACCATTATCAAATATATTGCAAAGGTATTAATCGTATAAGTAATAAATCTGTTTAATTTTGTTGCAAAGATCATTGAAAACATCCATTTAAATATTTACCTTTAACGCCACAATACATTTGGATCAGTCAAAAACATAAAGATTATAAAAAAAGGTATTTTTTTACTTACCTGGGCTTAATACGATACACACTTAGAGAATTCAAGGCAAACAACAGAGTGGTTTAGGGCAAAACAAATAAACAATATTCAAAAACGGAAGGTTATCGTGATCCAAAAGTCATTAAGGGGCTCCAGAGAATGAGAGAGAGAGACAACCAAACGTGGGCACAGAACAACAAAGATGGATTCATTCTATTCAAAGTTCAAAGAGAGACAGTGAGAGTTTTAAAAATGGAATAGAGAAGATTATAAAAAAATTACAAAAGCGTTGTCTATTTTTCGATACATGTCTATGGTTTTGAGTTTGTGTGTCAAAATTAAAGTTAACTTCCTAAGCATAGACAAGTGCATTTATACCCTAAAAAAGGTTATCAAAGATACACTCGCCACAGACGAAACGAATAAAAAAAAATTAACCCTTTGTACTATAAATATATAATAATTATAGTATGATGGAAATACAATATTTCCTTGTACCTGCGTACAGAAACATGGTATGTTCTTAAACAGGGACAAATTGAGTACAAAGGGTTAATGTTTGTATAAATATTTTGTTAATAAACTTTGAAAATAATCGTAACGTTTGTGGCAGGTTTGAAATTCAATCAATTAACTATGTTATAAAATGTATTTTATAGACTCGAAGAACATTTTTTTATCACGGAATATGTATATAATCAAACAAGCATAATATGTTTATAACAGGACATGTACGGCACATCACAAGCAAATTGATAAACAAACGAAACACTGAAAGAAAAAAAAGAACGAAAGAGTAATGTCGATAAGAGAGGAAACAAAGAAAAGAGCAGGTGAGACACTGAGATCAATGAGTGAGAATAGTTGCGTGCCGGACCTTTCAACTAGGACACAACAGGCATTCTGCGTCACACAAGTACGGACATATCTCATCTTAAAACCACACGACTGTTATAAGTTATTCATAGCTTTATAACTGTTTTTAACAAAGACATTATTTACTGATTCATGTAAAAATATGTAATATTCTATATTAAATAATTAACACGAATAAAAACATCTGTTTTTAAGAAGTTTTATTATATTCAAAAAATAAATTGAACACTTTTAACTTAGCATTAACCACATCATTGAGTAAGTAGCGCCAACTGGTCTCAGTCAGTAGAGAGCTTCATCAGGGCTATACACAGTTTGTGTATAGTTCCGAGGAAGCTCGCTACAGAGTGAAACTGGTTGGCGGTTCTAACTTAATAAAGTTGTTTATACTTAGTTAAAAGCTTATTGAAAGCTAGGACATTAACACTGGAGTTCCATAGTAATACACTTAGGAAATTGAAAATAACTTTGTTTATTATCCAAAAAATATTAAAAAACAAAGTTATTTTAATTATCCCAAGTGTAGGCTAAAAGCTTTTAATTTATTTTAAAAATATATCAAAGTTTTGATGTTACGCCTTGCTAAGGCATTATCAAATGTTATACAGTGGAACCTTGATATAATGAAATTCAAGGGGTTTTTCGAGTAATATTGTATTAATACAACACATTTGATAATGTCTTTGCAAGGTGAAAAATCCCAATCACATATATAATATAATAAAACTTCTAGAAAACAGACATTTTTATTCGTACTAATTAAAGCCAATGTTATTTCTGAAGGTTATAAATATTATTCACAACTACATCAGTGTGATAAGCAAAATAAATAGATTTACTAAAAAAATAACAATTTAAATATAATCACTTCTTTATTTTTCTCTGACATTGTTCAGTAGAACAACTTCCTTTTTTAAATAAACAATTGAATTGGTTCATTTTTATTAATCTATTGTTTTAATGTGTTATCGTGAGATGTTTTTAAGAAGGGATACGCCCGATGTGGATGGCATAAATGTTACGTTGTAAGAGACATTTGAGTTCCCGAATCCGCTGAGTCCTAAATACGTAAAAAAAAATACATTTGATTTAAAAATACAGACTAGTGAATTCTGAACCAAATGTCTCAACAACTGATTATACCTATGTATACATATAAAAAAAAACTCTATAAATAGTACCTTTCAACGGTTTGAATTCAAAAGTGTTGCCATTAAAATATTTTTTACATTCTAAATGTTTACATATCAAAAAATATTGTTTGAATAACATAAACATTTTTATTGTTACATAAAACATTATAAAAAAATTATATTGAATTTTCAAATACTGCTATTTTTTTAATCATTGCAAAGTAATGCAGAGGAGTTTACGGTATAATTGTTATGTATTTTTAAAAATTAAAATGTTTGTATGAAAAAAAATATTTGATATTAATAAGGCAATACATTATTTGTGACTTGCACGTTTTTTATGGTTAAAATATTGTTTAATTTCTTTTTAAACTTTCAATATTTAATAACAATTACTTTGACTGTGATCCTTTATCCTTTTTATTGATACTAAAGTTTCCATTATAAAAATTAAAACAAAATGATATATTTAATTTAAGGTGGATGTCGGTGTAATTACTATTGAAATTGAAAGTTTCAGAGCATAGATATAAAAGAGTTATTAGTTTAGACGCGTCCCAGGCTGAAAGCATTCTCAGAAGCGACAGTATAATAATTGCATTGGATATGAAAAGTGTGCATTCTTAGAGTAATGTGACGGCAGACGAGCGCGGCCAACACAGAGGGGAGTATAATATATAAAACATGCCCAACCAACACCAAAGACCAAAGAGTTTTTATATTCCGCTAGAGGCAGCCTTTACCACACTTGATACCAAAACCTTTGCGGCCATATATACCATAGACGGTAATGCAAAACTCTATTATTTTAAAATCCCTGATTTTGGGAGATACTTAATCCAGAAAATATGCTAAAGTATTCATAAAATTCCTTTAGCTTAAAGTGTTTCATAAATGCAAAACAATTTTCATATTGATATATAAATAAATTGTTTTTCTTCATAAATCAATATGAATACACATCCGGTTGTAATGCTTTAATCAATTAAGCTACACCCAATATATGTGATTCAGTATGTGAAAATATTATTTTAAATTTATTTTCCCAGATATGTTACTTGCAAAATCGTTTTTTATTTTATTTTACATATTCTAAAATGACTGTGAATTTACCTTTTATTAATGTATATGATAATATATTTTATTTAGTTAAAACTTACAAAAACTACACATAATAGTCACAGATGTATATTTTATTTTTACATGAATTTATTTCCAATACTTTGATTTCAATCTTTGCATCTGCCCATAGACAATCAGTTATTAAAATCATAGATTAAAATATGTATTAATATTGCCATTATGAAATATTATTAATGCTGACCCTTCAACTGATTTATGTGGACAAACAAGAGATGCATTTGAATCCATATTTTTTTTGCAATTAGGTTAGTTGACTATGATTCTCCTATTTAATAGACAATTTTATGGTCCACAAAGATTCATATATATGCGTATATCGCTACCTCTACCCAATTCAGGCGTAAAAACTCTTTGCGTAAGACCAACAGGCATTCGAACACACAAATGCACAACGAAGGATGGCCAAACCAGCTCAGCGACACACCGACGCACACCGACAACCTACTTGGCAGCAGAACGAGGAAGGAAGGAAGATATAAGGAGAGTTATGAAGAGAGTGTTCGGATGAATATGATGATGAATGTGCCTTTGTGATTTCTATTTCTAGCCCGCGGAGTTAGTGGTACTACCCAGAAGCCGGTGATCTACATCACAACACCATTTTTAAAATTAATAAAAATTATCATATTAAAGAAATTTATATAATTTTAATTTCTTGAAAGTTAAGCCGTTTACACTGTGAAATTCCATTGTAATTACACTGGTCTTCTTGTTTTAGTTTTAATCGTATATTTACACCTGAAGATGGAGGTAACTCCGAAACATGTTGTGTAGTCTATAAATATAGTATAGTGGAATATTAAACAGTGTTTTCTTTTGAAAAAATCCAGTGTTATATATAATTTTAAATTATATATTTATACAAATACTTTTTTTACCATTATAATTAGTGTTTTAAAATTCGCTATAGCTATATCTAAAGATATCCACATTGGATGCCTACTCATTAAGATGACGAATCGCATTATGAAAAGTTATGAAGTTCTTCCGTACGGCAATTCAGAACATAAAATAAGTAAAGGCTATGCTTTTTGCTGTAAATATCTGTTAAGATTTCATATATATTATTAGTCATGCTAAAATTATATTTAATTTTAAGATTAATTATATGATTATCTGCAGGAGATACCCGTTTACTGGACTGATGGTGACAATCATACCCTTTCTGTGGATTCGGTAGCTATTGGAATTTTAGTGACATATTTTTGTCACATGTCTTAGTATTCATACAATGTTAACATTATATTTTAGCTTCACGCTGCGCACAGGTAATTAGCGCTTATAACAATTTGTTAATACATGTCTTCATAGGGAATAGTTTAAAACATAATTAAATATTTCAAAACATCTACTTCTTCCTAGTCTTCCCTCCACTGCTGGATGTAGGCCTTTTCCATCTGTCTCCATTTTTCTCTATCCTGTGCCGCTTCAATCCATTTTTTCCCGGCGACCACAACAATATCGTCGGCCCATCTCTTCTGTGGCCGACGGACACCCCTTTTGTTTTCCCATGGCCTCCACTTTAAGACTTTGGGAATCCATCTTGAACTTGGCTGTCTGGCTACGTGTCCTGCCCATTGCCATTTCAATTTTGCGATCCGATCCATGATATCGGCGACTTTTGTTCGGCGTGTGATTTCTGTATTTGTAATTCTATCGCTCAGACTTATGCCCAACATTTGCCGCTCCATGGATCGTTGCGCGCATTTCAATTTGTGGACAGTATTTATGGTCAGAGACATTGTTTCAAACCATATGTCATCATAGAACTTCTTAACGTATTTTACACCAGAACAGAAGAATTCTGTTTGATTTAAAAATAGAAAAGATTCATGTGCCGGTAAATTAAAATATTATACGATAATTCAAAGACTGTTTGTTACCTTTGAAGTTGTCATTTCGCCATTTTTTCATTTGATGCAATTATCTTTCTTAACTAACTAACTAACTAACTAACTAACTAACCATCACGCCGTCTCCCCGAAAGGGTAGGCAGAAAAAATGGACTGTTACACTTAAACCGATGCGGCACTCCATCCTTCTCTTTTCACCTTTGTGTGTGGTTGCGAACCTCATCGCCACCAATAGGCATCTCCCGATGGTAGAAATAACTTATTTTAATATGTTAATTAGTTTCTTTACAAACAAAAAGCAGTTAGCAAAACCACTGAGAAAGCCCAACAGCAAGCATCACTGCATAAAACATTACTTATAAAAGCATGAATTTAAATCATTTCTTTGTGATAAATGGTGCATCTCACTCACACGAACAACCAAGAGAAAAAGAGAGCGCACATCCAGAGTACATTTTT
The DNA here is from genome assembly GCA_022606425.2 of Lepidostoma basale. NCBI lineage: Eukaryota > Metazoa > Arthropoda > Insecta > Trichoptera > Lepidostomatidae > Lepidostoma > Lepidostoma basale. The sequence continues at coordinate 142,133 of JAHDVF020001213.1, read as the reverse complement.
CTTGTAATTTATTTTCAAGACTTCAATATTGATCTTCAATTGTTTTAAAATATAGATTTTACTAACTTTAAGTTTGACTTTATTGTGTTTCTAGTGCGACTATGCAACAGAGCATGATCTATGTGTCGTGGCTAGGTGCTATCTTAACCGTTGTAGGGACAAACACACCTTCAAAAAGCTTCTAGCATATTCCAAGCTTGGTGGATGTAACTGGGGTCATTTGACAAAAATATAATGACACATTTTTTAAATAAAAAATTATGAGCAATGCCTTTTTCTATTTACTTATTTATTTCTAGTAATTTAAAAAATATTTATTATTTTAGGGTGTTTTTTTTAGAGGTTTGGTTTTTAAACTGGCAACATTGTTTCTACAGACTGTCAGTTTGACAGTTGATAGTTGATTTGTAGTCAGTTTGTTTTGCCATTTTACCATAAATAGACTGACGTCTGAACAGCGCTTGAAAATTGTGAAAATCTATTTTAAAAATCATGGTTCGGTTCGCCAAACTTATCGTGCAAGACGTCCATTTTACGGTCGACATAATCGTCCATCCGAGCAAGTTATTCAGAAGACTATGGATCGTTTTCGCACCACGTACACTCTAGTGGATAATACGCATCCACAAAGACGACAAATGTCGAAAATTGGACTTCACGATTACGCTTCATTCGAGCTAGCCGTGGCGCACATATGCCCGAAATCATATTTAAACAATAATGGCATAAAATTATCTATTAAATAAAGCCAATATCATAGACATTAACATTATTTTAATGTGTTTTTTTTTCATTTTGAATATGTATTGTATACCTCTAAAAAAAACAACCTATACTTACGACCCAACTATGTAATTTTCTTGCTAATGAATTGGTACTATGAATAATGGGTACTATGAATTGTATTTTTTCTATGAATTTTATTTGCAATTTAAGAATACATTTTTTAAATTGATTTCTTCAGTAATGCAACTGGCAAATATTTATTATATTTAATAGGCTGACTGAGTGATTTTAAATCATTATTATGTGAGATTATTGATTGCTTTCAAACACTGCCGGTGTTATAATTATAATTTCCTAATTATAATTTCCTAATACTGATGAAATGAAGGCGATGAAGGACGCAGAGAAGAATGTACATTGTGGTGATGGTGGCATGGTGTAGGGTGCAGATAGTAAAGATGTTGATCCTCGATTTAGCAACATTACGGCAGCCATTTTGTTTGCCTCAAATCAAAATGGCGGACAATATTTTACCCTCTTATGTTACAATATAATAAAATGATTAATTTGAATAATATTACATGCAACATATTTAATGCAATAAGAATTTTGAATTAATTATAAGAAAAATAGTTTGTACTAATTTCTTCGTTACAGATTATTGAAAATAAAAAAGGGAAAAAATCTTTGTAACAGTTAAATGTATAAACGAAACTATTCAGAACACATGGAATAAAACTAAGTGAAGACTTTTTTTCATAATTTTTGTGATCTAGTGGTCGAATATTTAGCTCTTAATATCAGTGAACTGGGTTCAATCCTAGGATAATTTTTATTGCCACCAGGGGATTGACTAATTTTCTCAATTAATAATTTATGTTACTTTTGAAGCCCATAAAAATTAAATATATTTTAATAATTAATGCCATATTAATATATATACAAGAAATATCATTATCAGACATTTGAAAAATGAATTTAAGACCCAAAAACTTTTTTATGTAACTTATCCCAAGACCCAGGATATAACCCACATCTCTTGAACCAGAAGCCAAGTATTCTGCTTCTTAGACCATCCCCGGTTATGGTGTAGATGTTATAAACATTAATACAAAAGGATTAACTGTATCTCAATAGAGATGAAGATATAAATGATTTGGAAACAGAATATGGTGGTCGAGGCGTTTACAGGACTTATGACCTGTCACTGGTTGGGTTAAGCGATCGCTTTATGTAATACAACATTCCCCATTCCGCCCTTCTTACGAACACCACGTCTGACAATTATTTTTGAAAGTTGTATAAATGCTACCATGTTGAGAAACATTTCACATATTTTAGTTCAATCTACACTAGCGCCATCTATTGAGACTAGATGTAAGCATTAAGCAGATTTTTTTTATTAATGTAATGTGAAAGGCTATCAACCCAATTATCACACATTACTAGACAAAGCCTGGAGAAAACTCTCCAATTTTATATGCTTTTTAACTTTCACCAGTTTTTATACAACGTTTTTTTTTGTATGTATACAAATACTGGATTTTACCCATTACGGGTTAATCATTAAGAATTAATTGTATCTCTATAGAGACGAAGATGTAAATTATTTGGAAATAGAGTATGGTTAAAGAAATATTAATATAACTGTTTTTGATTTTCGAATTCTCATATTTTTTAAAAACAAAAACTTAGCATGAATTTCAGAGTTAACGTTTGAAAATGTATCAAATAAAAAAGTATAGTTTTCTTTTGTAAAAGCAGGGTTATACCGTTGCTATGGTCGGACAAATTTCACAGCAGAAGTTGCTAAATCGAGGACGTTGAGTGGACAGTTGTTTGTTTTTGATCATAGAAGAAGAAGACTCGTAGTTAACCGAGAGTGGCGGACGGCGGACAGACGATCTCACATACACATAGAACAGAATATACCAAAGGTAAAGGTGCAATAATCGGTAAACTGTGTGCGACACAATCGTGCAGGTCTCTCCAAGTGTGGACTAATATATAAGTATAGTAATATTACACACATATCAATTATTACGTGGACATCAAATGTCGATGGTGTGCTTGTTACTTTATATTATGTCGTATGTGTTGTTTGTATGTGATGTGTGTCATATGTGTCATTTGTGTTCTGTCTGTGATATGTGTCATGTGTGTTGTATGTCTCTGAAATTCATTTGTGTTCTGTCTGTGATATGGGTCATGTGTGTTATGTTTAAGAAATGTATCATGTATGTTGCATGTCTCTGAAATGTGCAGTGTTGTGTGTTATATATCTGTAAAATATGTACTAAATTTCTTTATTATTATGTATTTAATGTGCTTCCAAAAGTGGAAGCACACAAAATACATAATAATAAAGAAATTTTGTATCAATATTTTTTTGTTTTCTTTATTTAAAATGAACTTCTATCAAGAAATTTCAATTAAAAATATTGATTATGTAAAATATGTAATGTGCGTTGTATATCTATGATGTGTGCAGTAACGGTACTCCCATAGAAGCCCAGAAGCCCGGCTTGCGTAAGAATTTTTTAATCAAAACCCCCAAATCTAAGTAATTATGCACCCGCATAAACCAACGACCCACCAAATCACCTTCCAACAATGTTCCCATCAGACGTAAGTGAAATAGCCTCAAGAGCTGAACCTCTGGAAGCCAGAAGAGGTTTTGATTAAAAATCTCTTACGCAAGCCGGGCTTCTGGGCTTCTATGGGAGTACCGCCACTGGATGTGTGTTATGTGTTGTATGTCTATGATATGTATCATGTGTGTTATATGTCTGTGATGTGTAATTTGTGTTATATGTCTGTGATATGTGTCATGTGTGTTGTATGTGAGATGAATGTAATTGAATTAGATGAGATAAAATGGTATAGTAGTGTAACAAATAGTTGAGTATGTTAGAATGGTAGTTCTGATTTAGTGTGGCCAGGTAGGTGAAACAGATGTATTGTCTGAGGAGGCAGACGGGAGGGAGCAGGGCCAGGCAGGTGGGGGAGGGAAGGCGGGCGCCCTGTACTTACGAGGACGCCTCGGAGCTAGATATGGAGGCGAGGCTGGGGGCCCGGGGCGCGGTGGGGCCGGCGGCCGGGAGCACCTCCTGCGAGCGCTGGATGCTGCCCGCGGAGGCTCGCTTGCGGCCCCAACCCAGCGCGCCTCCCACCTCTACATCACACCGCACCTCCGTTATTCAAACTGGACACTCACTAGGACTAGGCAACCTAACCTAACCTTGTTTTGCTACGGCAGAAACAGTATTCATCTTATGAAATACTAATTCTTACCTAACACGACCCTATATTGATCAGTCAAAACTGATAACCCTTGATCGGGCGCTAATATTGTTTTCAATGGAGAGATACAAAAGTACATACCATAAATATCTGTGAACGTACTTCTTTCATTCTTGAACAATGATTTAAAAGTCTATATTAAATAATTAATACGTATGAAAACACCTGTTTTCTAGAAGTTTTATTATAATTTATGGGAATGACATGTTTAGCTTTTCTAAATCATAATCTAATGTGTAAATATGTCACATTTGATAATGCCTTAGAAAGGCAAAAAATGCGATACCCATAAATTATAATAATACTTCTATGTTTTCATTAGTATTATTTATTATGTTTTGTGTGATTTTGGGTAACACCGTGTGATTTCTCTTTCTCGACAGATGTTTCGGAGATCGTTGCAGTCTCTATCTTCAGGGTAATGTAAATTACCACATTACCCTGAAGATGGAGACTGTAACGATCTCCGAAGCGTCATTCGAGAAGGAGAAATCACACGGTGTTACCCAAAATCACACAAAACATATTGCTGTCAACCGTGAAAATTTACGCAAGTATTAATTATTATTATTTTTATCCCATCAATAAATACGTTAATTTTATTTACATAACATTTGTTGGGTAATACTAAGCTCTGTCTGTAGGAACATGGATAATTGAAAGAAATTTTCTAACCTAACCATACTTTTTAAATATTAAAATTCAGCCAAGGGGTTTGAACCCACGGGGTGGTATTTTATCGAATGGGAAATTGAATGGATTTTAAAAATCTGTATACTTTATGATAGTAGTAATAAAAAAAAAAAATAATATAATTTCGTATCAATAGATTGTATTGGTTTCAAATGTCTTATGGATACTAATCTAATGAATTCTACCTTACATCCTTTTACATAAACTAAAATTTCATCAAATTTCTTTTATTTTCGGACATGTCTCTTGTGATTCATGAAGATGTTATTAAAACATTAAATATTTACAAATTTAGATTCATAAAGTTCTGAAATCAACAAAAAAAGGTAGAAATATATGATTTAATTGTATCTCAATAGAGACGAAGATGCAAATTGGAAACTGAATATGGTTGATCAAAGTGTTTACAGGACTTATGACCTGTCATTGGTTGGGTTAAGCGCACGCTTTATGTAATTACAACATTCCCCATTCCACCTTTTTCTTTATGACCATGTAAGACAAATTTTTGGAAGTTGTATATATGTTACAAATCTATGCCTAAGTTCACATGTCAGTTTCAATGTGCCATCTATGAAGATTTTGATTACATGTGTTAATCTTTTTAAGATTATTCTATATAATCCATATACTAACGCCATCTATGGAGATTAATTAAAGCATAGATTTGTAACATATATACAACTTCCAAAAATTTGTCTTACATGGTCATAAAGAAAAATGTGGAATGGGGAATGTTGTAATTACATAAAGCGTGCGCTTAACCCAACCAATGACAGGTCATAAGTCCTGTAAACACCTTGATCATCCATATTCAGTTTCCAGTTTGCATCTTCGTCTCTATTGAGATACAATTAAATCATGAATTAATCACCCACCATGGGTGAAATCCATCCGTATACAAGTATAAGTATACATTCACAAAAAAATATAGAAATATATATTTTTATTATACATTATACATATTTTGATTTGATTTTATCCCAAAAACAGATATAAAAATAAATATTAGATACACACACCATCACGCCATTTTAATAAAGGAGAGAATAAGAAAAATGGACAGCCACGCTATACTATGCGTATGAACCTCTTTAGCGTCCGCTACATTCATACAACGAGGCATGCACCACATTCATACGAGTCATGCTTATGTTCTCTTGATTTTTCTGACTTCCAACATGACTGACCTTAAGTTTTTTTTAACGATTGGGTTATACCCCAACCGGGACACCAAAAAAAGGTAGGTACTTAACCGTTTATATAACTAACTAGCTAACCATCATGCCGTCTCCCCGAAGGGGTAGGCAGAAAGAATTGACTGCCACACTTTTCTTTCATGACATATTTCTCAATTCGCTTCCTCAACATTCATACATCGTGTCATGCACGCGTGTCGATTTCTCTGACTCCTCACGTGGCTGATATTCAATATTTGATTTATTTAATTGTGCCACGTTTTTCTCAGTCTTCTAGTTCATATAATATATAATTTTTTACCATTCTTTCTTCATTCATTCTTTCCATGAGTCCAAACCATCTTAATGATCCTTTCATTATTTTGTTCATAACACCATCATTTGCACTGTTTTCACTTCTTATATTTTCATTCGACACTCTATCATACAGAGTATTACACATTCGTCTAAGAGATCTCATTTCTAATGCATTTATTCTACTTTCATCCTTCTTTTGCCAGTTCCATGCTTCGCTTCCATACTTAAGAGTAGGTACAAAAACACCATTGAGCACTGATAGGTTTTTGTTTGCGATGACAACTTTAAGTGCATCATTCACTCTGTTGCCTGCCCCAACCCTTCTTTCAATATCCCTCTCCACTGTAAACATACTACCCAAATACACGAACTCATCTACTTGCTCCAAATTTTCACCATTCACACTGATGTTGCAGACTGTCATGGTTTCTTCATTTTAAAAAATCTTGGACTTATTCACATTCATCATCAGATCATTTTGCATGCATACCTCATCATACTATTCACCAGGACTTGTAGGTAGTTGATAATTTTAATAATATTTATGTGCATTTTAAATTAATTTTAATTATTGATAACAAAAGCAAAAACAAAATTAAAATTTCAGAAGTTTACGCAGATAATATAATAACATTTGATCCACCTTCGTTTAAATCATAAGAGACACATCTTTCGATTCGTATTATAATTTTGACGGATGCATTTCGATAACCTAACCTAATATAGAAACCATTTTTTAAATAGTATTTGTATTACATTGTATAATATAATTGAACAACAAAAGCACACACAAGAAATGTCGGAGCTATCTAGAAAAGGCACATTAGTAGTGGACATACATATATATAACAACCAATCAAACGTGTCAGCAATCCTGTAAAAGAAAACATTTTCCAAACAACCATAGTACACGAGACATACGAAATATGAGATACAATGGAGAAGAGATGAAATGATTGCAAAACATAACAAACAATGTATTGTATAATAATAAACTAGATAATTGTCTTTCCGAGATACTTATAATTCAGACTCGACAAGAATTTTAACCAACAAACATTTGTTCCAATAGATTACTACAATTTAACTTGAGTCACTATGCCAATAACAGGTAGGTAATACACTAAAATAAATAGGTGCCTTCGCTCAATATTCAAAATCTATTGGCCCCAAACAGTGTCAAGTGCCGTTCTCTGGACCATAGCAGGCGAAAAGCCAATTAGAGAACAAGTCGCTAGGCGCAAATGGCAGTGGATCGGTCACACTCTGAGACGGAACCCAGCTTGCATCGCTCAGGGCGCACTAGACTGGTCCCCTATGGGGGGAAAGAGAAAGCGAGGCAGACCTAGAGCCACCTGGAGAAGAACCCTGCAGGACGAGGTTAAGGCAGCAGGTCTCACTTGGGACGATGTTAGGCATCAGGCATGCGATAGAGTTGGGTGGAGAAGATTCCTTGAGGCCCTATGCACCACGGAGGTGTGACAGGACAAAAAGAAGAAGAAGAAAGAAGAATACACTAAAAGATCGCATGAGGAACACCAGAATACGATAGATATTTAGGCTGAGGATATTATAATATGAAGTAGACAGCGAAGGAGAGACTGGTATAGTCATGTCCAAAGATTGGACACCACCAGACTTCTCTATATTGCACTACATAATTAGCCGCATGGGACTCGTCCTCGTGGAAGACCTCCTAAAAGATGGAAGGACAGCTGGGGAACAGACCACATAGAAAAGAACCTTGATCAAATGACAAACAAGCTTTTCATACATTCACTATGTAGTATAAAATTAGACAATATAAAAATTTAAACCATTTAGGAAGGAACTTTGTTATGAACAAACCAATTGGCATAAAATTGGTTTCACTAAAGGTAATTTATTTTAATATTGAGACTTCTTCTTTCTAGTATATGTCCCATTTACTTAGGGTAGGTGTCCCATTTACTTCTCTTATGTCTCTAGGACTGTCTGTCCTGGACAGCGTCTGGTAGGACCAGGTCTCTTTTGAATAAGTCTCATTCATGTCAACTTGGACATACCATGTCAACTTGGGCCTACAACGTCAACTTGGACCTACCGCGCCAACTTGGGCCTACCACGTCAACTTGGGCCTACTGCGCCAACTTGAGGCTACCACGTCAACTTGGGCCTACCACGTCAAATTAGATTTACCACGTCCTCTGTTTTTTTATTATTATATATTCAGGTTAATATTCGTTTGTTGGTTAAAATATATAATTGTCTGTCTGAAAAAACTGCGGTGAAAAATCTTAATTATAAATTACTGAAAAATATCATTATTTTTTTTGCATTGAAGACATTAAAAACGAAAAAAAACTTATACTAAAGAATTTAATCAATGGTATTAAATAAAACAATGTTGTTTTTTATAACTACTTCCATATTTGTATTTATTTCGACAGCGACCGGTATCGACAGACTGGTCCAGTCTGTCGATGCCAGCGAGCCTGGCGAAACCGGTCGCTGTCGAAATAAAGACAAATGTGGAAGTAGTTATTAAAAAAACATCGTTTTATTTAATTATTATTTAAAATGAACTTCCATCAAGAGATTTCAGTTAAATCTTTGAATTTTTTTTTAGTGAGTTAAATGAAATTTATAATTGAAAATAACAAATTATATACGGATGGTATTAAGGATTGAACCCATACATTTCCTGCTTCCAGAATCAAGGGTTTATTCCTCTGAACCACCACCTGTATATTTGTATAGAATTATAATAATATATACATATTGATGTTTTGATGTTTTTTAAAAAGCATATTAAGCGGATAAATACATCTCCAGCAATAGTTGAGTATTGCTAAAGGTTCATAGATAATTAAATACTATAAAAAATTATAATAAAAGCGAAATATTATTTAATAATCATACAACAAAGCGACATTAAAATAATAAAATTATAAAATGTAAAAATACATACAAATTGATTAACATTTTGGTCCAATTTACTTTGTAATAATGTTATTATTGAAATTATTCATTTGTACACTGTCTCCCTAATATTATTTTACAATATTAATACACAATATATAAATAACAAATCCATCCTTGATGCTCGTGGGGATAGGTTGGGGGAGGAATATAGGAGCTTCCTTAATTTTGAAACATTTTTTTTAAATAAATGCATTTATTAAAGTTTAACCCCTATAGTGCTGATAGCTACATTTGCAGTGCAAAAAATTGGTTTCGAACTGTGACAGACTGCATTTGCAGCTCATCTTATAAACCTTTCTAGTTCTTTTCTACTAAATTGTATGTAATATTATGATGAACTAGAACTACCTGTGTGAGCTGTAAATGTACAACCATTCGATACCATTTTTTTTACTGCAAATGAAACCACACATGGAGAGATTTTATAACACTGTGAAATTTAATTGTAAATTTGTAAGGAGAATTTATATAACACAGTTGATATTCACTTTATTTATTAAATATTTTTTAAAACAAAAAACAGTTCACATGTTTTGAAGGTAATCTCCATTCTTATAACAGATATTTGACTTCTAAAGATGAAAGTCACCTTCGAAACACGTGAAATATGTTTTAACAAGTTAGTACTTGGTTTTAATACCACTTAATTTCATTTTTATCGAACCAACCGGTTTCGCTCCCACCGGAGCTTTGTTAGCGAAGCTAAGAGTCAGCTTGTGAACTTTAGTTTGTTCTGTAACATTGACGAAGCTCCGACGAGAGCGAGACAAAAGAGGTGTAAAAACAAAATACAAAAGTGTACTTTGCCACATCACAAATTTATGGCTTCGCTAAAAGTATATGAAATATGATAAGAAGACCATACTTGGTGGTTTGACGTATTTAAAAAATGAATTAAACACTTTTTAATACTTTGTATAAAAAACATTTCATTATGAATAATAATTAAATAAAATTACGTTTTTTAACTACTTCCACTTTTGCCTTTATTTCGACAGCGACCGGTTTCGCCAGGATCGCTGGCATCGACAGAAAGGTGACACTATTGTAAACGTAGTCCTTTATATACATACAGATCAGGGGTGGCAAACGTGATTCTATTCAAAAATAATCTTCAAATTCAGTAAATTTTATATAAATATTTGAAGATTATTTTTGTATAGAATCATGTTTGCCACCCCCGATCTGTATGTATATAAAGGACTACGTTTACAATAGTGTCACCAGTCTGTCGATGCCAGCGAGCCAGGCGAAACCGGTCGCTGTCGAATCCGTTGGCAATACCTACTCATAATAATGTGGTTATTATACAACGTATTAAAAAAGTGTTTAATTCAAATTTGAAATATTGTTTATAAAAAATATTTAAAACAAAAGTGGATATTAGCAGTGCGATTAATACTCCTTTCAAATTAAAATAAATGTTTTATCGCATTTTCCACACAATAATTGCCGCTTGAATGTTCTCTGAAAAATTCTCGTTCGTCAAGTATCACACCAAATCACCTTCCAAGAATGTTCCCATCAGACGTAAGAGGAATAGTCACATGAGCTGAACCTCTGTAAGCCAGAAGATCCAAGTCCAAGTCCACACAAAGCTAACATTATCCGAAAAGTTCCCACATTAAAACTGTAACATAACATAAATTATAATAAAACAGAAGTTCTATCATGAATTAGGTTATGTTTGTCTCTTATATCATAATATATCTTAAAAATTGGGAACAAGCATATTTTTAGAAGTGTTAAGGCCGTGCCACGCTGTTTGAAACAAGCTCTCCACAAGGGTGACCTTGGTGGAATGTGGAGCCCTACATGTGGAATGCGTGTTTACAACAGTTTACAACACGCATACTATGCGCGTCCGTCCACAAAGGTTGTTGAAGGTCAAACGAATATTGGTTTCAAACAAGAAGTGTCTACACAATTTTAAACCGCCGGTGGAGACCGATGTGGAGAGCTTGTTTAAAACAGTGTGGCACAGCTTTTAATGCTAAAATCCTGGCTTGATAACCATCAAGAATGGTTCAGTTGGAGCACAACATTACTGTTTTATAGCTGCTGATCTCCGATAAGAGAGGAACAAGAAGAAGAATGCTAATTGTTTAATGGTGAACTTCTTTGCGACAATATTTAATATCGCCCAATGCATAATATGGCAGTGTTCACAAATTTTTATGGGTGTTTATTTTTCCCCAATCAAAGATGAAAAGAAGGACGTTTGTTTCAAATTCTGGTATAATATATTTATTTTTAACTAGTTTAAAAATAGGAGTATTTTTTACAGCACTCTTGAAGAAGAATAATTAGTAAAAATTGGACTATATAAATCATTAAATATATTTATATTATTATATATACATATTTCAAAATATGTATTTTGTCCTTTTCATTTTTTTTAAATGCAACAAAATACAAGTATTGCCTTTAATTTTATTTTCGAAACACTTCTTTTTTGTCAATATGCATGTCCCTAATTATCTGATATATCCCAACTATCTTTTCATCAGAACAAATCATTAAAAAAAAACACATCCACGCTTGCCTATCATCCACGTTTGTCTTTCATCCATATTTGTCTATCATCCATGCTTGTCTATATCTTCTACGCTTGTCTATCGTCCATGTTTATCTATCATCCATACTTGTCTATCATCCATGCTTGTCTATCATCCATGCTTGTCTATCATCTTCGTAGCTCCCAGATTGATGGATAAATGAGACCTGTCGCCATCGGCGCTTCCCTCCCCGTCGCTGGAGGCGGAGGAGCCCCGCGAGAGACCCCCGGGGGGGCGCAGCTCTCCGGGGACCACCTCCTCGCTGCGGTGGACCGTGAACGAGCTCTTGCCTTTCTTGCCGAAGCCTAACCTACGCTTGCGCCCTGACCCAAATAAGCGCAAAGTCAATATTAAACGCAGCCATTTCATTTTGAATAAACTTTTTTTTTTACTAAATAAACAACTGTAGTTTCCCAATTTACTAATTTAATTAAATTAATATACAGACTATGTAATAAAAATTATAATAAACACTTTTTAATATCTACAATAAGGCAATAAAAGATTACTTCATTGGCACTGCCTCATTGAACTGAGTATAAGTCAAAAAAGTTCCCGTGATTATTAAAATATTTGACATAGACAAAAAAGAACATCAGTTTTCTAGAAGTTTCATTACATTTTTTTTATCATTTTCATCAATATTTTAGATAACAATATTGATTATTTAAATAACTATTAATATAATTAATAATTATAAATTAGTAAATTGGAAAAATATCAGAATATTGAGATAAGTGACTTGTAAAGTTATTAATAAAATGTGACAAGCGAAATTTGTTTTGTTTTTTGTTAATTTGAATTTGGAATATTGGAACTTTAAATGTTCTTGACACCAACACAACCAGTACCTATATAAGTGTGTGTATATTTTTTATAACATTTAAGCAGGTGAAATGAACTAAGATTTAATTTGCTTATTGTTAGTTTTTTTTTTCTTCTTTTTCTAAGGGATAACACAGTGCTGGTATATTGGCTAGTGGCACACTGTTGCATGGCGATTCACAAAGCAAAGTCACAATTTTATTTTTCTAATACACTATGGCAACATTGCATAAATACAATAAAAAAAAGCATTATTTTTTTCAAAATAAGAACAAATATTTCAGATACATTATAAACCCTTTTGTTCTTGTGGGGACATATATCGACGACCTTTGTGGCAGAATGGCACCAGCTACGATTGCCACACCAAAGGTCCATGATTCGATTCCCGGCGATGACAGTGTGATTCTCACACTATCTTTGGTCTGGTGTAGAATTCACGTGACAATAAAATAGTGATAGATTAGCTATTCAATAAAATGTCGAAAATAATAGAATCGAATAATATAGACCTAAAACTGAGAATACTCCTTATCAAGACCTATGTATGGAGTATCTTGATGCACGGCTGCAAGACATGGTGCCTATCCGAAAGAGATAAACAGAGACTAGAGGCTTTTGAGATGTGGTCTTATAGAAGACAATTGGGAATTTCCTGGAGAGACCACATTACAAATGAGGAGGTTCTCCAAATAATCGAAGGAGGAAGGCACCTGCTCAGGACCTTGTCCGAAAGGCGTGCAAGATGGATCGGCCATGTAATACGACAAGAAGGCCTCTTGAATGCCATAATGGAGGGTATGACCGAGGGGACAAACTCTAGGGAACGCCCACGCCGAGAGTACCTGGAGGACCTGTTGGTGGACGTGCGCTGCTCATCATATGCAGATTTCAAAAGAGCCGCACAAGACAGGGAAGAATGGAAGAGAAGAATAGAGAAAATTGATGCAAACCAATCCCAGGATTGAAACCAGAGAAGAAGAATAATTAACTATTTTATACTAATTTATATTTTTCATAAAGGTACAAAAAAATTAAATTTGTTAAATTGGTACATTTTTTTTCTTTTCTTTTTATAGTGTTTACTTTCATTATAACATGAAACAAAGTACCGAGAAACTACGAGTGACCCAAAGAGCCATGTTAGGAATAAACCTAAGAGACAGAGTCAGAAACGATACAGTGAGAGAAAAAACAAAGGTCACTGACATCATCCACCGGGTGGCGACTCTAAAATGGCAATGGGCAGGTCACGTAGCCAGAAGCTCAGATGTAAAGAGGACAAGAAGACTGATGACTTGGAGACCGTAGACGGCAAAGAGAAGTGCAGGGCGACCGCAACTAGGGTGGAATGATGATCTGAACTGACACATCGGAATAACCTGGATGCAGTCTGCACAGGACAGAGCGACATGGAAGTGAATGGAGGAGGTTTTTGTCCAGGAGTGGACGAGAATAGGCCGAGGAAGAAGAAGAAGAATATCATGAAAAAAAATGTAAAAAAAAAAAACGGAGTGAAAGGGTTAAAATAGTCACAGCGCTACCGGCAGAAAATGATCTGCAAATTGTCATTATCCAAGTTTGAGTATGAGATAGATTTCTGTATCCTTATGTTGTGACTACATTTAAAAATATTTATATGTTCAAATTATTTGAATTTACATATTTATATATTTAATAAGTATACATTTTAATAGTTCTTCACTCGTTTCAATTCAAGGGATTGGTTTGTAGCAAAGTGCAACTTTTTTGCTGGTTCATGATATGCTACTTGACCCTTTAATGTAGTTTACCGTTGCTTTTCACATTTGTACGAGGTGTGGCAATTAAATTCCGAGAATCTCATTACGGCGTGCGAACCGGCAACACTGCATGACTGGCGCGCATGCGCCTGGTTAGATAGGTCCTTCCATTCAGTCTCAATTAAGATTTCATGGTAATCGGGCGCCTGGTTCGTTTTTTACGGGTGTTTTTCAGATACAAGTTTTTTAACTCGGTCGCAGAAATGAATGATTCAGTTTTTAAGCAACATGCTGTGATCAGATTTTTGTCGTAACTGGTGTTAAACCTGCAAAAATTCTACGAAAATTACGGCAGGTGTATGGAGATGAGTGTCTGTACAGTGGAAGAGGGTGGGGAGCGCTCAACAAAAGTAAGGATGTCAAAATCACGGCTGAAAGCAATGCTGATCATTTTCTTCGATATTCATGGCATTATTCACCGTGAATACGTTGCTGACGGCCAGACAGTGACTGGAAACTTCTATGTTGAAGTCTTGGAGCGGCTGCGACAGCGTGTTTTTCGTAAACGGCCCGAAATCGCACCATGATAACGCGCAGGCTCATTCCTCCTTGATTTTGAGGGAATATTTGGCGATAAAAAGTATCCCAACGTTACCGCATCCACCTACAGCCCCGACTTGGCCCCCTGTGAATTCTCCTTGTTCCCTAAAATGAAGAGTTACCTCAAAGGAACCCATCGTGGCAGTGTGGAGGCCGTTCAGGAGGCTGCGACCCTCGTCTTGAAAGGCCTAACTTTAGAGGACTATCAAGGCTACTTCCAAACATGAGAAAAATGTTGGAAACGATGTTTTGAGTTAGGTGGGGACTACTGTGAAGGCCGTTAAAAAAATTTGGTTACTAACTTTATTTGCCTGTGTTTTATTTACAAATTCTCGGAATTTAATTGCCACACCTCGTATACAGTAGGTTATTTAAACCCAAATACTGTATACAACTGATAGCTATTGATTCTCACGAAATCTAATAGGTAGCTAATCTATCGCCATTTTATTGTCACGTGAATTCTACACCAGACCAAACACAGTGTGATAGTCACTGCCATCGCCGGAAATCGAACCCAAGACCTTCGGTGTGACAATCATAGCTCGCTCTTGCCACTCAGCCACCAAGGTTGTTGAAGATTATAATATAAAGTGACATATAAGAGACCTTGAGTGACGCCATTTTGTTGAAACCATAGACAAATATTTTTAAATGAAATTTTTTTCAATGTTGCCATAGAGTATCATAAAACCACAAACACCGTGCTATTTCTAACATTCCGGGAATGATGTCCAGATCAAAACCGGAGTGTTGGAAATAAGTGATGAGCAGCGGTTTCGGAGGCGGTATCGGAAGTGGATCATGCCCAAAATAAATGAGAGCTGCCAGAATATAAGACTGCAAAACAAATGAAAAACAAGTTTTCATATCGGCGTCATTTGTTTCGGTCGGACGTGTTAGTGGTGCCCTCCTTGGATCAAAGGAGCATTAAAAAGCGTTTTAAATCTATAATGAATGCTGTATTGATATTTGCGAAATCAGTGATAAAAAATATTAAGCCTAAATAAATATTTTTACCCCTATGGTGGCTTTAGATTTATACTCGATTTTTTTTAGACATTTGAGCCAGTGGAGTTCTTTGAGATGATATATAGGCTGTTTTTTAGAGGTTTGGTTTTTAAACTGGCACCATTGTTTCTATAGACTGTCAATTTGACAGTTGACAGTTGATTCGTAGTCAGTATGTTTAGACATTTTACTCAGTTGCTCGATAAAGTTGTCGAAAATTGGACGATTGCGCTTCATTCGGGCTAGCCGTGGCGCTCTTCTTCTTCTTCTTCCTCAGCCTATTCCCGTCCACTCCTGGACAAAGGCCTCCTCCGTTCGCTTCCATGTCATTCTGTCCTGTGCAGACTGCATCCAGGTTATTCCGACGTGTCTGTTCAGATCATTCTTCCACCGTAGTTGCGGTCGCCCTGCACTTCTCTTCGCCCTCCACGGTTTCCGAGTCATCAGTCTTCTTGTCCATTTTTCATCTGAGCTTCTGGCTACGTGACCTGCTCATTGCCATTTTAGAATCGCCACCCGGTGGATGATGTCAGTGACCTTTGTTTTTTCTCTCACCGTATCGTTTCTGACTCTGTCTCTTAGGTTTATTCCTAACATGGCTCTTTGAGTCACTCGTAGTTTCTCGGCATTTTTTTTTTTGACAATGAAACAGTTTCAAGACCATAAGTACCAACTGGCAGAACGCACGCTTCATAGACTTTTCGTTTCAGGTTGATCGGTATTTTCCGTTATGTATTATTTTCTATTATGTTATCCTTATGTTTGCCATTATATGTTAGTTGTCTGTTTATGCGTGCAAATATTAATTACCTTTTTTACTAAACATGTCATTTCTTGTAAAAGCCCTTGCGTTGTTTATGTCAAAAATAAATAAATGAATGGTTTTGAAGTAAAATAGGCACAAAGTACCCAAAAAAAATACAAAGAAACAAGTATGCAGTTTTGTTTTATATGACATACAAAACGAAACTGCATATTCAATGTTTTTTTTTGTATTTTTTTGATACTTGGTTATTTTACTGCAACCATTCAAATAAATTAGACCATAGACATTGTGATATTCACACCGCACTGTGAATCGAACCCGGGACCTTAGTAGTGGCAGTCATAGCTGATGCCACCCTGCCACGACGAAGGTCGTTAATAAATATGTATTAAAAAATAAACTTTTTTATACACAGATTTTTAGAACTTCTTAATACATTAAAAATATATTCATGTAAAATGGAAAAAACGAGATGTTGTCGATATGTATTTTTTGTGTATAAAATTATGGGGTGGTTTTGATCCAAGAAGGGCGAGCACCGCGACGTGTCAACGATTCATCCCCTGACTACATAAAACAAAACACACAACCTACCTTGTTTGGACGTATTCTCCATGTTCCACATATAATCTGGTTCGTCCATCTCTTCGTTGGTACTTGCAATTAACTTCACATCAAACAACGCAGATCCGATGCGCCGGCGACTTGACAACCCATTACAAATATTAAGTTCGTAATGTCCTTAATAAGAATCTGCTATTTATTATTTCCTAAACAATGATATAAAACTTCGTATTACATAATTAATACAAATGGAAACTATTACTGTTAAAATTTATAACACTGTTATAATATCACAATTTGTTTTTATTCACTGAGAGTGTCGCGACAGCTGTTTTGCCAACCGATGTTGGCATCATCAGGTGTTACAATAAACTGTTTATTTTAACACATGTTGATGCCAACATCGGTTGGCAAAACAGCTGTCGCGACACTCTCAGTGAATAAAAACAAATTGTGATATTATAACAGTATTATAAATTTTAACAGTAATAATGTTGAAGTATCATAGTGTTTCGTCCAAAACAATGGACTACAAACGAAAACGTCTGTTATATTATAATTTGTGGGAATTACATGTTTTGCCTGTCTAAGGCGTTATCAAATGGAACATGTCATCCCCATAAACTATAGTTAAACTAATTAAAACAAATGAAAACGTTTGTTTTCTATAAGTTTTATTATATTTTATGTGAATGATATGTTTCGCCTGTCTAAAACATTATCAAATGTTAACACTTACAGATAATAAATAATTACATTTGATAATTAATTAAAAACGAACGAAAACGTCAGTTTTCTAGAAGTTTTATTATATTTTATGGGAATGACATGTTTCGCCCTTTTAAGGCATTATAACATGTTATTTGATAATGCCTTAGAAGGGCGAAACATGTCATTCCCATAAATTATAATAAAACTTCTAGAAAACTGACGTTTTCATTCGTTTTTAATTATTTAATATGCAGTTTTACATCATTGTTCAAGAAACAATAAATACATTTGATACTGGATTAGATAGGCGAAACGTGTCATTTACATAAAATATAATAAAAATTGTGTTATACAGACGTTTTCATTAGTATTAATTATTTAATATGGAGTTTTACATCATTGTTCAAGAAACAATATATATTATAATATAACTTCTTTAAAATATGTTTTCATTCATGTTAAGAATCTACTATGTTTACAAGTGAATGTCGAATCGTTAGTGTCAGAATAGAAGCATATCTGGCAAGACACTGTGCGATCGAATAAGGAATATAAGAATAAGGGAAGTATGTGGTTGAAGATGTCGTTAGGTGGGGAGGCGAAGATATTGGTATGTATACGTGAGAATAATGGATTCATCCAGACTCCCTTGCGTTGTATTGGACTGCCAACCTCAATGTAGACGACCTCCGGGCAGACCACCAAAATGAAGCTTCAACAGCTGCGAATCGACATCGCAGGAAGCCAATCCCTCTTGGAAAACAGGCCACGAGGCCTACATTAAGAAGAAGAAGAAGAAGAAGTACAGTGCTTATACAGAGTGCGGCAAAACAGACAGTGCTGTTTTGAAAGGCCGATACATCCCGTGTGGTGGGGGTAGGAACCTGGAAATGGTCTCATTGTATCGGGAGGGTCTTGCCGTTTTCAGCCGTTGCCATAGTTTGGTCCGGACAACACCGGGCTTTGACGTCCGCACGTTATTGAAAATGGCTGTTCTGTCATCGCCACCCAGCGGGCCTTTCGGTTGCACTTCAATCTTGGGCGTCGTGATAACGTCCTTCACCGTAATTTAATCGTGACTTGAGTGCGTACATTAGAAGGAACTGGTTCCACACTAAGACATAGGTGTTTAGGAAGACCCAAAACCGTAAGAACACCCGAAAATTTAACGAGAGTGAGAGAAGCTATTGAACTGTCGCCTCGGCGCTCTGTCCGGAAGCATGCAATTGCATTGGGTATTGCTGATCACTACCTAAGGAGGATTTTGCATCAAGACTATTCATTCCACCCCTACAAGATTATGACTGTCCAAGAGTTGAAACCTCCTGACTATGAAAAACCGCATGAATCGCTCCCAATAAATGTTGAACCGAATGTATGCGAGATAAACTTATTTAAGTAGTGACGAGGTTCACTCTCATCTCTGTGGAGCAGTGAATAAATAAAAATTTCGTTACTGTTATATTTTTTATTGATATTTTTATTCTAATTTTGTCATTAGCAAAGATTTCAAATCCAAGTCGCTGGCACACCAGATCCACGCTGCATCGGACCCAACTGCCTTGATACTCTACTGCTTAACAAATTAATTCCAGCTGTCAAGGAAGAGACGCGGACGCCGTTTTTTTGGAACCTGGAGAATGGCGGGCGGCACACGCTAAAGACGGACGCAAATAAGCCAAAACCAACCAACAAACATCGGGACAGGGTCAGTGCATGGGGCAGTATGTCGCCATTCAAAAAGATCCATTTCGAAAAATATTCTCAATAATAACAAAAGAACAACGATAATTCGATTCAAATTCAAAATGGACACTTGACACGTGTCTTGTTTCTTGTGATTATTCGTTAAAAAAACATTTAATTTCACGTTTTAATAAGATTTTGACTGTTTTCCGTTTTTATTTTACTAGAAAATAATCCTTGCAAATTCACATAACCTTAAATGGCGGGAACTTCGCGTGATACGTCATGCAGAGGAGCGATTAGAGTACAAGCCCCACTTCATTGCAAAACTGGACAAAGGTTCTAAAGACTATACTGTGTGCAGTAACAGAAAGATTCCAGGGGGAAGACGGGAAACAGTGTGGTTTTGTGAGGCATGTTCCAGAAAACCTGGTCTCCATCCTGTAGATTGTTTTAAAAAGTACCATACTATGCAAAACTATAAGTAGTCCATAATATTTTTTGTGAATTGTTTTTTTATTTGAAGAATAAATCATTACAAATGAATTTATAATGATTTTTTTTTTGGAATTACCTATCAATAAAAATATTTTGACATTATTTAAATTAGAGTTGGCTGACAAACAATATTAAAAAAATAATGGAGTGGTAAGGGTTAATATTAGAGATTCTAATGACATTTTACCATGTTCAGAAATATTTCACATATTTTAGTTCAATCTACACTAGCGCCATCTATTGAGACAAGAGGTAAGATTTTTTAAAATTAAATAAAGTCATTAACACTGTGAAAATCTATAATTATGAAACTATATGAATTAAAACACTGTTTTGAGCATTCAAAATGTGGAAATAACAATGTTTTAATTGATAGACTGAAGATATTACAGTTACAGCCATATTTATTATTGTGAATATTG
Source organism: Lepidostoma basale (assembly GCA_022606425.2). NCBI lineage: Eukaryota > Metazoa > Arthropoda > Insecta > Trichoptera > Lepidostomatidae > Lepidostoma > Lepidostoma basale. The sequence continues at coordinate 121,568 of JAHDVF020001213.1, read as the reverse complement.
AACGAAAGGATCTATTTTGTATCGACAGTATCTGCACCGAGCTGTGGAGTGCGAGGATCATTTAGATAGGAGAGCATCTAAAAGCCAATCGGTCAAGTTCATACCTAATTTTGACACTTTGTTAAGTAATAATTTTATCAGTGGACCACAAAAAAACACTATTTGTCGACGGAGCAATTCAACGGCCGTTGCAAAACACATTTAATTCGAATACCAAAACAATTTAATGAATTACTAAGCAATTATATTAGATTTAAATATAATCGGAACATATTTTCTACTATTAAATGTCCGGAGAAGAAAATCCTAACAAGAAAACCTTTATGAATGGTTCAGTTGCTGCATAACATTCATGTTAAGAGCTGCTGTATCAAAAGTAAAAAAAAAGACATGATGTTATCCATACTCCAATAGAAGAAATATAAATTAAACCATTTACGCATATAGCCATTTAAAAAAATGACTGTAGTTTGAATAACTCAATAGAATTTGTAACAAGATTGAATAAAATGAGAATCCGAGGTGCGTGGGGAGTATGTCAATCGGTAGCCCGGTTCTTAGGAATTCAGTCAGTTTCCCTGGAGCGGACCGCGCGCGAGTTTTAAAAAAATTGGTGATTCGGCGACTGTAGCGCGCAGAAAATATGCAATATTCGAGGTTTTCGACACTTAAATGATGCGCCAAGCATACGTCGATACCGGTAAAACCCTGGAAAAACCAAGATCATCAAGAACGGTGGAGAACGCGGAGAGTATTAATCAGTCTGTCTATTACCAGTCAGCCGAGCCATTATTAGAAATTTTACTGTTAGATTAAATGAGTGCCGCGAGCGCGAGGGTTTACATTTTAACAATATTATTTTTTAATAATTAATAAACATTTTTTCAATAACTGTCTTACTTTTTTTTAATCGCTCCACTAAATATACACTTTCTTTTGATTTTTTGACAGCTGATTGTTGAAAATGAAGCGTGGAAGAGAACACAAATAATGTATTTTGAAAACCACTTTCGAAATTCCAATCACAGTGTTAATATTTAAACTTGGAATTCATTAGTTTATGGTATCAAAAATAAGAATTTTTTAATACATCTTATTTATAAATGTTTTGATATTTGCATCGGCCGATTTGAACGCTTACATTTTCACTTAACAATATAATATTTTTATAATTTTAAAAAGTGGCATAGAGGTGGAGTGTGGGTGAGGGAGATCAAACATCAAGACCTAAAATTTTTTAGTTTTTGTTTCACTCGGTGGACACATTGGGACTGACATAGATATATACAGCCATTAGTGGCATCCGTAACATGTTTGATATTGTGACTCCAGTCACTGAAAAATGTCACGGACAGCCTTTGGACCATCATCTACCTTTCTTCATATTTTAAAATGTGCATTTTAATTCAGCCAAGAGGAAAACACTATTGTTAAAGAAAAGCCTATCCAAAAAAGCCAAGATGGCAGTGCACAATGGTGTTCTTGTGCCGACCCTTATGTATGGAAGTGAAGCATGGAACTGGCAAAAGAAGGATGAAAGTAGAATAAATGTAGTAGAAATGAGATCTCTAAGACAAATGTGTGGCAAATCTGTATATGATAGAATGACAAATGCAAGTATAAGAAGTGAATGTGGTTCGAATGAAAGTGTTATGAACAAAATAAGGAAAGGGTCATTAAGATGGTTTGGACACATGGAAAGAATGAGTGAAGACAGAATGGTAAAGAAGGTATATGTAAACGGCGTGAACGGAGCTAGAAATAGAGGAAGGCCGAGGAAAATGTGGCACGATCAAATCAATCAAATATTGAATGTCGGACACGTGAGGAGTCGGAGAAATCGACGTGCGTGCATGACAAGATGTGTGAATGTAGAGGAATCGAGAGAATTATGTCAGGATAGAACAGTGTGGCGTTCCATTCTTTCTGCCTACCCCTCCGGGGAGACGGCGTGATGGTTAGTTAGTTAGTTAGTTTAGTTTCAACACTTGATTAGTTATTTTGAAAAAAATAATACCAGAGTGCATAAATCTAGAAAACATAAGTTCTTTCTGCTGACTCCTAATAGGAAAATGAATAATGGTTATTGACTAACTAACCATCATGTCGTCTCTGCGAAAGGGTAGGTAGAAATAATGGACTGCCACACTGTTCCACCCTGACATACTTCTATCGATTCCTCAACATTCATACATCATGTCACGCATGCAAGTCTATTTCTTCAACTCGTCACATCACCGACATTTAATATGTCACGTTTTCTACGATATTCCTTCTATTTCTTGTTCTGAGTGCATCATTTACATAAGCATATTTTTTATCATTCTTTCCATGTGTCCAAACCATTTCATTATTTGATCCAAACACTTTTAATGCATACTGCACTATAACAAAAAAACTAACTAACCATCACGCCGTCTCTCCGAAGGGGTACGCAGAAATAATGGACTGCCACACTTTTCTTTCCTGACATACTTCTCTCGCTTCCTCAACATTCATACATCGTGTCATGCACGCGCGTCGATTTCTCGGACTCCTCATGTGGCTGACATTCAATATTTGGTTTATTTGACCGTCCCATGTTTTCCTCAGACACACTCACTTCTTATAATTTGCATTTAAGTGATCTCATTTCTACTGCATTTAATTTACTTTCACCTTTCTTTTGCAAGTTCCATGGCTCACTTCCATACATAAGGGTCGGTACAAGAACACCATAGTAACTAACTAACTAACCATCATGCCTTTTTCCGGAGGGGTAGGCAGAGAGGATGGACCGCCATACCGTTCTACCCTGACATACCTCTCTGGATTTCTCCACATTTATATATCGTAACATGTATGCTCGTCGATTTTTCCGACTTCGAATGTAGCTGCCTTTCAATATTTGATTGATATAGTCGTGCCATGCTTTCCTTGGTCTTCCACGGCTTCTCATTCCACTCACACGGCTTGTATATAACATTTTAACCATTCTTATCTCGTCCATTCGTTCCATATGTCCAAACCATCTCAGGGATCCATTTTTAATTTTACTTATGATGCGATAATCTGTATTATTTCTCTTTATTTCGTCGTTCGCTATTGTATTATATATCGTTTTCTCGCACATTCTTCTCAGTGATCTCATTTCTACGGCATTTATTCTTTTATTATTTTGTTTATAACACTTTCATTCACACTGCACTCACTTCTTTGAAACTCTATCATATACAGATTTACCACACATCTAACATATCCCATTTCTACTGCATTTAATTAACTTTCATCCTTTGCCATTTCTATTGTTCACTTCCATACATAAGGGTAGGTACAAGAACACCATGGTTATTATATTATTATATAGTTTTCAATGTCTACTGTATGTTTAAAAAGCTAGATTTAAGAAGATACAGGCAGTGTTGAAATTGATAACCGCCCCAATATACCAAAAAAAAAAATTTAAATTTAATTAATTCCGGAATAAAATTCGAAACTCAACCTCTATTTGCTGCTGAAAATGCACTTCTTTTTTAAAATTTGGAAAAGTCTAATGATGTATTTTGTTTCACTGTAAATTTTTTATCATACCTATATAATTAGAGACAACAAAAAATATAGAACAGCTATTCTTGTTCTGATTTTAAATTTTAAATCACAAGCTGCAAATTCTTTTTTTCAAATCTAAAATAGAATTGATATTTTAAACCTATGGATGTAAGAAGAAAAATAAAACGCATGGAATACACAAACAAGGCAAGACTGGGTAATATGGAGAACCGTCTATTTTGTTAACACGTTCATTGCCGAGCACGTTTTAGGCGCGTACTACCGAAATCTCGTCAAGTGCTCGATACGCGCCCAGCGTGTTTGTGGTTGTTATATTAAGAGAAATAATAATTATTTAGTAGGAACATTTTTAATTTCTGTAGGTTATATTTTATAATTAACATAATTTGAGCATCTTACCAGATATTTAAAAATGTTGTGCAATGATGTGTTACACTTTCATTGCGCAACAAAGTTGACACTTTTGGTGCACAACAAAGTTGACACTTTTGGTGCACAACAAAGTTGACACTTTTAGTGCACAACAAAGTTGACACTTTTGGTGCACAACAAAGTTGACACTAGGGATGTGCGATCCGCTCACGAGTTAACTCAAAGAGTCGACTCACTTTGGTGAGCGAGTGAGCGATGATTCATAAAAAAGAGCGGCAGCTCAATGATCCGCTGGATGAATCATAAATTATTGCAAAAGAGTCAACTTTTTTTAGTGAGCTTTTTAAGGGATCTGATCTGAACGGTTCCGCTCAGCAAAGTGAGCTGACTCATTTTAATAATTCATGGTTCACCATTTTGAGTCGTTTGTTAAAAATGAATTTCTGATATGAGCTAAAAAAAAGTCGGGCGCTGATTTTCTGCAAAGTTGGAAAAAGCAATTTTTTTTAGCTCATATCAGAAATTCGATATGAGCTAAAAAAAACGACTCAAAATGGTGAACAATGAATTATTAAAAAGAGTCGGCTCACTTTGCTGATCAGAACCGTTCAGCTCAGATCCCTTAAGTGATTCATTTTGCCCATCCCTAGTTGACACTTTTGGTGCACAACAAGGTTGACACTTTCATTACGTTACAGGGTTGACAGTTTGATGGTTTAAAAACAAGGTTGTATCATCTTTAACTAGATAAAAAGCTAGATTCTTGATCCGTGTGATTTGGGTTCAAGCCTGCACAAGACCCAGTTCTTTCTTCATAATTATAAACTATTGTACAATAAATTCTAATATCATTGATTTCAATATTTTGCGTTAGTCTTCAAGATTAACACATTGTTTGCAGGAAGGAAATTAATACTGAACTTCAGTTGTTTGTAACACCTGATGTTTGTAATATCTGAACTTCAGTTGTTTGTAATATCTGAACTTCAGTTGTTTGTAATATCTGAACTTTAATTGTTTGTAACACCTGATGTTATAATACCTGAACTTCAGTTGTTTGTAATATCTGAACTTCAGTTGTTTGTAATATTTGAACTTCAGTTGTTTGTAACACCTGATTTTGCCATCATAACAGTGTTTCAGTGTTTCATAACAGTGTTTTGTTTTTTGGTAATTATCGTGACAATCAACCCGCATACAATGTGTTGATAATCAATGATTGATTCTCAAAGAGCCACTCAGGCAGTGTTTTATCTCCATATTACCCGAGCTCTGTCCGTAAAGCTAACATTCAAGAGTGCGGAGGCTCGAGTGGATCCTACCTGTGGCCGACAGCTGCGAGGTGGAGTTGCTCTTCTTGCCCATGTTGCCGAAGTGCGCGCTCGCCCGGAGGGGCTCGACGGGCACGGGCGCCGCCTGCCCTCCGCCCCCGCCCCCGCTGCCCCCGCTGTTGCTGCTGTTGGGGGTGTTGCGCATGCACACCGCCGTGTCGCTCAGGCTGCCATCTGCACACCGCAAACCAAACATCAACAACTCTGTCCACACTCGGACACCAATGGATGGAAAAACCAATGGGAAGGCCAACCAGCGGACCAAGATAGACAACAAAAACAACAAACCATCACGCCGTCTTTCCGAAACGAAAGAATGGACCGCCACACTGTTCTTTCAAATCAAATAAATCAGTTAATTAATTCAAAAGACATTACAAACAGCAAAATGTTTAAGGCATCTATTGAGTCAGGTCAAATATTATAAAAATACAACATAATACCAGGAACACATTAGAGATGGTTCGACATTAGGAAGACAATATACTTTCTAAGAGTATTTGTCCCCTGAACGTACCTTCACTAATATGAAAGACGTCGATATCCGAGGAGACCGCGTTCAGCAGACTAATTGCTCTTCCCACCGGTGTCACCAGAGGCAGATTGGTTCTGGTGGCTTGACATATTTCTTGACATACCTCTCTAGCTTCATCCACATTTACACTATTCCGACTTCATCATTTCGATTCTTCCGACTTTTATTGTGGCAGAGTGTCAACAGCTATGACTACCACACCGAAGGTCCCGGGTTCGATTCCCAGCGATGACAGTGTGATTCTCACATTTTGGTTTGGTGTAGAATTCAAGTGGCAATAAAATGACGATATATAAGCTACCTAGCACATGTCATGAGAATCAACATAAAAGCTAAAAGTAATTGAATACAGTAATTGTGTTCAAACAACTCAACCAAGATGATTTAGAAGGTATTGGAAATCTTACATACTTCCAGTACTGACATATGAAGAAGAAGATACATATATTTATTCAAAAGAAACAATTTACAAAATAAATGGACTAAAATGGAAATATTTCCCGTTATCATCGATCAGGTTTAAGAGCGGGGTACGCTGCTATTGTAGTACTTGAGGTTGTATAGTATGTACAAAGGGGTGGCCATCCAGCAGGTGACCACGATGGACATGAGGCCCACGATTTCGGGGGTTGAAACTCTATTCCTGCACGGAATGACCTGCGCCAGAGCCCTGTGGTTGTTCAGCCTCTTGAGAACGACCCCTCCGCTCAGGACGCGTTTGAATTTCACCAATTGGTTAAGAGCAGACATCTTCACGGAAAATAAGGAAAAACGCTCGAACGTGACAAAAATTTATCGTAAATCACAAGTGTCAAATAAAGAAATATAGAAAAAGCTAACCCTCACCATGTCGACCATAAGGAGACTCCGTATAGCACAAAGGAAACATGAAAGAGACATGCTACATCGAAGACTCCCAGACCAGATAATAAATACTGAAATACGTAGAAGGTCGGGAATTATGGATGTCATCAAAAGGGAAGGTGAGCTCAAATGGTCTTTGCCATACTGGTAGACGATAGATGGACCAACATGTGTGGTGGAGTGGAAACTTCGCGAGGACAGAACAAACAGAGGGAGACCCTCAACACGATGGTTCTATGACATTCAAAGAATTGCTGGTGATTAGATGTGAAATAAATAGTAAGATTCCCCAGTGTCTGAAACGCAAAATGTATGATCAATGCGTACTTCCGGTAATGACATATGGAGCAGAAACGCTAACCCTTACCAAGTCGACCATAAGGAGACTCCGTATAGCACAGAGGAAACACGAAAGAGCCATGCTACACGTAAGACTCTCAGACCGGATAAGAAATACTGAAATACGTAGAAGGTCGGGAGTAACAGATGTCGTCGCAAGGGTAGCGAAGCTTAAATGGTCATTTGCGGGTGGTAGAGTGGAGACCCCGCGAAAACAAACGAAACAGGGAGACCCCCCACACGATGGTCCGATGACATTACAAGAATAGCTGGCGATTGGATGCAAAAGGCACAAGATAGGGATACGTGGAGATGTATGGGGGAGGCTTATGTCTAGCAATAGACGGCAACGGCTGTCTAAGTAAGTAAGATGTGAAAGGCACAAGACAGGAATACGTGGAGAAGTATGGACTATCTATATCCAACAGTGGACAAAAACTTTTGCTTAAGTAAGAAATCTTACAAACCTGTTTTATCTTCGGGGGGAACATCGGCGTTGCTCAGACTTCTGGAGAACTGGGATCTGTGGCCGTCTCTTCTATCCCTCTGGCTTGTCCTCTCTCCCCTCTCGCTGTGGCTGCCTCCGTCTCTATACTCGCTGCTGGCGTTTTGTTTGGATTTTTTCACAGATGATTTCGGCGATTTATTCCCGACGGATTTTTTAGCCGAATTCGTCCGTTTGATGGATGATTTTTTGCCGGGTTTGGCGGCAGTTTTCCGTCCGGTTTGGGAGTTGGCAGCGGCCGCGGCGACGAGAGATTGAAGGGTTTTCAGTTGCGGCAACCCGGCGGACGTTCGGCGAGGGCGATCGGGAGCGGATTGGGGAGAAGCGACAGAATCATTAGCAATATTGTTACAACTAGCCTTACTTCTAGCGATAAGTTCACAACTGGCTTTGGAGGGCTTACGTCGGGACTTCTTGATGATGGAAGGGAGGGGTTCTCTACAGGACACATCCACACTTTCATCATAAAGGGATGAACTTGAAAGGAAATGCGAGTATTCAAAATATTCTGGCGTTTCATTTATAGATACAGAACTCATTCTTTTATTAGGTTCCCTATCGTCTGTTATAGACCCCATCGAGCTTGTGTGATCGTATGTATGAAGTTTTTTCTCTACCTCGCTCGGTATATCTCCGGTACTGAGACTCTGCCTTCTATTGGAGAATCTCTTGGCTCGAGCGAGTAACTCTTCTTTCGACATGAACACGTCATCGTCGGAAAAATCATCTCCGGAATTTTTATCTCCTCTTTTCGTTTCCTGTTCTTTAAGAGCAACGTCGACCGCTTCATCGGTTTGCGATTGTATCGGCGTTACGGAATTTCTAGGAGAGTTGCACTTCAGAAATAAAAAATTCGAATCCTCATCGTTAGAATTGCCGTGCTGAACCGTAAGCTGCTGTTTTGTCTGTGAACCAGCCGATTCGGCTATTTCACCTTTTTCCGTTTGTTGTTCATCTTTTGAATCTGAACTATTCTTGGAGCATTTCGAATTAAGATCTCTTTCTTTCGCGACATCATTTGTTTTGATTTGTACATCGTTTTCGTAACTTGACGTTAGCTCCAAAGACAAACCGTGTTTTCTGCTATTATTCGACAATTTCCCGACATACTCGCTTCTAACTTCTTGAATAATAGATTTAATAGAATCAACGCTATTCAATCGTTCATTTGATGAACTAACAGACTGCACCAACTTGGGATTCATTGGTTTAATTTTTCCATTATAAGCGGCATCATTTTCTGGACTTTTGATTACATTTTTGGCTTTCTTATTTTTTGCTTCTGTAACGATATTTTTTACTTGTGAGTTACGACGATCGATGGCTTCGAAACTGGGATTCTCGAAACTGGACAAATGTATTTCCGTTTCGGCTCCACTGCATTCACTATCATACCCATACAGTTGCGACTGCCTAACAGTTAGATTTTGACAAGCTTTGTCACTTTTACAACCATCGTCAAAAGTTTTATCGTTTTTACGTTTATTAAATTCATTGCACTCTTCACATTCAAAAGACGACCCTTGATTTTTATTTGCGTGATCTTCATCAATTGAATCATATAACTTCCGATTTGAAGTAGTGATCTTCAAACGATCAAAGTTCAAACAGATGCTGGAGCCACGAGACACCCATCCGCTGTCGGAATCGTACGAAATATCTATAATCCTTCCTTCGGATATGAAGAAATGACTTCTCATCTTGTAATTGATTGGATTGGTTTCCATCTCGGCCGGCGGAGCAGTAATGGTTTTGGTAGCTTCACTGGGCGATCTATCGACGCTAAACTCTTGAATCAAATTATCTAATATATCACTTTTTACGTCGAGATCGCTTGCTTCTTCTAAATTATTAATATCATCGTTTATTTTTACTTCTGCGACACATGGAAGAACATCTTTGAAATCGTCAGCATTATCTGCTTTGTATTTAAATGGTTTGACATCGTCTTTCGGCACGTTATCAATCGAATTATCGTAATTTTTTTGAATTCTACGTTTGTTCAAATCTACGTTAAGAATAAACTCTTGATGATCCGTGGTTAGCTTGTAGTGATTTGTCATAACGGGAGGACCATCGTTGTCACTGCTGAAATCATCATTAGGATGTCCGGAAGCGCTTAGACTTCTGCTAAGATAATATTTCCTCGTTCTCTCTCTCAATGCGGTGCTCGACCTGCTCCGATTGAGTCTTCTCTTTCCCTGTTTGGGCTGCGGAGAATTCTCTTTGAGATGAATATTTTCGCTCAAGATTTTGTCCTGCAGTTTGCGGATGATGTGGTCAGGGAGATGGACAGGGGGGAGTCGTCTCCTACGAGGGGCTGGGGGTGCCGTGGGATCAGATTGAAGGGAAGGAGGCGGAGAATGAACAGAATGCACGGGGAAACTAGCCGGAAGACTAAACTGATGGTGGAGCAGACTGTAATATGGATAAAAAGTAAGAAAGAAATTTGAAACACAATTAAAACAATAATAAAAATATTTAAATAGGATTTTTTTACAAAATAGCATATATTAAAAACAATTCATATACATATATACAAAATTTATTATTGAGGGCTAAAATTTATTATAATACAAAGGTGTTACATAAAAATCGAAAATGAGTTTTTGATCCCAATTGGTGTTAAACATAAAGCCCAATAACTGTGCGAAATGATGTAATAATATAGTGTAGTTCCAACTTCACTCTAAAGATGTCACCTGCGCTACATGACACATGTTAAATTAAAAAGTTGTTTCCATAATTTTCTTTGTTTTATGTATAAACTATTTAGCACATTTTTATAGATATTGGCTTTATATTTTACACGGATTTTTATTGATTAATTTATAGAATAAGTCTTAATCCGTTGAATGTAAAATTATAAATATAAAAAGAGGATACCAATTTCATTGAGTTTTAGTCAAAATTTAGATCAAAACACACTTTTTTCAAATTATTCTTTCCTGATATAAATGTCGATTGATTGAGTCAGGTGCAGCCCTCATACTAAACATGTTTCTTTTTTTAACTAGTTCATAAAACGGAGCATTTTCTACAGCGCCCTTGAGATGAGTAATTCATCAAAATGGTGCTCTATAAATTATCCAATATTATTATTATTATTATTATTATACTAGCTGACCCGGCAAACTTCGTACCGCCTCAGAATCAATAAATGTTGTGTTAACTTATTAGCTGAATTAAATTAAGTTATTTAGGGTTAAAATGAATACTAAAAATTAATTAAGTTCAAAAAATGTGCAAAAATCATAAAAAAAATTACATTGAAATTAATGTAATTCACGTAGCAGCAGCAAGGGATTTGGTTTGCGGACAAGTGATACTACGTACAATGGACCGTGAGAGAAACATTCATTTTCTAGATTCAGGCCGCAAACACCCAATGATTGACCTTCTGATTTGTTGATGGCAAATATTATAAAATGAATTTCCTTTAATTTTTTTCGATGTTTTAATAGTTATTCTGCTAATCGGGACGGAGAGAAATCCAAAAAATTAATGTCATAAAAATCGGTCCAGTCGTTCTTGAGTTATAAATGGTGTAACTAACATGACTTTGTTTTATATATTATATAAGGATCACCAAAATTACTATTGACAATTTTTTTTTACAAAAGTGAACTTATTCCACTTTAAAAAATTACGGCTCATACGTATTAAATTCGCAGTTTGTTACCCTAAATAAATAAATATAAATTTATAAAACGATATGCACGCGGAGTTGGAACACAGAATTCAAAAAGGCCTACGAGCTGCAGCCTCCTTACGAACGTTCCTAAAGACTAAACTTCTGTCCATAAACACCAAGCTGCGTATTTATAACACCAGCATCAAGCCAGTGGTGACATATGGTTCTGAGTCATGGACAATGACTGTAAAAGAACAACAAAGAATCTACTGGTTTGAGAATAGGATACTTAGAATGATCATGGGACCCAGACCCGGTGTTGCAGCGGGATCTTGGAGGCATAGGACCAACCAAGAGATCCGTACGATGACTCAGCAGCCCTTTATAACGATCACCGTGAGAGCCGGTCGCCTAGCATGGATTGGGCACGTATGCCGAGTCGAAGAGACCAGAGCAATCAAGACCCTGTACGCGTCTAGACCGACTGGAGTTAGACCTCTAGGAAGGCCTAGACAGCGCCTAATGGACAATGTTCTGGCTGACCTGGCTAGGTTGGGCGAATCAGACTGCTGGGATCCAAAGGCGCAGGATCGAGGAGTTTGGCGAAAATCATCAAGGAGGCTAAAACTCTTGAAGAGTTGTATGACCATAGGAAGTAAGTAAGTAAATTTATAAAATTAATTTTGGATACTGACTGCAGGTGCTGGTCGCGGTGGTGCGTGGCTCGGGGGCGCTCGCTTTGCGTTGAGAAGGCGCTGCTCGCCACGCTCTCCATGTCCGAGTCGGGCAGGTCTCCTCCTCCGTGTGGCGCCGGGCCAGCGGGAGGCGCGCCCCCCGCTACGCCACGGCCCCCGCGTCGCCCTCGTGAGCCCGACCGCCCGCCGGACAGCTCCGAGTCCGAGAGTCCCGTGTAGTGGCGCTCCCAGCCTGGGGGAACATTAATACACGCGCTATAAACACAATCTATAAAATGACGATCAATAAAAGTCAAAGCGGCTGGTTACAGGTGTGACATCAAGCAATAGGCATGAGATACAAGGTGACGCAAAATGATCCTAACATTTTTTTTACATGATTGGTTAATTTTAGGGTGGTAGTCTAGGGAAAAGAAAGCTTGGCTCCTGATTCAAGGGACCTTCAACCGATTCCTTCTTATTCGCAATGATTCGCCCTGTATGGCATTCGAATGGAAACAATATCGGTTTCTTTGGAAGGCTCCCCACTACCACGCCAGAAATTCAGTCCTACTACTTCTTGATACTACCATGTATTTTGGTACTTCTCCATTGAAAACAATATTATTTAACCCTCCCATTCCTATTATGGGTATCTTCTACACGTTGCTTCTAATAACCATCAATATCTCAATAAATACAAGATTAAACTTTTAGGTATTCAATAATAATCAGAATTTATCGGGTACATCAGAGGTATTTTGTGAACATCGGAAACAAATTCGCGTATAAACAGAGCTGTGAGCGGCTGACACTATATTTGCATCTCACTCTTGCATACTTTACTGTGGAAGCGCGAGGAGCTCTATGTTCTCACTGCTGCCGGCAGTAGCTCTCGGGCTTGCAACCAGAGCGGACCTATGCCCGTTCCGTAAGCGTTGCCAGATGGATTTTTAATGTTTTCAGCAAATAAATCTCAATTATTATAATTTTTGACTTAACCAATTATAATTAATAAAGGGGATTAGCTATGAATGTTCTTATTTTTACGATTCAAAATCGGTAATTTTTTATCGGATACTGACTACCCAATACCGGAACGCGCGTTTTTATTTTAGCACCGTAAGGGAAAGGTTAACATAATGAGTTTCCTGACATGAATTCCATCAAGAGATTTCAGTAAAATCATTTCATTATCTCAATTAAGGGTTCATATATGGGATTAAGTTGTTCCATATAATAGAAAAGCCTAATAACTAATTTTGTTCAAGTTTTGTTTATAAAAAGTACGATACATTATAAGAGAATTAATATTTAACAAATGTTGAAACAAAAACTTTTGATATATTGGGTTGATGCAAAAGTTATGACCGTTTTTCATGATCCTAGGTAAAAAAATTTTTTTCAGAAATTATGAATGGTATCTTCTTTTAAATGATAACATTGTATAATTGATGCTTTTCCTCTACTTTCTATTCAGTTTTGGCCTGGCCAGAGTACAGTGAAGAGTCCTTGTATTTTTTCAAAATGTCGGTAATTAAGAGCATTTACGTCATTTTTAACATTATGAATTCCGTAAAGACGATACCGCGAGTGTGGCAACTAAAAACATTTGCGAATTGTATGGAGCAGATGTCATCAAAGTTCGACAGATACGAAGATGGTTTAAAAAATTCCGATCTGGGGATTTTTCACTAATTGATAATGTTTTGTGTTTGGTGGGATTGTAAGGGTATTGTGTATTTTGAACTCTTAAAACGCAATCAGACAATTACAGCAGAACAATATTGTCAGCAATTATCCAAATTGAACATCGCCCTTCAAAAGGATAGACCAGAATTGGTAAACAGAAAAGGGGTAGTGTTTCAACACGACAACGGGCGACCACATGTGGCTATAATGACCCAACACAAGCTAAATGAGTTTAATTGGGATGTTATCAAGCATCCACCGTATTCTCCAGATCTTGCTCCTTCCGATTTTTATTTATTCCGATCACTGCAAAAATTTTTAAATGATTAAAAATTTGATATAATAGAGCAGGTAAAAACATCCCTAACTACATTTTTCGCATCAAAATCCACGGAATTTTACACTAATGGTATTAATAAGTTGATAGAAAGATGGGAGAAGGTTATAAGAACTGATGGAAATTATATAATTGATTAAGTAAATAATACAAATCTAAAAAAAAAGTTTAATTGTATATGTAAAAAACGGTCATAACTTTTGCATCAACCCAATATTATTCGATTCAAAGGCAAACTGCAGAAATAATAAATGTCACATTGAAGCGGCAAACGCTTAGTTATCTACAAAAGTATTTTTTTGCATTTAAATTAATCCTTGTATAAAATAATACATAGACGAAGATACTATTGAAAATCAAAAAGCAGCTTTTATGTTTCAAAATACTGTTGTCAAGCTGTTATGTCTGCTCTATGGTACAAAGGGGGGCCATAGACAAGTTTGAGATTTGTCCGTGTGTCATTATGATCAGTGCCATCTTGACATTATATCAAGCCGCAATGTTCCTTGATATTGTTTATGGTTTGACTTGGGAGGAGGCCTTGCAATCATTTGAGTCTCCTAGGGATTCGTACCGGTCGCTCTCGTTTATCAAGTGTATTTCGATACATTTTTGGGTTTTCTTACATTATTTCTGGTAAAATCTTTACGAGAAATCATAAAAGGTGTGATATATATGTATTTGATATGTCTGTGTTATAAATTTAAGTTAGAGTTGATATATTTCCTGTTTTCAGTATCGCGTGTGATTTGAAATTTCGAAGCGAGTGCTTCTTATGTTATTAAATTTAAACAGATATGTTTTTGTGATAAAACCATTATTTAATTAAATCAACGTGTACTTAGGAAATTGAAAATAACTTTGTTTAATCCACTAATTATTAAAAAACACGACATGTTTCGGAGCATACCTCCATCTTCACTCTAACCTCCATAACATGAGCTCTCGTTTATCAAGTGTATTTCGATAAATTTATGGGTTTTCTTACATTATTTCTGGTAAAATCTTTATGAGAATTCATAAAAGGTGTGAATATATATGTATTTGATATGTCTGTGTTATAAATTTAAGTTTCAGTTGATATACGAGTATTTCCTGTTTTCAGTATCGCGTGTGATTTGACATTTAGAAGTGAGTGCTTTTTGTGTTATTAAATTTAAACAGATATGTTTTTGTGATAAAACCATTATTTAATTAAATCAACGTGTACTTAGTGAATTAAACAAAGTTATTTTCAATTTCCTAAGTATATAACTATGGAATTCCACAGTGTTAATGCCTTAGCGTTCAAAAAGTTAAATCAATGTGTGTTATCAAAAACAAAATATTGTGTATTGAGATGTAATTCAAGCAAAATATTTCAATTTCAATTGAATAACCTCAAGTTTGCCGTTTGCAGTTGTTCTTTCAATATAGATTATTTATATATTTTATTAATTTGTGTTAGTGATGTTGGATATTAAAAGCATAAATAATATATTTTTATTTAAATAAGTTACATGTTATCGTTTCGAACGTTATCATTTTTTTGTCATATATTCACAATGACTGTCTAATTTTTCACACACAACAATTACACATGCTTTAATATGTAAAAAATATTTTCTTTTTATTTTCTTATATACTATTTTTATTTTATTAAATGTACTTTTTCACATTGGATTCCTAGGTGTTTTGATACTTTGAAATAATTGGTGTTGTCATGCAATTTCTGCATAAAAATTAAATGATATAATATTATTTTGCGAAACTTGGGTTAAAACTTCAAGGCTGTGAAGTATTAAAATTATATAAAAATATTTCTTTGAGATATTACAATGAACATTATTTTATTTTCCATATTTTTTTCCATCGAATCAGATTTATTAAAGTAAGTAATGCATATGATTTGATTGCAGGCTCGATTATTTCTCTCGTAAAGCTTTATTAATAAATATTGAAATTTTAAGTTTACTAGGAATGTCATGAAGAATCATTTGCATTCTTAAAATATATCGAATACAATTAAAAAAAAAAAAACATCGATTCATCGTAACAAATCTGTATGAAAGGTACGACCGAATGACAGCTAAAGTGACAGCTGAGGCGAAGGCCTCCTCCGTCGGCCACATTGAATTGAACCCTGCGGCTTGTTATTACGTCAAGATGGCACTGTTATGATGCAGTAATTAAGTACCCAAGTAGAAAAGTGCCGCTTAGATATTTCACCTCCGGCATGGTAGACAAAGAACGAATGCCGTCTTGAAAGTATTTACCCGGCCGTAAGCACCATAAACAATATTTGCAACATGGAGATTTATGGGGCCGTATGTAGTATTGGAATCCGTGAAGTTAGTATGTGTCTTGTGCCATCTCATTTTAATTCGATTATAAATATAAAATTAATGTTGTGTATGACAGAAGGTAAATGTTCCGATGTATTATATATCTTAGTTATTAATTTTTTTTTTGACAATGATTTATAACTCAAAATTAAGTATTTAATATTGATGAAAATGGGAGTTTTTAGAAGTTTTATTATATATATATATTTTTTTTAATAGGTTTATTATATTTTATAGGACAGCCCTAGTAAAGGCGTAATGTGTCTCTCATATAAAATAAAAACTGGCAGAAAAAATAATGGACCGACACACTGTTCTTTCCTGACATACAATTCTCGCTGACGATTCTCTCGCTTCCTCAACATTCATAATCATTTCGTGCACGCACGTCAATTTCTCTGACTTCTTACGTGACCAACATTCAATATTTGATGTGCCATGTTTTCCTCGGCCTTTCTCTATTTCTAGTTTCACTTACATTGTTAAGATAAACTTTTCTATCATTCTTTCTTGATTAATTCTGCCTATTGGCGGCGATGAGGTTCGCAACCCATCACACTGCGTCTCCCGCGGGGGTGAAAAGAGAAGGATGGAGTGCCGCATCGGTTAAAGTGCGGCTGTCCATTCTTTCTGACTATCCCTTCGGAGAAACGGCGTGATGGGTAGTTAGTTAGTTTCTTTCTTAATTATTTTCATGTGTCTAAACCATCTTAACGTTCCTTTCATTATTTTGTTCATAACACTTTCATTCGCACCACTTTCACTTGATATATTTTTATTCGACACTCTATCATACATAGATTTTCACACATTCGTCTAAGATATCTAATTTGTACTGCATTTATTCTACTTTTTTTTGCATACATCAGGTAGTTTGAACCTAACTACTGTATACACTTTTATTTTAAGCTATTGATTCTCATGACATGTGATAGGTAGCTAATCGATTGTCACTTTATTGTCACAAGAATTCTACACCAGACCAATGACAGTGTGACAATCACACTGCCAAATCGAACCCAGGACCTTCGGTATGCCAGTCAGAGCTCTTACCACTGCGCCGAAGGTACTTTCATCCTTCTTTTGCATGCTTCACTTCCACATATAATGGTCGGTACAAAAACACTCTAGCTTTAATTAAAACGAAATCAAAATCAAATCTTAAATATAAAACAGACGTTTTAATCAATATTAAATACTAGAAAATATAGTTTATTAGACAATATTTTCGTATGGTTGTAAAAAAAATCACACAGAAGAATGTAAAACACACATATATTTAAAATTCCTACTTTTTAGAACGGTTAGGTTAGGTTAGGTTAAACACGGAAAGAGAAAATGAATAATAATAATAAAACTTGAATCGGAGCTGAATTGAAGAGAATGATGATGGATGCAACACCTGGTGAAACACAACACCGACTACCTCGGGTATACGAGAGGGGTCACAAGTGAAGGCAGGTATCTAATGCTTGGGGGTGAAATCTCGGGGTTGAAGGTATTTTATGACTATTGACAATGAAACACAAGTGAACTTTTTATTAAGTTTACTCCATTTCCTTAAGGATTTGATCCAGATATATAATGCACAATTTCTTCTATATTACTTTGTGTTGTAGATGCTTTATTTATCTTTTTCTTTTTCTATACACTTTGTTTATACAACACTTACATTAAAAAAAAATTAAATTACATAGACATGTTTCGGACAACCAGTCCTTCTTCAGTCCATATTATAAAGATATATATTTAAAATATTATAAAATTGTTGACATGGTCTGACAGATGTTATAAAGAATTATTTTGGAACGTTTTTGCTTATATAAGCATTCTACATTGGCATTGCACTGAGGATTTTAGGGTTCATCGTCCGGACCGGAAGAGTTTTCAGGGATCCCAATGTGCTCAGAGTCCTATACAACGCATTGATTCGGAGCAGACTCGAAAGTGGTTCTGTGATATGGAGTCCTCACGAGGCGAGATATTCCGTTATGCTGGAGAGGGTTCAGAAAAATGTCTGAGGTATCTCTACATGAGGGAGTATGGAAGTTATCCGTGGCTCTATCCTACAGCATTTCTTTTGGGAATGCTCGGAACCTATTCTCTACAGCTTCGAAGAGATGGACATCTAATAACCCATTTCGTTAAATTAATTAGGGGATACTTCGAGAACTCGGCCGTACTGGAGGATGTTGGTCTTTTTGTTCCCGATAGATACCTCCGACAGCGACAGCATAGATTGTTTTACCTACCGGCCGCCAGAACTAATCTGCCTCCGGTGACACCGGTTGGAAGAGCAATTAGTCTGCTGAACGCGGTCTCCTCGGAGATCAGCGTCTTTCATGTTAGTGAAAGAACGTTCAGGGGACAAATACTCTTGACATTGGAAAGTATCTTGTCTTCCTAATGTTGAACCATCACTAATGCGTTCCTGGTATTATGTTGTATGTGTATAATATCTTACATGTACTTAATAGATGCCTTAAACATTTATGCTATTTGTAATGTCTTTTGAGTAAATAAACTGATTTGATTTGATTTCATTCTAGCTATCTGGTATAGAAAAACATTTGCATAAAATGTACACACGGAATGTATATGTAAACACGTTGTGTACTCGTATAGGTAAACTCACACATAACTGTTCACTATTTATCATCATGCGGCGAATATTAAAGAAATTATGGTTGACAAGTTTCATAAATATTTTGCATAAAGCCACATCGAATACAAAAACTAAAAAAACAAACGAGTGGGTAAACTTTCAAAATTTCCTTTGTTTTTCATTGTCAAACATCGAAATGGGGTGACATGGTGTAATGGTGACATGGTGACAGGGTGACTACGACAGAGGACAGCTGGAGAATGTTACACTGATAAGGATCGCTGTAGAGAAATACAATAGCAGAGACAATTGTGTCACCACGTACCAGTGGGGGGTGCAATGGTGTCACCCCAGTAATCCATAGCTGCGAAAAATAAATTATTTCCATAGAAAAAAAAAATCATTACACACATACACAAAACGTCAAAATGGCTACAAATTAAAATTACTTCTGATCATATGTTAACTTACAAATTATTACGAAATAGAGCCGATATTGATTTGATAAAAACTCGAGTTCTTTTCGATGTAGATGGAAAGGATGAACTGTCATAATTTCAATATACCTATCGAACCTCCTCTATATTCATACATCGTTACGTGCTCACTCATCAATTGCTTCAGATTCCAACACGGCTGCCTTTTAACAATAATTTGATTTGGTCATAACTGTCATCTCGGCCTATTTAAACTTTTTTCCTAACTAACTAACCATCACACCATTTCCCCGGAGGGGTAGGCAGAGAAGATGGATCGCCACAATACTCTGTCCTGGCATACCTCACGGGCTTCTTCTACATTCATACATCGTACCATGCACGTACGTCGATTATTCAGACTTCGAATGTGGCCGCCTTTTATTAGTTAGAAAGTTTCAATCCTGGGATTGGTTTGCAGCAACTTCTTCTATTCTTCTCTTCCATTCTTCCCTGTCTTGTGAGGCTCTTTTGAAATGTGCATATGATGAGCAGCGCACGTCCACCAACAGGTCCTCCAGGTACTCTCGGCGTGGGCGTCCCCTAGAGTTTGTCCCCTCGGTCATACCCTCCATTATGGCATGCAAGAGGCCTACTTGTCGTATTACATGGCCGATCCATCTTGCACGCCTTTCGGAATAGGTCCTGAGCAGGGGCCTTCCTCCTTCGATTCTTTGGAGAACCTCCTCATTTGTAGTGTGTTCTCTCCAGGAAATTCCTAATAGTCTTTTATAGGACCACATCTCAAAAACCTCTAGTCTCCGTTTAACTCTTTCGGATAGGCACCATGTCTCGCAGCCGTACATCAAGATACTCCATACATAAGTCTTAAAACTAACTAACTAACTCTCCCCGAAGGGGTAGGCAGAAATAATGGACTGCCACACTTTTCTTTCCTGACATATTTCTCTCGATTCCTCAACATTCATACATCGTGTCATGCACGTGCGTCGATTTCTCTGATTCCTCACGTAGCCGAAATTCAATATTTGATTTATTTGATCGTGCCACGTTTTCCTCGGTCTTCCTCTATTTCTGGTTCCATTTAAATCATTAACATATATTTTTTTTACCATTCTTTCTTCATTGATTCTTTCCATATGTCCAAACCATCTTAATGATCCTTTCATTATTTTGTTCATGACACCATCACTCGCACCGCATTCACTTCTTATATTTTCATTCGACACTCTATCATACACAGAGTATCGACACATTCGTCTAAGAGATCTCATTTCTACTGCATTTATTCTACTTTAATTCTTCTTTTGCCAGTTCCATGCTTCGCTTCCATATGGCCTTCGGTCTTGATGAGGAGTATTCTCAGTTTTAGGTCTATATTATTCGTAAAAAATATATACCTACTGATACTTTTAAAGTAGACAGACAGATCCAAGACCCTCACTTACTGAAGTCATTTGAAAAATATGAACCGAAAAGATACTTTTTTCTATTGATTTGATTCCTACCACTGTGTTGATGAAACTGTTTTAATTTTTACAAATAAACATTCGCTCTCCATAGATGTCCATAGAACGACTTTAAGAGCTAAAATAAATCTGCAAGTTATGGTGTGAATCAGTAGAAATGTGGTGTTGAGCCTACCTCCAGCACCGGTGCTCCTGTAGGTATGCGCCGCACTTCGATGAGGTGCCCCCCGCTGCCGATCGTCCAGCTCCTGTCCGCTCCACACACGGTCCTTCATCGCTCTCTGAATTGTCTGTGGGACATCAAAATATGTGCATTTCATGAGTATTCCAGATCAAAAAATTATTTGAAAGAGTGAAAAAATAATAATAACCATACCATAGGATTATGGTAATAGTTTAACTACTCTCCTCAATCCTAATTATACCTTCTCCACCTTTATACATTACTCCACTCCTTTTTTAGTATATAAGCGATCACTCTGTTTTATTTTATTGTTAAAAGCATTTGAAATGTGGCTCCATCGCGAATGCTCAGAGTTCCCTGGACAGACATGGTTAAGTCCTGAGGCGAGCTAGAGTTGACAGGGAACTATTATCAACTATCAAGGTTCGAAAGATCTCACATCTGGATCATATACTGCGTGAGGAAAAGTACCACCTTCTCCAACTGATATTGGAGGGGAAAATTTGAGCGACGCCGAGGGCCCGGAAGGAGACAAAAGTCCTGGCTGCGAAACGTGAGGGAGTGGACCGGTATCCGAAGTGTGGAGGAGCTGTTCCGAGCGGCGCAGGACAGGGACAGGTTCGCCGAGGTGATCGCCAACGTTGGGAGGACCCGACAGGGCACTTGAAGAAGAAGAAGTTAAAATTTTGTACATTGAAAAGGGTTATGTTTTAACAGAAACATGTAAGTGAAATAAAGTGTTGTAATACTCTAAAATTGCAAAGAGCAGGTAAAGTAGCCAGCTCAGATGAAAAATGGACAAGAAGACTGCTGACTTGGAGACCGGGGACGGCAAAGAGAAGTGCAGGGCGACCGCAACTACGGTGGAAGGGTGATCTGAACAGACATGGCGGAATAACCTGGATGCAGTCTGCACAGGACAGAGTTACATGGAAGCGAACGGAGGAGGCCTTTGTCCATGAGTGGACGGGAATAGGCTGAGGAAGAAGAAGAATATGGAAGAGTCATGAAACCTCAAAATCAGCACTATGAACAGGTTAGAGGCATTCGAAATGTGATGCATCATAGAATGCTATGCATTCCATGGACCAATATGGTGAGCAATGTAATTGTTCTAGAAAGACCAAGAGTTGATAGACAATTGCTGGCTGAATCAAGGTTCGGAAGGTGTCCTACCTGGGGCATGTGCTCAGAGGAGAAAAGTATGAGCTGTTGCGCCCAATCATAAAGGGTAAAATAGAGGGTAGTAGAGGTGTGGGGAGATATTCTCATTTCTATAGACTCCGGATCATTCAATAATGGACGGGGATTAGAACAGTCGAGGAGCTGTTTAGAACTGTGAAAGACAGGAAAGTGTACTTTCAAGTGATAGTCGACGTTGGCAGGACATGATCCATAGAGAAGAAAGAAGAGGCAGATATAAGTCAATCAAAATGAATAAGTTATGGCATCATCATCATCATCGTCTGTCCCTCGTGTCCGAGGAAGACTGTCCTTCACGGTTGTGGGTCAGCATGTGACTGAAGAGCCCGATCCTGGACCCACATATTCTGGGGCAACTGGGGCAGGGAAAGACGCTTGTAATGGAGCCGTCACCGTCTCCCAGTGGTCTCTCCTTTCTCCTCCTCCTCTCTGCGACGTCGTCTCTGCGCTGTGCTTCAAAGTCTTGCGTACCTTTATGTAATGTTGTTCTTCACCTAGGTCTGTCTTCGGCAGTCTTTTCCCAGCAATCACAGTCGATGCCAGTCTTTTGTAGGTTTGCTTTAAGGGAGTCCTTAAAGTGTTTCCACTGACCACATAATACATAATGAGTTATGTATATGATCAGTTGAAAATATTCTTCTTATTGTTTCATCTTATGATCTATTGTTAAATGGGGGTCAACATCTTGGGAATTGGAACAACAGCTATTTATCTTTCCATCTTTTTGGCGGTCTTCCTGGCAGGCAATGTCTCACGGGTATATTGTGGACAACCCAAACACATGAGGAATTCTTGCATCACCACTCCTATCTACGTGGTCCCTCCAGTGCCCCTGTCTTTTCCTGCCCAATCTCAGAATGCTTCTTACAAAACCGATGTGACTTGACTGTAATAATATTATTAACATTTAGATGCCCAGTAGACCTACTAGTGTCCACAAATGACTCCACCCCAATCTTGCTCCACGGTGTCCCCCTTGTGACCACGACCAGCATTTGTTACCTGGGCAGTATGATAGCAGGCTCGGGAGGTACGGAGGAAGATGTAGCCAGCAGACTCAACAAGGCAAGGGGAGCTTTCGCTATGCTTCGCCATGTATGGCGTTCCAGTATCATTTCGAGAAAGCTCAAGCTCCAAATATTCAGCAGGACCGTTAAAAGCGTACTGCTGTACGGATGTGAGACTTGGAAATCTATCGGGGACGTTATTGGAAAACTCCAGGTGTTTACAAATAGGTGCCTTCGCTCAATATTCAAGATTTAATGGCCCCAAACAGTGTCAAATGCCGTTCTCTGGACCATGGCAGGCGAAAAGCCAATTGGAGAACAAGTCGCTAGACGCAAATGCCAGTGGATCGGCCACACTCTGAGACGGAATCTAGCCTGCATCGCTCAGGGCGCACTAGACTGGTTCCCTATGGGGGGAAAGAGGCAGTGAGGCAGACCTAGAGCCACCTAGAGCCCTGCAGGACAAGGTTAAGGCAGCAGGTCTCACTTGGGATGATGTTAGGCATCAAGCATGCGATAGAGTCGGGCGGAGATGGTTCCTTGAGGCCCTATGCACCACGGAGGTGTGACAGGACAAGAACATGAAGACGCCCAATGGTCCCATTCGGGACCGCGGATTTGCGTCGGTTAATGCCCGGGACTGGTAATTATGGTGCATTTCGCTATAGCATTACACTGATTTATGAGAGTAGCATTATTCAAAATATGAATATTAGCTTACGTAAATAATGTCTTTGGGGTACCGATCCACAATTTTATTTTCGATTCCGATAAATATTTTTGTCATGATGCGTAATATTAGTGTTTATACCTGCGTTACAATATCGAATCTTAGGATGTGCGTTATTTTATTACGGTCCGCCTAATAAAACACACAATCTACACCACTGCCTAAAATAGGTCTATGCATAGACAAATATTTTAAATCTTCTTCTTTCGGTGCCGTGTCAGGTCCCCCTGACATTGGCGATCACTGAAGCAAAGGCATCTCTATCCTGCACCACTTAGAACATGTTCTGAACTCTTGTTATTCCTGTCCACTCTTTTATGTTCCGCAGCCAAGACAGCTGCCTTCTACCAACTCCCCGATGTCCCTCCACTTTACCCATTAATATCAGTCGAAGGAGATGGTATTTTTCTCCTCTTAGCAAATGACCCAAATATGAGACCTTTCTAATTTTCACACTCAACAACAGCTCTCTATTGGCTCTGGCTCTCTGTAGTACGTCTGCATTACTGACCCTATCGGTCCATGGTTTATGGAGCATTCTGTGGTATGTTCACATCTCAAACGCCTAGTAGACAATTTCAACCTTTCGTATCTAGTAGAAAATTTCTATATTTAATTTAATTACTATTTAAAATGAATTTCCACCAATATAGAAACGAGAGCTGATACCATCAGAACAAAAAGTGTCCTAAGAACCACAGAAATGAAGACTCTCCGATCCGTTGCGGGAACGACACTCCGAGACAGAATAAGAAATTCTGAAATAAGAAATATCTGCAATGTATTGTAGAAGATGTCGTGCGGGAAGACTGAGAAGACGCTACTGGAGAGATCATGTGGAAAGAGCATGTTCTGAAAGAGTGATCAATATAGCCGCAAATAAATTACCAACAGGAAATCTATCGGCAGGAAGACCACCTAAAAGATGGCGAGACAGTTGGACATCTGTATCCCAGGAACAGGCTCGGAGAAATAACAGGACACAGTCTTAAATAAAGCAGAAGAAGAAGAAGAAGAATTTCCACCAAGAGATTTCAAAAAAATCATTAGATTATCTGAAAACAACGAAGGCTATTTGAAGAGCCCTACATCCAGCA
This sequence comes from Lepidostoma basale, assembly GCA_022606425.2. Taxonomy (NCBI): domain Eukaryota; kingdom Metazoa; phylum Arthropoda; class Insecta; order Trichoptera; family Lepidostomatidae; genus Lepidostoma; species Lepidostoma basale. Next base: position 96,680 of record JAHDVF020001213.1, on the reverse strand, counting down.
GTGGAGACATGGCCAGAGAGAAGAAGAAAACGTATTTTACACGCCCTAGGTTCTCATCTTCCATAATTATGTTCTCTGATCCCTCTGAGGGTGTAGTGATTATCTCGCGGGGGGGGGGGGTCTCCCTACAGAGCTGGGCCTCGCCCTCCCCTCGCCCTCCCTTGACCTGTCCTTATCCGCTATATAATAACGTTGTGCGTACTCTCGCCATTCCGCATGTCTCCTCTCTTCCGCCTTTCATTTCCCGCTGTCATTTATTTATTTATTTATTTATTTATACATTTACAAATGAGACATAAAAACGATAAAACATTTAGGCGACTCATTTGGACACAAAACGGTATTATAAAGATAAAAAACAAAACAACATGAGACCAAAAAATCATACATATCAGAAGGAATCCAAATATGTCGACGTCAGTGAGGCAGTACTCTTTCCAGAATTTGCAATATTTTTTTTTTGAATATGTCATGTGTCCATGAGTGCCGCCTTCCCATTTAATCCCGTGTCTTTTTTTTTCTTTTTATATATTTTGTTTATTAATACGAGGGTTGTCCGTAAAATAAGTTTCCCTATTTTTTTTCACAATGAAAACCATATTTATTTACAACGAGAAATACATCATTGGAAAGCTTAGACTTTCAGCTATTTTTCTACATAGTCCCCGTTAACTTCGATGCACCTTTTCATCTGGGTCACCATCTTTTTGATTCCCTGGTCATAGAAGTCTCCCGCCAGGCCGTGAATATAGCTCAGAACCTCTTATTTCAGCTCCTCTTCGTTTGCAAAATGCGTTCCACCAAGGTGTTTCTTCAAATCAGGGAAGAGATGGTAGTCGCTCGGGGGCAAGTCTGGACTGTATGGTGGGTGTAGGGAAAAATAGAGAGCCGCAGGAGGGCAGGGAGAAGGCAGATCTCTTGGCTGCCCAATGTGAGGGAATGGACGGGAATCGGAACTGTGGAAGAGGTATTCCGGACAGCGCAGGATAGCAAAGAGTTTACCAGAGTGATCGCCAATGTCGGGGGACCTGACAGGGCACTTTAAGAAGAAGATTTTGTCTGTTGTTGGAGAAGTGAAGGAAAGATTGTTCTCACCTGAGGTATCTGTGGGAGTTGCCGCTTCTTGGGGCTACCGGTGGGTGTCGCAGTGGCTGAGCGCGACTGGAAGCGGGGCCCACACTGCGCCGGGAGTGCCCCCTGACCGTTCCCGTATCCGAAATCTGGAAAGGAGAGACGGGAACACGGTTAATACTGCAAACACGTTCGCCAACCAGAAAACTAATTTCATATACCGATGATCTCTCGCCCATTGCCACTTCAGTCTCGCTAGTCGTTCCATGATGTCCGTTATTTTTGTTCGGCGTCTAATCTCCTCATTTCTGATTCTATCTCTGAGACTGACGCCGAGCATATGTCTTTCCGTGGAACGCTGCGTGACTCTTAATCTTTCTACATTTCTCTTGGTAAGGGCCATACTTTTCGTCCCATACGTCATCACCAGCAGTATGCATGATGCAATGGGCGGGTCATGTGGCGAGACAGAGCGAGGATAGATGGACCCAGAAAATAATAAGAAGTGGGAGAATAGGAGAAACGTCGGCAGGCCGCAAAAAAGGTGGGCCGACGACATTGCTGCCATGTGGGGGAAATGTGGCTACGGCTGGCAGGAGATAGAGACGAGTGGAAGGGAAGGGAAGAGGCCTATGTCCAGCAGTGGACCGATAAAGGCTGCCGAAGAAGAAGAAGATGATCTCTCGAGCTCTGTGAAAACAAAAATCTGTACTTCAGAGTGCCCACAACCAGTGACGGTGGAGGGAAGGATCATTGAAAGAGTTGATGCGTATATATATCTAGGTCATATGGTCAAGCTTGACGGAGACAACCAAGAAGCCGAGATGGAACGTAGACGGGGTCTTGCATGGGCTGTTTTTATTAAACTGTCATATACCCTTAAGAATTAATTGTATCTCAATAGAGACGAAGATGTAAATTATTTGGAAACAGAATACGGTGGTCGAGGCGTTTACAGGACTTATTGGTTGGGTTAAGCGATCGCTTTATGTAATACAACAATTTTCCCATTTCGCCCTTCTTATGAACACCACGTCTGTTCTTCTGTTTCCAAATAATTTACATCTTCGTCTCTATTGAGATACAATTAATTCTTAATGATTAATACACCCGTAATGGGTAAAACCCAGTATTTGTACAAGTATTTGTATACATTCAAAAAAACAAAATGTTCTATATCCTTAAGTCTAAAAGATTCGCGAACTTCATGAAGAAAAATATATTTGACATGTGCATCCTTCCAGTATTGACATACAGGCTGGAAACAGTTACGTTTACAAGAAGAACAATACAGAAATTCCAAGTGACCCAGCGGGCAATGGAGAGGAGGATGTTAAACATCAGTCTGCGAGACAGGAAGTGAAATGAATGGATCAGAGAAAGGACCAAAGTTGCGGACGTAGCGTGCAAAGTGGCCTTGTTGAAGTGGAATTGGGCCGGCCATGTATCGAGGACAGTGGATGATCGGGGGACAAGACGCACCCTGGAGTGGCGACACAGACTACAAGAAAGATGGTCTGATGACATCAAGAGAGTGGCAGGAGGTCAATGGCACAGAGCGGCGAGAGATAGAGAGTTGTGGAAGTCGGGAAGGGAGGCCTATGTTCAGCACTGGACGACTAAAGGCTGATGATGATATACCCTTGGCTAATCTTCATACACAGAATTTTGTAAAATGATACATTTTATGATGTATTTTTTCATGAAATAACCCTCTCAAATAGTAGTGTCTTTTCATTAATATTAATGAAAACGTCTGTCTTCTAAGGAGTTTTATAATATTTTAGATGAAATGATATATTTCACCTTTCTAAGGCATTATCAAATGTCACAAAATATAACAAAACTCCATGGAGACAGACGTGTTTATTCATATTAATTATTTAACCCCTTACCGCATACTGGCTCATATATGATCCAAAATAATCTTTCGCCATAAAAAACAACAAAATAATAAAATATGTCTTGCTTCTAGCAATAATACTAAAGTTTTATCTATGATCCGCGTTACTAGTTGTCAAACTTCTATCTAGATGTCTCTGGTTGTACTAGATGTGTATTCGACTGTTTCCAACTGTCGGTTTATGATTTTCTGTACAAACGTGATATTCAAGAGTGTTATTTTTTTGTTTGTAAAACGCTATAAATAATTATATTACACTGGTTTACTATTATTTTCATAAGGTAAGTAATAAAATGATCACTTTTATATAAAATTATGGATAACAACAACAACAACAACAACAAACCATCACGCCGTTTCCCCGCAGGGGTAGGCAGAGAGAATGGACCGCCACACTACTCTATCCTGGCAAACCTCTAGCTTCCTCCACATTCATACAACGAGTCATACACGCACGTCGATTCCTCCGACTTCTAACATGACCAACCTTTAAAATTTGATTAATTTGGTCATGCCATGTTTTCCTCGGTCTGCCTCGACTTCGTACCCCATTTACATCATGGATAATATTATGTAAAATCTAGGGATAAAAAGGGGAAGACCTAGAAATATTTTTTGGTGTTTTATATAGGAAAAAAATAATTATTTGAAAAATAAAAAAATACGTGTCTTTTTTTTTCATCATTTACACATCATATATTTTTTTTACAAATTTTTAAAAAAATCATGCAGTAAGGGGTTAATATGGAGTTGTCATCATCATTGTTCAAGAAACAATCATAAGCGTTTTTTCAGTTTGTGAACATGTAACTAGCCGATAAATTATTTAATTTTGTGTACACTAATAGATGTCGCTGGTAGTCCAAATTTTGGCATAATCTGAGAATTTTTGAGAAATTATAAATGAACCCCAAGCATGGGGCCATATGCTATCTGACCGTGTATTCAATAGCCCCACGGTTGGGGCGGTACGCACGGAAATGTTCATGCGTTTTGATTAACTCAAAAAAGAGTAAAAATACAAATTAAATAATTAATGTTTTTAGAATATTTCTTATATTTTATTAGAGATACATGTTTTGCTTTGCTAGGGATTATAAAATGTCACCTTATCGTTATTTTAATTATAGGAACTCATAGAAAACTTATTTTTCATTAATATTCCATATTTAATATGAAGTTTCACATCATTGTTTAGGAAACAATAAATAATAAATTATTAACCGTTTATTAAAAAAAACCTAATATTAATGTATATATATTTAAATGTATATATATTTGCAAGGATCATTAAGATGGTTTGGACATATGAAAAGAATGAATGAAGAAAGAATGGTAAAAAAATTATATGTTTACGATGTAAATGGAACCAGAAATAGAGGAAGACCGAGGAAAACGTGGCACGATCAAATAAATCAAATATTGAATGTCGGCCATGTGAGGAGTCAGAGAAATCGACGCGCATGCATGACACAATGTATGAATGTTGAGGAAGCGAGAGAAATATGTCAGGAAAGAAAATTGTGGCAGTTCATTCTTTCTACCTACCCCTTCGGAGAGACGGCGTGATGGTTAGTTAGTTAGTTTATTTTGTGGAAACAATGAAAAGAATAAGTGAAGACGGAATGGTGAAGAAGGTGTATGTAAACGACGTGAATGGAGCTAGAAATAGAGGAAGGCCGAGCAAAACTTGGCACGATCAAATTAATCAAATATTAAGGTATAGTCTGGTAACTTAAGCTGATTTTCATGACTTTTTTGGAGGGCGTTTTTTTGTAGGAAAATAAAAATGAATCGTTTTGGAAATTTAGGATGTTTTTATTTACATATGAAAGGTACAAAAAAATTTTTTTTGACTAAATTTAATAGTTTATTATTATTATTAATCGAAGTTGGCACCTCGAAAAAAAAGCGCGTGGGTGGCCCGGGTGATTTTGGCTCTTGATGTTATCTGAAATTAAAAATCTTAAAAATTCTTAATCTAAAGTCATGTCATTCTGGTCGGAACTACAGAAGTTAAATTTCATGAATGAATAACAAAATAGCGGACATTGAAAAAAAAAGTCAGCAAAGAAGGGGTTGTAAAATAAAAAGTTAGGGGTGAAAAATGTCTCGGTAGTTTCGACGAGACTGACATGTCTTTAGATTAAGAATTTTCAAGAATTTTTGATTTCAGATAACATCAAGAGCAAAAATCACCCGGGCCACCCACGCGCTTTTTTTTCGAGGTGCCAACTTCAATTAATAATAATAATAATAATAATAAAAATAAATTATTAAATTTTTACAAAAAAATTTTTTTTTGTAGCTTTATAATATGTAAATAAATTTAAATTTCCAAAACGATTCATTTTTATTTTCCTACAAAAAAACGCCCTCCAAAAAGACATGAAAATCGGCTTCAGTTACCAGACTACTACCTTAAATGTCGGTAATGTGAGGAGTCTAAGAAATCGATGTGCGTGCATGACATGATGTGTGAGTGTAGAGAAAGTGAGAGATGTATGTCAAACAGAACAGTGTTGCAGTCCATTCTTTCTGCCTACCCCTTCGGAGAGACGGTGTGATGGTTATTTAGCTAGAAAAAAAATTACTATATAAAATATATTTACCACATTTGTTGATCATGACGTGGCCCGAGAAAAACTCCAAACCCAAATATTGTAATGGGATATATTGTAATAATTTCCAAGTTAAGTTAGTTTGCGTGTGAATCAATGCTGGCCACGCAGTTACTGTGTGTAAAATGGCGGTGGGTGAATTTAGACACGGAGAAAGGGGGTCAGACAGAACGTGCAGAGCTGGCATGTTACCAAAGCCAAACGACCCCTGCCAAGTATCCTCCTGTCCGAGGATCCTAGGCCAAACTCACCCCCGTATAACCTATTATATACTGCACAAGTCTAGCCGAGTTATACTAACCCACTGAGACCCGCTATTAAAAATATTAATTCTTAAGGATTAATCGTATCTCAATAGAGACGACGATGTAAATTGTTTTTTGGAAACAGAATATGGCGGTCGAGACGTTTACAGGACTTATGACCTGTCATTGGTTGAGTTAAGCGATCGCTTTATGTTAACAACATTCCTCATTCCGCCCTTCTTACGATCACCACGTCTGACAAGTTTTTGAAAGATGTATATATGCTACATGTTGAGAAACACTTCACATTTTTTAGTTCAATCTACACTAGCGCCATCTATTAAGATTAGGTGTATCTACAAGTATTTGTATACATTCAAGATGCTATTAATTCTTATTTTAAATAATCATGAAATAAAACAAAACTTTCTTCTATGTTCGCTATACTTTGTGTTGTAGATGTTTTATTTGTCTTTTTCTTTTTTTTAATATACTTTGTACATACAACACTATTAAAATTACTTATCAGACATGTTTCGGACAAAGAAACTTTTAAAGCAATTAAAAATAAAGAAAATATTATAAATAATCAAATAAATTTGATTTATTTCCTTTGTTGTAAGTAATTACCTGAATCCCAATAAGAACTTTCAATTATTATTTTAAATATTAAATTGAATCATAATATTTGTTATAACAAAAGCATAAACGTTCCAAAATAAATCTTTATAACATCTGTCAAAATTGATCATATTTGTAAACAATTTTATAATATTTTAAATACGTATCTTTATAATATGTATCACTGAAGAAGGACTGGTTGTCCGAAACATGTCTGATATGTAATTTTAATAGTTTTGTATATACAAAGTATATATAAAAAAGAAAAAGACATATATAACAAAATTAACTAACTTACTAACCATCACGCCGTCTCCGCGAAGGTGCAGGCAGAAGAATTGCCATACTTTTCTTTCCTGACATACCTACTTCTCTCGCATCCTCAACATTCATACATCAAGTCAATATTTGGTTTATTTGATCGTGTCATTTAACAATCACTTACTTTTTTACCATTCTTTCTTTTTAAGTGTTCAAACCATCTAAAATAAAACTTTTTAATAACTACTTTTTTCTTTTTTCGACAGCAACCGGTTTCGCCATGCTGGTGTCGATAAACAATCTAGTCTGTCGATGCCAGTGAGCCTGGTGAAACTAAGAAACTTTCAAAATAAAGATAAAGCGGAAATAGTTATTAAAAAACAGTCAACATTAATAGATTTCAGTAAAATTGTTATTTTATCATAAAAACTCTATATTTAAAAAAAACTAACAATTCAACGCGTCATCTTAATGAACAGCTGCTCTGTTCTTTCTCTCGCTTCTTCAACATTCATACGTTGCGTCTTTGTGTCATGTACACTTGTCAATTTCTCTGACTGATCACGTCAATAATAATATTTGATTGATTTGATCTTGCCACATTTTCCTCGATCTTCTTCTATTTCTTGATCTGTTTATATAACTAACCAGTCCACCGTCTCGCCAAAGGGGTATGTAGAATGAATAAACTGCCACTGTGCTTTCCTGACATACATTTAACGATTCCTCTAATTACTTACGAATGTCAAATCACACTCAAAAGACAAATAGCTCTGTGGTTTCCACATTCCATACGCGACCCTTTTCATTTGTACAGAGGCATAATTACTGCTCTCATTCAGTCGAGCGGTAAATAAATGAAGTTGAAATTATATCTCTTAGACGGATATGTGGAAAATCTGTGTATGATTGAGTGTCAAATGCATATATAAGCATTGAATGCAGTTGTGCATGAAAGTGTTATGAACAAAATAATAAAAGGGGCTGTTATGAAATTATTATGTGACAAAAATTATACCATTTCAAAATATTTTTTTCAAACGAGCTTGCGTTGCAATTTCGTTAAAAGTATCACAAAAGACCCAAAATGCTTCACGCCGGCTTATCTAGGTAGTAATTCCTAGAAGGCTACAGGCTCCTTGCTTCGGAGGAACAAAAGCCTTCCTACCCCTCGGAGACCTACCCCTCTACACCCCCGCAATGCAAGTTCAGGAATGAACGGAATCGCCACGGATAGTATGAAAGTGACAGTCGGACAGGAGAGTATGAAAGTGACAGTCGGACGAACACGTCGCGACTTAATTAATAAATAAATAAACAATGTATTGAAACTGTGAAAAGTTAAGTGAATTGCCTCCTCGCGATGTATATTCCGCGGGGAGGGCTTAAGAAACAATTGGGTGAACAATAAAGTGTAAACTGTTAAAATTGTGAACATTAGAGAACTTTCTTTCGCGCCAAGCCGAAAGCGCGCCAAAATGGGCGCGCACGAAATATTGTGCGTCACACGCGTCTCCGCCAAGATGAAGGACCGGTCGCCGCCCGCCACGAGAAGCCAAGAGCCGGGCCGGTCCGCAAATGATGTCGCCGCCCTCAGCCGCCTTCCATTCCGCGGAGAGAGGATAGACCGCCGCCCCGTCAGAGAACGAGAGAGAGCCGTGGTCTTCCTCCTCGCCATGACCCAGCCGCCGCCCCGTCAGAGAACGAGAGAGCCGTGGCTGGTTCACCCCACATCCTGCTGCCGAACATGGTTCTTCCCGCCCTTCGCGCAGGCTCGCCCTCTCGGCTGGAGCCGCGCTCGGCGAAACACCGTGTCGCTGTTTTAGATATAGTTAGTTTTAAGCGTTGTTTAGGTTAATTAGTTTATAATTAGGTGGCCACCATAAGGATAGTTATATTTAGGGTAAGTCTTTTATTTTTAAATAAATTTATATTGTTTTAAAATTGACAAACCACGCTTTTATTTGCGCATTCCGGCTTGTCTACCTTCCCTGACTGACGGCATCGCTGGACCTCCCTTCTGGTGAGCTATTCTCCCGAGGACCCTGGAGCCGCTGATGCGCGAGAGGACTCGGCGAGGATCCGGAAGGTAGGTCAGGTACACGGCGATGAAATAGGCCGGAGCGTCGATAGGACGCCTTGGATCGCCTTTTCCCCCGATCTTCGGTGATCGTTGACGCTCTTTTTCCCGCGCTTTATTTCTCTGCCTGTTCTGTTTGGGAGGAGGATGACAATTGGCTGCCCAACATATGGGGCTTATTGTTTAAAATATTTTTTCAGTAGGGTATCGGATTGTGTCCGATTCCCCGATCCACGACCCTGAGCTAGTTGTAAATTATCCCGAAATGCGTAAATGAATAGGGCTGGTTTGTCAATCGTAGTTTTAGAAGTGTCGCTCGTATAGATTTAAAATTGTCGTGTATTGTTTTTGAAATTTTGTTTGTTATTGTGTGCCTGTTTTCTTTCCCATTAAGTCGACAGGTACCGTAATGCCAAACAATTACCTCTTCTGGGAGAGGTTCATCAAAACCCAGTGGCGCCCAACATTAAAAAAAAAAAAGGAAAATCTTAAGAACACCTCGTCGTGGTTATGTAGGCTAACTGCGGCGAGAAGACGACGTAACCTCAAGTAGGTTACGCAAAATTAATACGTTTTAAATTAACTGAGGCAGTACCGGTGACGCAATATTATCGACGAAAAAAATTGAATCGCCGCTAGGCAGCAACGATCTGCCAGCCGCCACATAAAATGAAAATTGAGAGGCACAGCCCCAATAATATAAATTAGACACCGTCCACCGCTGGGGATTTGCTATGGCAGCATCTTTCACTCCAAACCGGCTACAGTGGACGGAACTTCTAATATCCCGGCAAAGATCCGGAGTAACGAGTAGCCGAAATTGAAAAACGTGCCCCCGACCCGCTGATGAACAAAGTCGAACTGTAGGCGGTCTAAAGGACATCCTAATGGTGTTCGACTCTCAGCGGGTAAGGCTTGAAGTTATCCTCTGGCTTTGGAGTTGAACTATACATACAGAATAATAACTTACTTGATACGGGATCCGTTGCGAAACGGATAGGTGTTCTCTGCAAATTTCGGCAGAGAGACTTCTACCTCACGTCTTTGATCGCGCTAGCTCCCGCCGTACGTGAGATACAGGTGACATCCCACCTGGCCACGTAACGAAGAATATTAGCGCACCGTGTAACTGAACCTCCCTCACATGGCCTTCGTACCTACCAGTTAGGACCTCCATGTGAGATTACAAATAATGATTGGCCTACCTCAAGCGGACAACTCGTATCAAACAGCTTACAGAAGCTACACAAAAAATGTACGAGCCGATGAGATCCAGATAAGGAGACCACCGGTCCTTATCAAACCATATGATTACAGCCCCTCCGGTTTTTAACTCCAAGAGAGTATTCGAACCTATTCCACCCCAAAGAGCGATCCCAGGTGTAATTTTTGTCAAAGAAGGCAGGGTCGATTGTTATGAAATTATTATGTGACAAAAATTATACCATTTCAAAATATTTTTTTCAAACGAGCTTGCGTTGCAATTTCGTTAAAAGTATCACAAAAGACCCAAAATGCTTCACGCCGGCTTATCTAGGTAGTAATTCCTAGAAGGCTACAGGCTCCTTGCTTCGGAGGAACAAAAGCCTTCCTACCCCTCGGAGACCTACCCCTCTACACCCCCGCAATGCAAGTTCCGGAATGAACGGAATCGCCACGGATAGTATGAAAGTGACAGTCGGACAGGAGAGTATGAAAGTGACAGTCGGACGAACACGTCGCGACTTAATTAATAAATAAATAAACAATGTATTGAAACTGTGAAAAGTTAAGTGAATTGCCTCCTCGCGATGTATATTCCGCGGGGAGGGCTTAAGAAACAATTGGGTGAACAATAAAGTGTAAACTGTTAAAATTGTGAACATTAGAGACCTTTCTTCCGCGCCAAGCCGAAAGCGCGCCAAAATGGGCGCGCACGAAATATTGTGCGTCACACGCGTCTCCGCCACGAGAAGCCAAGAGCCGGGCCGGTCCACTTATGGTGTCGCCGCCCTCAGCCGCCTTCCATTCCGCAGAGAGAGGATAGACCGCCGCCCCCGTCAGAGAACGAGAGTGAGCCGTGGTCATCCTTCTCGTCGTGACCCAGCCGCCGCCCCGTCAGAGAACGAGAGAGCCGTGGCTGGTTCACCTCCATGTTTCTTCCCGCCCTTTGCGCAGGCTCGCCCTCTCGGCTGGAGCCGCGCTCGGCGAACGTCGCGCCGTTTGTTTTAGATATAGTTAGTTTTAAGCGTTGTTTAGGTTAATTAGTTTATAATTAGGTGGCCACCATAAGGATAGTTATATTTAGGGTAAGTCTTTTATTTTTAAATAAATTTATATGTTTAAAATTGACAAACCACGCTTTTATTTGCGCATTCCGGCTTGTCTACCTTTCCCAACTGACGGCATCGCTGGACCTCCCTTCTGGTGAGCTATTCTCCCGAGGACCCTGGAGCCGCTGATGCGCGAGAGGACTCGGCGAGGATCCGGAAGGTAGGTCAGGTACACGGCGATGAAATAGGCCGGAGCGTCGATAGGACGCCTTTGGATTGCCTTTTCCCCCGATCTTCGGTGATCGTTGATGCTCTTTTTCCCGCGCTTTATTTCTCTGCCTGTTCTGTTTGGGAGGAGGATGACAGGGCCATATTAATGAATGAAGAAAGAATGGTTAAGAAAGTACTTATATGTAAACGATGTAAATGGTACAAGAAATATAGGAAAACTGAGGATAATGTGGCAAGATAAAATCAATTGAATATTAAAAGTCGATCACGTGAGGAGTCAGAGAAATCAACGCGCGTGCATGACACAATGCACAAATTTTGAGGAAACGAGAGAAGTATGTTAGGAAAGTGCAATGTGGCAATCTATTATTTCTGCCTACCTCTTCGGAGAGACAACGTGATGGTTAGTTAATGAGTTTGTTTCATAATTTGATTGGATCTTTTATTTCATTGTAATACTATAATACTATAAAAAAAAATAGGTGCCTCCGCTCAATATTCAAGATCTATTGGCCCCAAACAGTTTTAAATGCCGTTCTCTGGACCATGGCAGGCGAAAAGCCAATAAGAGAACAAGTCGCTAGACGCAAATGGCTGTGGATCGGTCACACTCTGAGACGGAACCCAGCCTGCACCGCTCAGGGCGCACTAGACTGGTCCCCTATGGGGGGAAAGAGGAAGCGAGGCAGACCTAGAGCCACCTGGAGAAGAGCCGGGGTTAAAGCAGTAGGCCTCACTTGGGATGATATTAGGCATTAGGAAGGTTCATTGAGGCCTTATGTACCACGGAGGTGTGACAGGACAAGAAGAATAATACTGTATTGATGTTCTAAGGACTCAGAGGATGTGGTAGGGCCAAGTTTGACTGATTCCCTCCCTGGAATCTTTTTGTTACTGCACACAGTACAGTCTTTAGAACCTTTGTCCAGTTTCTCAGTGATGCATTTAAAAGAATTATAAAATAGACTGGTTCCCACCAGACGCCACCCAGGATAAAGAATCCTGGAGACGCCATTGAAGAAAAGCCAACTCCAATTAAATGGGACAAGGGTAGGAAGAAACAAAATCTTGTAAAAAAGAATAGTCACTGGAAGTGTTCAAGACAAAAGAAGCAGATCTTCTGCGTGTGGTTTAACCAGATTAACCCTTATCAGTCCATTATTTTTTGATATTGTTTGTCAGCCAACTCTAATTTAAATAATGTCAAAATATTTTTATTGACAGGTAATTACAAAAAAAATCATTAAAAATTCATTTGTAATGATTTATTCTTCAAATAAAAAACAACTTATAATAAAACATTGTGGACTACTTATGGTTTTGCATAGTATGGTACTTTTTAAACAATCTCCAGGATGGAGACCAGGTTTTCTGGGACAGATCCCACAAAAACACACTGTTTCCCGTTTTCCCCCTGGAATCTTTCTGTTACTGCACACAGTGCAGTCTTTAGAACCTTTGTCCAGTTTCGCAATGAAGTGGGGCTTGTACTCTAATCGCTCCTCTGGATGACGTATCACGCCAAGTTCCCGTCATTTTAGGTTATGTGAATTTGCAAGGATTATTTTATAGTAAAATAAAAACGGAAAACTGTCAAAATCTTATTGAAACGTGAAAACAAATGTTTTTTTAACGAATAATCACAAGAAAGTAAAGTTTTGCGTGCGAAAAGACACCGCGCGCGCAAGTCTTATCTTGTCGGCCGCCAGCCGACAACTGAGTTGTAGCGTACATTATTATTATTATTATTATTTTGTTGAAAAAACTTCTTATATCATTACAGCGCAAGCCAAATCGATGTAAAGGGTGAAAAAAAAGAATATCAAAGGAAATATACATAGAACCTTATGAATAGGAAAAGCTAGTTATTTGCTTGCTGCCTTTATCATAAGGGTATTTACGAATTCGGCATAATTGCATCCAAAGAGGTCTATCTCTTTTGCAACCTCATTTAAGAGACGAATCGCCTTCAATACAGGAGAACTTCGAAGGGCCTCTGTGCGGCAATTTGGGGCATAAAATAATATATGCCCCCTTGCTCTGCTATAACTATGGGGAACGTACAGATTTAGCTCTCTCAGTATTCCTGGATTGAAAATACCTCCGGATAACAGTTTAAAAAAATGCTTTCCCAGAAAGATCATTCGACGAGCTTCAAGAGTGTTGAAACCCAACACTCCTGAGAGAAACAGTGAGGGGTGCATAAAAGGATAACAGTCATACTCCCTGGGGTATAAATACCTTAAAAATCGTTTCTGGATCCATGTACGTTTCTGTACGTTACCGCTATATGTACCGTTTCGGTACATATAGCTATGTCGGCTGGCATTCGAAAAAAGGATTGGTAAGGGTTAAGGAGATGACCAGGGGAGACCTCTTCTTGTTGGTGCAGGCTGCGGAGAACAGAGAGGATTGGAGGTATTTTGTTTTAGTCAGGGTAGCTCCATGGATCATGACCCTCAGTAATGAGGAAAAAAACGAAGAAAGTAGAAAAAGCAAAACTATATTGATGCCGCATTATTTTTCGGATCATTAATATCTGAATGTCTGAATGAAGGTTATGTATTTTTTTAAGTTGTAACAAATGAAATACGCCCATTTGTGTGGCGGATGATGTCTGACAGTGTCTGCGGAGTTTTGGCCGGGAGCCAAATAGTCTCAGATCGACTGGGCCAAGAAGAGACGACGACATAATACAATATTCCATGTAAAATGTAAGTGCTACACATTTATCACGCATATTATTTGAACTTACATGAAAAGTTATGTAAGCTTTTACAAAAAAAGGATACTCATCCACATAGCAATACATTTTTATTCCTTTCTTTGATAGACGACCTTCGTGGCAGAGTGGTAAGAGCTCTGACTTCCATTCCGAAGGTCCCGGGTTCGATTCCCGGCGATGGCAGTGTGATTGTCACACTGTCTTTGGTCTGGTGTAGAATTCACGTGACAATAAAATGGCGATAGATTGGCTACCTATCACATGTCATGTGAATCATCAACATAATAGCTAAAAATAAAAAATGTATACAGTAATTGGGTTCAGACGACCTGTTGTATACAAGAAAAAAAAATAAAAAAAATATAAAAATGTAACCATCACGCCGTTTCCCCTAAATGAGTAAGCAAATAATGGAATGCCACACTATTGAGATTCCCCTACATTCATACACTGTAACACACACTCTCTTTAATTGTAAATAATGAAAACAAAATAAAATTGATACAAAACTAACTAACTAACCATCACGCCGTCTCCCCGAAGGGGCAGGCAGAAAGAATGGACTGCCACACTTAAACCGATGCGGCACTGCATCCTTCTCTTCCATCCACAGGATTTACACATTTCTATCCTGACATATTTCTCTCGGTTCCTCAACATTCATACATCGTGTCATGCACGCACGTCAATTTCTGACTCCTCACGTGACCAATATTCAAAATTTGATTTATTTTATGTGTCGTGTTTACTTCGGTCTTTCTCTATTTTTAGTTTCATTTACATTGTAAAGATGAACTTTTTTTATCATTCTTTCTTCATTCACTATTTCCATAATATGTCCAAACCGTCTTAATGATCCTTTCATTATTTTGTTCATAACACCATTATTCGCACAGCATTTACTTCTTATATTTTCATTCGACACTCTATCATACACAGAGTATTCACACATTCGTCTAAGAGATCTCATTTATACTGCATTTATTCTACTTTCATCTTTCTTTTGCCAGTTAACAATAATAATTAATAAGTGTATAAATGGAAACGTCTGTTTTCTAGAAGTTTTATTATATTTGATGGGAATTAATCATTTGATAATGCTTTAGCAAAGCAAAAAACTGTCATTCCCATAAAATTAAATAATACTTCTAGGATGTTTTCATTCATATGAATTATTTAATACGAAATTGATACAAATTTCTTTATTATTATATATTTAGTGTGCTTTCACTTGTGTTTAACGTCGACCAGTTTTGGCAGCTTGCTGCCATCTTCCGGTGGAAGTAGAAGGCCACCAGAAGATGGCAACAAGCTGCCGAAACCGGTAACGTTAAATACAAGTGGAAGCACAATAAATATATAATTATAAGTAATTATTTATTGTTTGTGGAATGGAATACCAAGTCGCGGGAGACTGAGGAAAACTTAGCATTGCAAAATTCATCAAATTTTAAAGGTCGGTCATGTTAGAAGTCAGAAGAATCGACGTGCGTGTATACCTCGCTGTATGAATGTAGAGGAAACTAGAGACGTGTGTCAGGATCAAGAAGTGAGGCGTCCATCGGCTTGATGGTATGTTCTTGTAATATATTTAATAAAGTAAGGTTATAATTATATGATAACGATGTAAATGGAACCAGAAATAGAGGAAGGCCGAGGAAAATGTGGCACGATCAAATAAATCAAATATTGAATGTCGGCCATGTGAGGAGTCAGAGAAATCCACGCGCGTGCATGACACGATGTTGAGGAATCGAGAGAAATATGTCAGGAAAGAAAAGTGTGGCAGTCCATTCTTTCTGCCTACCCTTTCGGAGAGACGGCGTGATGGTTAGTAAGTTAGTTTAGGTTATATTATATTAAGACATGACAGAAAATTCTACGATTCAAATATGTAAATTGAGGTTAGTATTAGGTTAACGTGAGTTATGCGATGATTGAATATTGTTAGGTTAGGTGTTGATTTGACCCATTTTGATAAATAAAATATCATTTGGCTGGTAATACACACACAAATAACACCATTATAAATTGTCTGCAAAACCTAAATAAATCATTAATAACATATATAATATCGATACACCATTTCAAATGTTTGAAATCAGAACATGTTCATTTGTTTCATGTTGACACAACGGATATACAGTCACCATAGATAGAAAGAAGTAGAAAAAACTGTTAAAATAAGAGTAATATAATAGAGTACAGTGCTTCAAACAGGGGTATGCGTATCATTCAACTAGGTGGGGGACAAGAAGTGAGGGGTAAAAGCGAGCACTAGGTGAGACAGCGTGAGAATGCAAGAAAGAGAAGGAAAGACACAGAAGTATATTATAGATAGATTGTGTATCTATTAGCAAACCATGCACAACTAAGACATAACGGTGGTCAATGGCCACAAACAAATTTTCCTTCTTAATTAGAATCAAACCAAATAAAATTTGCACACAATTTCAAATCAACGTCACCATTTCAAAGCGTTTGGTTATATATCACATTCTTAAGGCGGCTTAGTAGATTCAAATATCAAAATGTATATTTAAATATATTATTTAAACAGCATATTTAAAAGAAAAAAGTAAGGTTAGAACTGCAGTTTTTTCTCTTAAATAGATATACATTTTAATATTGAGGTTCGCAACCCATCACACCGCATCTCCCGCGGGGCGAAAAGAGAAGGATGGAGTGCCGCATCGGTTAAAATGTGACAGTCTATAATTTCTGCCTACCCTTACGGGGAGACGGCGTGATGGTTAGTTAGTTAGTTTTTTAAATATTTTATTTATATACGTAAAACATAAAAGATAATCTGAATGTCAAATTATAAAACCATTATAGAATTTGATATATAAACAATTAACTTTATAACACTGTTAAATTTGAATTATGTGCTTTTTTGTTTTTTATAAAAATGATAACTTGAGGTTAGTAAAACATAATTTAATTTCTAAACATTATTATATAAAAAAACATTATATTTTCACAATGCTTGTTGGCACTTTTCACAAACTGTTTTGGGATACAGATGTCCTTCCTCATTGTATAAATTAATATATAATTTTAAAATTTCTACACTGAGGATGAAATCTTTGGCTTAAAAGTGTTTGCATTTGTTTAACATGCAAAAAAGTGGTGTGAAAAAACAATGTTTTATTTTTTAATTATTCAAATGTGAATTCACAACACAAAGTGATAGAATAAGTTATTCCATGTTTATTGTTTCTTGGACAACGGTATAAAACTCCATAATAAATATTAGTGAAAACATCTGTTTTCAAGAAGTTTTATTGTATTTAAAACAAGTCGTTGACAAGAAATAAAATAAAACATCTAGAAAACAGATGTTTACATTAGGGTTAATTATTTTTGTATTTTAAAGGTTATTTTTTATAGCTTTGATACGGTGAAAGAAAACTTTTTGACACAAGAAAATAATAATTGTTAATATATATAAAGTTGACCAATTCATATGTCAATACTGAAACCTTTTCACCATTGCACGATAACATCTTCACATATTAAAAATGTATAAATGTATTTAAACATCTGAAAATGTCAACATGGCTTGGTGAAAAGGCTTTAAAATGAATAGAAATTGTTAGAAGAACTAAAAAAACAGCTGTTCATTTATTTATCAAATAATTTTGTTATTTGAAATTTCATACTAGAAGTTCATTGTAAATAATAAAAAAAAAATGTAAAAGATATTTTTAAAATGCATATTAAGTTAAAATCCACTGTGTCTTTGACCGGTTTTGGCAGCTCGTCGCCACCTTCTAGTATGAAGATACCAGATACCAGACCAAAGACACAATCATTACTGTATTTTAACCAAATATGCCTATTGGTGGCGATGAGGTTCGCAATCCATCACACCGTGTCTCCCGTAGGGGCAAAAAGAGAAGGATGGAGTGCCGCATCGGTTAAAGTGTGGCAGTCCATTTTTTCTGCCTACTCCTTCGGAGAGACCGCGTGATGGTTAGTGAGTTAGTATCCATTTAAAAAAAAAAATCCATTATTTTTTGTACGTTTATTGTTACTTTGAATGGTGTGTAAAAGCGTAATAGAGGTGAATTTGTAACTGAAATAAAAAAAACATTTTATTAAAAAATTTTAAATACTGCAAAAAAATTGGCTAAGATTATTTTAAATAGTCCATTGTTTTGGCTGAAACACTATGATACCTTAACATTTTAAACTGTTAAATTAAATAACTTTGTTTTTGTATCAGAATTGTATTTTATTTTACGCGACAGCTGTTTCATCAACTTATGTTGATATTTTGTAACACCTGATGATGTCGACATAGGTTGATGAAACAGCTGTCGCGTAAAATAAAATACAATTTAACAGTTTAGATTATTTTACTGAAAAAAAATGGTTATATTGTGAGGATACCCCAATTACGAAATATTTATTAGAACAGAAATACCAAATAATACTGTAAGCACAAAACATAAACTTTTTTTTTCAGTAAAATGAATTTTTGTAGTATTTTAAAACTCAACCACACCTATTTCGGTTCTACACGCCCGCCAAAATAACTAAAATTAACAAGAATGAAGATATATTAATTTAGTTTTAATTTTTATTATAAAAGTTTATCATAAAATCATTTTAGATTTGAATTAAAATGTTTTTTTATCTAACTTTATAATACAATACTAATTAAAATAAAACTTTTAAAAATATTTTTATAAAAGTATAAAAAAATAACATATAATATATTAATTAACTGTTTAATATGGAACACTGTTTTATCACAATTTATTTATTTTAATTCTATGAAATTGTCACGACAGCTGTTTCGCCAACCAATGATGCCAACATTGGTTGGCGAAACAGCTGCCATGACAAATTCATAATAATTATTAATTCTTGAATTTGCAGGGACAGCTGTTATGCCAACTAATGTTGGCATCATCAGGTGTTACAATCAATCAGTTAATTGTAACATCTGATGAGGCCAACATTGGTTGGCGGGACAGCTGTCGCGACAATTTAATAGGATTTTAATAAATAAAAGGTGATATTATAACAGTGCTCCAAATTAAACATTTAATAATGTTGAAGTATCATAGTGTGCACCGCCAAAACAATGGATTGTCTAATCATATTTCCAAACAACTTGTCACATGTACAAGTTAAATAAATAAAATAATAAATGGCTCAAGAGTTAAACTAAGGAAATGTCTATTTATTTCATTTATCTTTGAACCAAGTACATATTTGAATCAAATATATTCGAGTTAAATGAAAATTGTATATTAAAACCAACTATATTTGAACTAAATATGTATTTGAACCAAGTTTATATTTGAACCAAGTAGGTATATATTATATTTGAACCAAGAATATACGAGTATTTGAACCAAATATGTATTTGATTGAAAATTATATATTTGAACCAAAGATTTGATTTAAAATTATATACTTAAACCGAAGATTTGATTGAAAATTGTGTATTTGAACCAAATACAGATATTTTTAAACCAAGTACATATTCGAAACCAAAGATGTCAGCAGAATAGAATAAGACATTTTAAAATACTGAGTGAAACATTTCACTCCCTTATAATATCATAAAGCTTCCATAAAACATATATTTTCCTAACAAATATGAAATTAATCGTTTGTTTTCTGGACGTTTTATTATATTTTATGTGAATGACATGTTTCGCCTGTCTAAGGCATTATCAAATGTGACAACTAGTATAAAACAGACGTTTTCATTTGTATTAATTATTTAATATGGAGTTTTATATCACTGTTTAAACTAGAATAAGTGACCAAATAAATTTATTATAATGTATATCGCACCGTGAGTGTAAAACCGAAACAAGTGCAAATATACAGTTTGGAGATATGGGAGTTTAAAGACTTCATATTGCTTGGAAAAACTGTTTTTTTTTAAATAAACCAATGATTTTCAGTTTAAAGTAATATACCTATAAACCGAAAATCATTGGTTAATTTAAAAAAAAACAGTTTTTCCAAGCAATATGAAGTCTTTAAACTCCCATATCTCCAAACTGTATATTTGCACTTGTTTCGGTTTTACACTCACGGTGCGATATACATGATAATAAATTTAAAATATCCTCTTCTGCTTCCAGATGTTACTATTAATTTCAGAGAGAGGATATATAATGAACGAAAATTAAAACATTTTGATTTGAAAATTCTTTTTATATTAATACGAATCTATTCTGTTCTCCGGTAACTGTAAAATTAGAGTATCGTAAGCAAATGTCTTTGGTACCTGAAAACATACACAAATATACAAATTAATAAATGAATAAACAATTAATCAAAGAAGAGAAAATAGGAAGACAAACACAGTAAAGTTGGAACAGAGAGATAGAAAAAAAACATTTAATATTGGGGGGAAACATCAAAGAAAAGGGTGTTTGAAAGTCAGATGTATATCCCGAAAATGTGTGATTTTTGTCATGATCCAAAATGATATTTGAGTATTTTAAACACAATTTAATATTATTATTGTTGATAAATATAATATAAATTCATAATATAAATTAATATGACAACAATAGTTATTGGAAACAAGAATTTATCAATGAAAGCGAAAACGGCCGTTCACAGTGGAGTTCTGGTCCCAACCCTAATGTATGGAAGCGAAAGATGAGAGCAGAACAAATGCAGTAGGCAGAGAGAATGGACGACCATACTATTCGATCCTGACACACGTCTCTAGTTTCCTCCATATTCATACAGCAAATCATACACGCACGTCGATTCTTCCGACTTTCAACATTAATCCGGTCATGCCAATGCAAGTTTTCCACGGTCTCCCACGACTTCGTACTCCATTCGCACCGTTAACATACACTTTAACATGTAAAAACTAACAAACTAACTAACCAGGACGCCGTCTCCCCGAAGGGGTAGGCAGAAAGAATGAACTGCTACACTTTTCTTTCCTGACATATTTCTCTGACTCCTCACATGGCCGACATTCCATATTTGATTTATTTGATCGTGCCACGTTTTCCTCCGTCTACCTCTATTTCTGGTTCCATTTACATCGTTAACATATATATTTTTAACCATTCTTTCTTCATTCATTCTTTCCATATGTCCAAACCATCTTCATGATCCTTTCATTATTTTGTTCATTACACCATCATTCGCACCGCATTCACGTCTTATATTTTCATTCTAAACTCTATCATACACAGAGTATCCACACATTCATCTAAGAGATCTCATTTCTACTGCATTTATTCTACTTTCATCCTTCCATCCATCCATGCTTCGCTTCCATACATAAGGTTGGTATATTTTTTAAATATTTTTTTTATATATTTTTAAACATGTATGATTTTCATAATACTTTTTTCAATGGTTCGATGTGCGTCATCATCTTAGAATACAAACAAGAATCACACATTTTCAGGAAATACAACTAAAACCAGAACACAGCGTTAATAAAAACAGGCATGCAATTTTTTAAAAACATTTAATGGCAGAATTGTACCATATAATACAGATTTTATTGATAAAAAAAAATATTTTTACGTACATAAGAACAAAAAAACAGTATTTTCCACTTATGCAAGTCAACACTGTTTTCTTTTTAGGCAAGACAAATGTTGTGTTTTCCACTTATGTAAGACAAAACACTGTGTTCTCCACTTACGTGGGACAATATAGTGTTTCAAACTGTGCTTTCTGCTTGTATAAGAAAAAACACTGTGTTTTACACTTGTGTAAGACAAAACACTGTTTTTTACACTTGTGTAAGACAAAACACTGTGTTCTTCACTTACGTGAGACAAAATAGTGTTCCCCCTTGTTTAATACAAAGCACTGGGATTTCTGTTTGTATAAAAAACACAGTGTTTTACACTTTTGTAAGACAGAACACTGTGTTTACCTCTTATGCAAGACAGATACAGTGTTTTCCACATATTTCAAACAAAATACCACATTTTACTTGCATAACACTTCTGTAATATAAAACACTGTGTTCTCCACTTGTGTAAGAAAAAAACACTGTGTTCTCCACTCATGTAAGATAAAACACTGTGTTCTTCACTTATCCAAGACAAATACCATGTTTTCACGTATGTAAGACAAAACACAATGTTTTCTTAAAAGAAGTGAAAAAAATTATTTGCATTTTTAATGATGATTTTTTTTGCTGTAGAATAAACCCTTTTTGTGTTTTATATGAGTGATTAAGTTATGAATGTTACAATAAGGATACGGAAGGTGGTTGTGCCCTCGTATACCTGAGTATCTGGTCCAGCCCTCGGGCGGGGAGAGACTGCGGTGGTCCAGGTGGCGGGGGGACTTGGAGCGGGAGCGCTGCACGTGGCCCCCGTGCATGGCCTGCGGGGGGTCCGCGGGGGCCGCCGAGTGAGACCGCTGCCCCAACATGGCCCCGTTCTGCGCAACAAATTATCAACACATTAGTAAAAAATGGTAAGTAACATTAGGTTAGGTTCTCTCTAAAAATAATCGCTGACAGTACCAAGATGATCATTTTAACTAACTAACCATCACGCTGTTTCCACAGAGAAGTAGTCTAACAGGATGGAACGCCTTATTGCTCTGTCCTGCTATACCCCTCAAGCTTCTTTTACATTCATTCATCGTAACATGCATGCTTGTCGAATTTTCCGACTTCGAGTATGGCCGCATTTTAGTATCCGATGCGTCTCTTTCACTTTATGGGCTCTAAATTATTTTAAATAGTATAAATAAATTAAAACTAACTAATTAACCATCACGCCGTAGTTCCGAAGGGGTAAGCAGAAAGAATGGACTGCCACACTATTCTTAGGGCGAAAAGAGAAGGATGGAGTGCCGCATCGGTTAAAGTGTGGCAGTCTGTTCTTTCTGCCTACCCCTTCGAGAGAGACAGCGTAATGGTGAGTTTTGAATAAAGAAATATTAAGTATACGTTAATGATGTAAATGGAACAACAAATAGAGAAAGACAGAGCAAAACATGGCACAATCAAATAAATCAATTATTAAATGTCGACCAAGTGACGAGTCAGAGAAATCAATGTGCATATATGACACGATTTATGAATGGTGACGAAACGAGAGAAGTGTGTCAGGAGAGAACGGTGTGGCAGTCTATTCTTTCTACATACCCAATTAGGGAATCAGCGTGACCGTTAGTTAGTTAGTTAATAACAGTGTTTCAATATTATTACATTTAAATTAAATTATACAATTTTTTTTTAATCATATTACAAGCTCAGGGGCTGTCAACATAGATAGGCAAAACAGCTGTTGCACAAACTCGTTTGATTGTTAAAATTTATAACACTTTTATGATATCACAATTTTTTATTATTCACTTTTTGGGATTGTCGCGACAGCTGTTTTGCCAATTGATGTTGGCATCATCAGGTCTTACAAACAACTGTAACACCTGCTGATGAGTTGCAAGATAACGAGTTGTTTCCAACATCTGAAGATGCCAACATCGCTTGGCGAAACAGCTGTCGCGACAAATAATCAAAACCTTGATATCATAATAGTGTTATAAATTTTAACAGTTAATAATGTTGAAGTATCATAGTGTTTCAGCCAAAACAATGGACTAACTAAAAAACTAGCTAACGAACCATCACGCCAATTCTCTGGAGGGGTAGGCAGAGAGGATGGATCGCCACATTGTTCTATCCTGACATAACTATCGCGACTCTTCTACATTCACACATCGTGACATGCACGCTCGTTGATTTTTCCTACTTCGAACATGTCCGTCTTTCGGTAATTGTTTAATTTGGTCATGCTATGTCTTCCCAGACTTCTTTTTCCATTCATACTACTTGTATATATATTTTTAACTATTCATCCCTCATCCATTAGTTCCATATGTCCAAACAATCTTAGTAATGCTTTCTTAATTTTATTTATCACTATGGACTAAACTCATTAAAATAAATAGCGATATGTAATTACAGTATTCTTATTTTAAACGTTTTACACAGTTAGTTACTGTTTGAAATGGGGGTGTGGATTGTCACAATAGAGAGTACACCCACCCTTCTGTATCCGTGCGAGTAGGAGTTTGGTTTGGTATCCCGGTTCATGACGGCCGCCCTCTGCCGGCCCTGGGGGCTCATGTCCCGTCTGCTCCTGCGCCCAAACTCCAGCTCCATCTGAACAAGCAATAATTTATATTTCATCTTCAATAGTATACTTACAGCACAAGTGTCACAGTGATACTATAACATCAGGCATCCCTGCAATTTGCCAAAAAAATATAATAGATGAGACCCCATTTCAGATCTTCCCAACGAAGCTGGGAAGATCTGAAATGGGGTCTCTAGCTTGCTATTGACGCAAAGAAGAAGAAGAAGAAAGACTTTATTCTTACAATGATAAGTGAAGATGAAAATAATGAAAGAGTTTAAAAAAATAAAAATTAAACTAGTTAAATGTAAAACTTCATGTTAAATATTTAATTGATAAAAACATATTTTTTCTGGAAGTATTTTTTATTATATTTTATTAGAGTGACATGTTTTGTCTTGCTAGGGCACACTTAATAATGCCCAAGGCGACATATGTTACTGTTACTGTTATGTTAAACATGTTACTCTCATAAATTACAATAATTCTCATATAAAAAAGATGTTTGTTAACATTAAACAATAATAAAAATGTAAAGTATGTTTCATTCGATTTTCTACGAACGTACGAAATCTTCTGATATAAAAATATCTTTTATTTTATTTATAAGCTTTGTATTGGAATTTGAACACACATTAGCACAGTGGCAAATAGCATTGGAACGAATCCTAATTCCAAATTTCAAATCATGATTCCAAATTCTAAATCACAATTCCAAATTTCAAAAATCCATATTTTACTGGTGGCATTGTGACTATTTAAAGAGATTATTGTTCCTCAGTGTTTCCGTTAGTAATTAATGCCGTACCACTTCAGCAGGTGGTGGGCTGGAGCTGGACCCCAGGCTGGAGATGCTGGCCCCATCGGCCACGACGCGCTGGACACGCGAGCGGCGGTGCGCGTGCGGCCTCGCGCAGCGTCCGCCCGCACAGCACTCCAGCTCGCACTCCGACGTGGTGTCCGAGTCCGAGAGTCTGCTGGTGGAGGTGGACGGGGGGGACAGGTGGTCTGTGGGCGTAAGTGCTGGCTCCGCGTCCATGTCACAAGGATCCGAGCGGTAGCGCTGGAACAATAAAAAAACCATTTTTTTAAATTCTGTAAAGAGCCTATATTTCAAAGTATAGAAAAAAATCTAATTTTACAACAAATATTTAGAATTGGTAATGATTTTTTTTATTGTTTCTTTAACAATGATTTCAAACTCCTTATTTCATAATTAACCCTTATCAGATGCTTATTTTTGTATATTTTATTCTACCAATATTTAATTGCCCTACCTGCGGGTAACTTTCTGAGAGATAAGCTAAAATAATCACCATTTTAGCAATTTTATTTAATTAACTATTAACTGTTTATAAATAGGTGCCTTCGCTCAATATTCAAGATCTGTTGGCCCCAAACAGTGTCAAATGCCGTCTGGACAATGGCAGGCGAAAAGCCAATTAGAGAACAAGTCACTAGATGCAAATGGCAGTGGATCGGTCACAATCTGAGAAGGAACCCAGCCTGCATCACTCAGGGCCCACTAGACTGGTCCCCTATGGGGGGACGACCTTCGTGGCAGAGTGGTTACGATCTCTGACTTCCATGCCGAAGGTCCTGGGTTCGATTCCCGGCGATGGCAGTGTGATTGTCACACTGTCTTTGGTCTGGTGTAGAATTCACGTGACAATAAAATGGCGATAGATTGGCTACCTATCACATGTCACAAGAATCAATATAATAGCTAAAATATAAAAAAAATGTATACAGTAATTGGGTCGAAACGACCTGTTGTGTACATAAAAAAAAAAAAAAAAAAAAAAAAAAAAAAAAAAAAAAAAAAAAAAAAAAAAAAAGAGAAAGAGAGGCAGACCTAGAGCCACCTGGAGAAGAGCCCTGCAGGACGAGGTTAAAGCAGCAGTTATAACTTGGGATGATGTTAGGCATCAGGCATGCGATAGAGTCGGATGGAGAAAGTTATTTTTTTCTCATTAGTACATATTCACTTTGTACCTTTTTGGGCTAAATTTACTGTGTTTTTGTTGATATATCAATACATTCAGAAGACACGAAGATAAAAGGATAAGAAAAACATGAAACAGAATTTTGCAATCGAATACATATACTTTAAACCTTTACGAAGAGATTTGTGTACAATGTTCATACAAAGTCGAAACGGCCCAATGGGTAGAACTACCCTTCCCACTGTTAAGCACGAGTCGACCGAATGGGGAGATCTACCTTTCCCGCGTATAGTGTATTAATATTAAAATGCATTTTTACATCATTGTTCAAGAAACAATAAATGCAACATTATTTATGATATTTCTTTAAGTTTATAAAAGAATTATAATATTTATAAAATTTACAAATAAAGGCAAGTCTAGCATTGCTAGTGTACAGTCAAATAACTAAGCAATGTTAAGACTTTATCCAAAAAGCCTAAAGGCGAGACATGTCCCTCTTTTCAATGCTATTAAGGCTGAATACTTTCCAATATTTGGATGATTTTCTTTTAGAATAATGTTTCATCAATACATGTAAAATATAAATCTATCAAGCGATTCAGTAGCTTGATTTTTCTTCCAGCATCACCAGAGGGAGATGGGTTCAGTTGTTCAGAAAATGAGGTAACTAGATATGGTTTAAACGAGACATTAGCGGGTATGCTTGTGTACTGACCCCCTGGTCCTCGTGCGTGGTGAGGTAGTACCATTCAGGCTCGTCGTTGAGTGGTGCCTGGCTCAACTCTAGGAGCACCTCTCCAAGGAAGTCGTTGGGTCCGTAACGGTTTAGGTCCCACACCGTTATCTGGAACAAGACAAAAGGATTTTATAACAAAGGATCTTTCGGAAGATGGAACAGTTTTACCTGTAATCAATAGATGCCTTAAACATTTTGCTGTTTGTAATGTCTTTTGAGTTAATAAACTAATTTGATTTAATTTGAGTTGTGTCAAGGACTCTTCTAACAAAGCACCATCTATGGCTGGTAGCTGTAACATGAACTGACAGCGCTTGCATTCAACAAGGGATATTTATTTACTTATTTATTTTATCTAATTAATATTTCGCCTTCTCCATAAAGTGATAGGCAGAAAGACTGCTACATTTATCTTTCCTGACATAATTCTCTCGCTTCCTCAATATTCGAACATCGTGTCATGCACGCACGTTGATTTCTCCGACTCCTCGCGTGGCCAACATTCGATACTTGATTTATTTGATCGAACCGCGTTTTCCTCGGTCTTCCTCTATTTCTAGTTCCATTTACATAGTTAACTTTCATTATATTATTCATAACACTTTCAATCACACTGCATTCACTTCATATTTCCATTCTACACTATCATTCAAAGATTTTCCACTTCAAGTGATTTCATTTTAACTGCATTCATTCTACTTTCATCCTTCTTTTGCCAGTTCCTTTCTTCGCTTCCATACATAAAGGTCGGTACAAGAACACCATGCCATTTTAACTTTTATAGATAGGCTATTTGCGATGACAACTTTAAGTGCACCATTCACTTTGCAGCCTGCCCCAACCCTTCTTTCAATATCCCTCTCCACTCGCCCATTCTTTGTAAATATACTACCTAAATATACAAACTCATCTATTTTTTTTTTTTTAAAAGATTTTACAAACATATTAAATGTTTAAGACATCTATTTGATAACAGAAAAAATACTAGGAACGCGTGAGAGATGGTTTTACATTAGAAAGACAAGATACTCTTTTAAGTCAAGAGTATGTGTCTTCTGATCATACTTTCACTAATATGAAAGGCATCGATCTCCAAGGAGATCGTGTGCAGCAGATTGCTCTTCCCACCGGTGTCACCAGTAGCATGTTGGTTCTGGCAGCTGGTAGGTAAAACAATCTATGCTGTCACTGTCGGAGATATCTATCAGGAACAAAAAGACTAACACCCTCCAGCACGGTCGAATTTTCACAATATCCCCTGATTTATTTAAATAAATGGCTTATGAGAAACCCCATCTCTTCGAAGCTGCAGAGAGTTGGTCCACAACATTCTCAAAAGAAATGTCGTAGGATAGAGACACGGATAGCTACCATACTGAAAATAGACATGAATTCTGTGTCACAGATATTCAGATCTATTTAAACAAGAAGTGAATGTATTGGAAACGATGAAAGTAGGATAAATGCCGTAGAAAAGAGTTCACTGGGAATAAAGTGCGGGAAAACGATATATGATAGAATACCAAATGACGAAATAAGGTAGAAATGTAAGGCAGATGATTGCATCATAAGTAAAATTAAAAAAGATTCTTGAAATGGTTTGGACATATTTATGGAACGAATGGACGAGAGAAGAATGGTTAAAATGTTGTATATACAAGCAGTGTGAGTGGAAAGAGAACCCGTGGAAGACTCAGTAAAGCAAGGCATGACCAAATGAATCAAATACTGAAATCGGCCACATTCGAAGTCAGAAAAATAGATGAGCGTGTATGTTTTGATGTATGAATGAAGAGGAAGCTAGAGAGGTATGTTAGAACAGAGCAGTATGGTGATCTATCCACTCTGCCTATTGCTCCGGAGAAACGGCATGATGGTTAGTTAGTTAGGCAGCAGCAGCAGCAAGACTCATTAAAGGCATTCCAAAAAAGTCCCATATAACACAACATCTCAAAGAACTTCACTGGCTTAAAAGTCCAGAAAGAATCCAGTATAAACTCTGCTGGACAGTCATCAAAGCGCTACATGGAATGGCACCGAGTTATATATCTGAACTCTGTATAACGGACAGCCTAAATTCAAGGAAATCCACACTTCGCTCGGCGAACTCCTCAGCAATAGGAAGATTAGTTGAGCCGAAGCGTTGCCCCAGTACAAATTTCGGGGTCCGAGCGTTCGCGGTAGCCAGTCCATCAGCTTGGAACAATCTCCCTTCACACCTTAGATGCATAAATGATCCGACAGATTTCAGATCTAAATTGAAAACCCATGTTTTTCATATTTCATACCCAATTAAAACATTTATACTTTGTTCTACTATACTTTTAAACCGATCGCTTTTTAAGCGATCACATTTAGATTTTTAGATTTAAAACACGTCTTAATGCGCCCTTGAGGTGATTACATCACAAAAACGGCACTATAAAAGTTAGCATATTATTATTATTATTATTATTAGTAATGTATTTATACCTCGAGTAGCCGCTGCTTGAGGTCCGCCCTCCTGACGCCGGAGTAGACGAACGTCTGGTCCCAGCGAGGGTCGTTGGTGTTAGCCAGGGTCTTGGTGCGGCGCTTGGCCCTGTCGCTGCGGTCCGGCAGCAGCAGCAGCTTGGCGTAGGGGCAGCGGGCGCCGCCTCCCGTCCGGGGGCTCAGCCCAGCCCCACACACCACGCTCACCACCAGCTGCAGGACCAGGGGGTCCAGGCACAGCTTCACCTGGGGACAGATCATACTAAATATTCTATTCATCATCATTATTCCAACTTCCAGAATGTGTATTTTATAATTTTCCTTTTGAACCTCCCTGTAATATCTCGGAAGCGAAGTAACCAGCTCTAATGACCTCCCCAGAGAAGTAAGGTCACAGGTATATAAGGCTGCAGCGGTTGCAGGCTGCCTGAAAGATGTCATATGGAGAAACAAGGACATGAGGACTGACAGCAAGGTGCACATTTATAAGACATGTGTGACCAATCCTCACATATGGCATTGAATCGAGGGCAGACACTGTCAAGACAAAGAGCATGCTCAGGACAACCGAGATGAAAACACTCCGCGCTATAGCTGGCAAAACCCTACGTGATCGAGTTAGGAATACAGCAATCCGAGAAATCTGCGAGGTCGAAGATGTGGTCAGATGGGGACGTCAAAGACGGCGATACCGCATCAACACATAGAAAGGATGAGCTCAAATAGAATACCATACATAGCTCTCCATGGAACGCAAAACGGACAACGCCGACCAGGAAGACCCCCGAAACGGTGGAGAGAAAGCTGGAGTTCAGCGTCTCAAGAGGACCCGCCTGAAATAACAGACTCCTTAGTCTACCAAAAGTGAAGAAGAAGAAGAACCTGCCTGTGAATACTGCCCCAACTGTGGGGCCATTGAATACACGGTCAGATAGCATATGGCCCCATGCTTGGGGCTTATTTATAATTTCTCCAATATTTTCAGATAATGCAAAAAATTTGGACTACCAGCGACATCTATTGGTATACACAAAATTAAATATTGTATCGGCTAGTTACACGTTTTACAAAATGAAAAAATAACTAACCATCTCCGGAGTGGTAGGCGGAACGAATGGACTGCCACACAGTTCATATCCTGGCAAAATTCTCTTGATCCTCTACATTCATACATCGTGTCACGCAGGCATGTTGATTTTTACGACTCCTCACGCGGCCGAAATTTAATATTTGATTGATTTGATCATGCCACGATCACGTCTTCACTCATTCTTTCCATTTGTCATTTGTCCCTTTCATTATTTTGTTCATAACACTTTCATTTGCAAGGCATTCACTTCTTATATTTGCATTTGACAATCTATAATATATAGATTTACTGCACATTCGTTTTAGAGATCTCATTTCTACTGCATTTATTCTACTTTTTCCAGTTCCATGCTTCACTTCCATACATAAGGGTCAGCACAAGAACGCCATTGTGCACTGCCATCTTGAAAAAAATTAACTAACTATCACGCCGTCTCCGAAGGGGTAGACCGAAAGAATGGACTGCCACACTTTAACCGAAGTGGCACTCCATCTTCTCTTTTCGCCCCCACGGGAGACGCGGTGTGATGGGTTGCAAACCTCATTGCCACATTGAAAAAAAAATTGTTTCATAAAATGTGCAGGGAAAACGAAATATGATAGAATACTGAACGACAAAATAAGGAAGAAATTTAAGGCACATTATTGCATCATAAGTTTGGACATATGGAACAAATGGAAAAGAGAAGAATGGTTAAAATGTTGTATACAAGCAGTGTGAGTAAAAAGAGAAGTCGTGGAAGACCAAGGAAAGCATGGCATGACGAAATTAATCAATTACTAAAAGGCGGCCACATTCGAAGTCGGAATAATCGACGAACGTGCATGTTACGATGCATGAAAGCGGAGGAAGCCCGATAGATATGCCAGGACAGAGCATTGTGGCGATCCATCCTCTCTGCCTACCCCTCCGGAGAAATGGCGTGATGGTTAGTTATTTAGTTTTGGAAATCACTTCTGTAAAGGCTTCTCTATCTTGCGCTGCTCAGGTTCTTCGAGGTCCTTATTCTGGTCCAGTATTTAATGTTGCGTGTCCATGCCTTCAGCCAGGACAATATCGTCCTTACATCTTGCCTAGTATCATAAGTTGAAGGATCTCAAATGTCTCTAGGCAAGATGTGGCCCAGATAGAATTTTTTATGGACATTGTTGCATTTCAACATGTATCTGCTGCAATGAGCTCTTCTTGGGGCTTGTGAATGACTAATTATATCTGTCCACTATTTTTTAACCTCGGTCAATCTTCTCGACCGGACATTGCCGTTTCGTGAAGTCACTTGCCCCTTTGAGGGGGTGCCGGTTATCTTGCTGGGGGGAGGGGACACTGATCCGCAATGCCGGACCTCGTCCTCCTGCTTAGTTCAATTGCATTATTTTTCTTCTCTTAAATATATGTAGCATAAACTTCCTATGTTACCTTCTCTAGTCCACATATTAAATAAATTTCCTTATTCCCCCATCCTGCATTTGGTCTCCTCCCTCCCTCCTGTGCCTCCTGCTGTGCATTATTTCTTTTTTATTCTTTCTCTAACATATGTTATTTATGTATCAATTGTGTATTTTCTTTTGCTGTTGTATTGCTATGTGTGTACGGCGGGACATTGAGGGAGAGTAGCGTAGCTTAAATGTGGTCTGGGTCCCCCTTGGTTGCAAATATATACATATTATTATTATTATTTTTTAACGTAAGTCCCGCATGGACGGGGGACGGACCTAGGGAGCGCACGAGTGAAGCTGACGAAAGGAAAGCTGCCAGTAGGAAGAGCAATTCGGACGCTGAATCTAATCATCTCGGATTTGGACATTTTCAGTGTCAGTGAGGCAGTATTCATAAAAAAAATATTGCATACTCTGGAAAGAGTACTGCCTCACTGACGTCGACATATTCGGATTCCTTCTGATATGTATGATTTTTTTGGTCTCAAGTTGTTTTGTTTTTTTATCATTATAATACTGTTTTGTGTCCAAATGAGTCGCCTAAATGTTTTATCGTTTGTTATGTCTCATTTGTAAATGTATAAATAAATAAATAAATAAAAAAAAGGCGCCGCTTCGCCTATAACAGCTTCGGGTAAGCGGAGGGAGCCCTCTATGGCTCGGCCATACTATTTTATCTGTCCACGGTATATGAAGCATTTACCTCTCGAGTAGTAAGATTTTAATGACATTTTCTAAACATAATTTTTTTCAATGTGGCGATGAGGTTTGCAAACACCGCGTCTCCCGCGGGGGCGAAAAGAGAAGGATGGAGTGTCGTAACAAATTGTGAAACTTATAATATTCTTCTACAAGTGCCTGTCGGGTCCCCCCAACGTTGGCGATCACCTCGGCGAACCTGTCCCTGTCCTGCGCCGCTCGGAACAGCTCCTCCACACTTCGGATGCCGATCCACTCCCTCACGTTTCGCAGCCAGGACATTTGTCTCATACCAGGCCCTCGGAGTCCCTCAATTATTCCCTCCAATATCAGTTGGAGAAGATGGTACTTTCCTCACGCAGTATATGACCCAGATGTGAAATCTTTCCAACCTTGATAGTTGATAACAGTTCCCTGTCAGCTCTAGCTCGCCTCAGGACTTCTAACAATGTCTGTCCAGGGAACTCTGAGCATTCGGCGATGGAGCCACATTTCAAATGCTTCCAGTCTATTCATTGAGTTAACTTTCAAGGTCCACGTTTCACATCCATACAATAAAACAGACCACACATAGCATTTGATCATTCTTTAACGGAGTTTCAAGTTTATGTTATCATTGCAGAAGAGTGATTTCATTTTTTAATTTTGAAACACTTTGATAAGTGTTTCAAAATTAAAACATTCAATAATTACAGGTGTAATGTTAGGTTAGGCTTGATGATAGCGGTGTTTACCTGCAGCCTGCCGCCCACGTTGGGGTTGGCGGCGCCCGCGAGCCTTGGCTGACGAAGGCGGTGGCCCGAGTGCACGTCAGGCGAGCCCGGGGAAGTCACCAGCACCGACGGCTTGTCTGCCACGCCTGCTCCGTCCGTGTACACATCTGCGGAAGAGAAAATCCATTAATTTCTTGAGAACCCTCTACCTAACAGAGAACAGAGTATAACCTATAAGTTATCTATGAATCTTTCTTCTTTACTCTCTTCCAGATCATCCTCTTAACTTGTCCTAGGCTAATTGTTTACTGTTACTGTTTTAAAATGTTCCTAGATTTAAGTAACTTATCTGTATTATGAATAATGTATTGGAATTAATTCCGTCAACTACAAAATAAATAAATAAATAAATAAACCCTTGGCTGTGTCCAACAGTATTTCAACCCCCTTGAACTGAAGAGGAAACATTTATTAAAACTAATTCAGGGCTCAATTGAGAAACCTTATGTTCTGGAACAATTTGCTCCTGATGTCTACCTGCGACAAAGCCGACATCAATTGAAGACTGGTTATTACAAAGGTGCCAATCGCTTTATACATAAAGCAGATAAAAAATCAAAAACTGTTTTTATTCCATATGTGAGGGTATTATTTGCAAAAGTGAGATATGATTTGGGTCTTATTCATAATACATTTGCACACAATTTTTATTGATTTTCAGTTTCAAATTCGGCTTCATTCTGAAGAATTTTGCTATTAAAATATAGGGTTCGTTGCAAACATGGCAACCTCCACTTGAGTGTTGCAAAGCTGGCAACACTCCAAAATGAAATTCATTATTTTACTTTAATTATCAACATAATGATGATTATTTCATGGCTGATTACTTTTAAAATACTAACTGGTTGTGATAAAAAAAAAAATATCGTAAAAAAGCGCATTTTATTAGCGTATCGGTTTTTTGCGATTTACTCAAAACATCTAATGATGGAGTTTGCCAGGTTTGCAAATAATACCCTCATGTCATGTACGGCTTCCGGTAAGCGGTGGGTAACCTTCTCCATCTTTATTTAACTGTATGTTTGTTTATTTATATATGTATATATTACCCTACAATAAATAAATAAAGAAATCCCTTTTGCTTTATCTCTAATGTTGCATTTTCTAGTTGAAGTAAGACCCGCATGGATGGGGGGCTTACTTTAAATAAATATAATAAATAAATAAAAATCTATTACAAAAAGGCGGCCACATTCGAAGTCCGAATAATCAACGTGCGTGCATGGTACGATGTACGAATGTAGAGGAAGCCCGAGAGGTATGCCAGGACAGAGCATTGTGGCGATCCATCCTTTCTGCCTACCCCTCCGGAGAAATGGCGTGATGGTTAGGTAGTTAGTCAGTTAATAAATGTAGGTTCTGCATGCTTTGAAATAAAATATTCCATGCTGTCGAAGACACAGCAACAACAAATCATCACACCGTTTCCGGAAGGGTAGTCAAAGAAAATGGACTGCCACACTACTCTATCTTAATATACCTCTCTAGATTTCTCCACATGCATACAGCAAGTCATACACGCACACCAATTCTTCTGACTTCTAACATGGCCGAACATTGAAATTTGATTAATTTGATCATGCCAAGTTTTCCTCGGTCTCCCACGACCCAGTACTCCATTTACATCATTAACGTATACTTTCATATCCATTATTTCTTCATCCATGCGTTTGGATTAATTTGGTCATACCATGTTTACCTTGGTATTCCTCGACTCCATACTCCAATCACATTGTTTATGTGCACTTAACTTAAATTAATCATTCTTTCTTTTGTGTCATGATGAATGAATTATGAAAAGATCACTGCACATATCCAAACCAATGCATTGATCTTTTCATAATTGATAATACTTTCTTCCACTCTACATTCCTTCCTGATATCAATATTTGAAACTGCCGAACATCGTTTTAACACATATATGTCTAAGGGATCTCATCTCTACTGCATTTATTCTGCTCTCATCCTTCTTATGTCAGTTTCATGTTTCTCTTCCATGCATAGGTGATGGAACCAGAACCATTTTGGATAACCATTTTTACTTTGATAAATTATGGTTTTTAACCTCTAGACGCTCAGTGGTCCCGTATGGGACCGCGGATTTGCGTCGTTCAATGCCCAACGGTCCCCTACAGGACCGGTGATTATGGTGCATTTTAATATCGGATTACACTGATTTATGACAATAGTATTCAAAATATGAATATTAGCTAACGTAAATATTGTCTTTGAGATGGGTAATATTAGTGTTTATACCTGTATTACAGGGTCCACTCTTGGGATATGCGTTGTTTTATTACGGTCCGCCTAATAAAATACACATTCTATATCAGGGCCTAAAATAGGTCTATGAATAGACAAATGTTTTAAAATTTGGCATACGTAATTTTTTTTAAATATAATGTTTTTATTCTTGAACTTTAATATGTAATTATAAATGTGAAAAATTACAAATAAGACTTTTGTAAATTATAAGCAATCATTTATTTTAATAGTGTATTTTATTTTAGACGAATGCGTGGATACTCTGTGTATGATAAAGTGTCGGAAAAAAAAAACTAAATAACTAACCATCACGCCGTCTCCCCGAAGGGGTAGGCAGAAAGACTGGCCTTCCACGTTTTTCTTCCCAGACATATTTCTCTCGCTTCCTCAACATTCATACAACGTGTCATGCACGCGCGTCGATTTCTCTGGCTCCTCACGTGACCGACATTCAATATTTGATTGATTTGATCGTGTCACGTTTTCCTCGGTCTTCCACTATTTCTAGTTCCATTTACATCGTTAACATATATTTTTTTACCATTCTTTCTTCATTCATTCTTTCCATGTGTCTAAACCTTCTTAACGACCGTTTCATTATTTTGTTCATAACACTTTCATTTGCACCGCATTCACTTCTTATATTTGCATTTAACACTCTATCATATACAGATTTTACACACATTAGTCTTAGAGATCTCACTTCAACTGCATTTATTCTGTTTCCTCAACATTCATACACCGTGTCATGCACGCAGTTCAATTTCTCCGAATCCTCACGTGGCTAAAATTTAATATTTTATTTATTTGATCGCACCACGTTTTCCTTGGTCTTTTATATGTATTGTTTCGTTTACATTGTTAACATTTTCATAATTCTTTCTTCATTCATTATTTCCACGTGTCCAAGCCTTCTTAATGACCCTTTAATTATTTTACAATTAATATGTTAAATAAACCTACTTTCACTTTATTTTTATGATTTTTATAATTACATCCCACAGCATTAAATTTGCAAAAAATATTTCAATTAATTTCAATGTTTCATTATAACATATTTTATCCTTTAATTTAATGAAAAAAAAAGTGACTTTTGTAAACGCACTGTTACTCACACTATTGCAAAATGATTCTATAGACAAAACAATCATACCTTCCATTGATAATTTTTTTGTATCAATGTCTTGAATTTTAACTTGCAATACCTTATGATTCAGCGTTGCAAATGATGGTACATTATTTTAAATCAATTGCAAGGGTAAATTTGTAATTTACAGACTATTGCGATAAAACATAAGGTGAATTTTCATATAATCTTCGCGGACACTATGAAATAAATTTATTTACTAACCAAACTGTTAACAAGGAATATTATTTGAGTACAATATATAATGTAATACAATTATTCCTTGAATTGATAACCCGCAATGGGTAAAATCCAGTATTCGTCTACAAGTATTTGTATACATTCAAAATGTTGTATAAACAAAAACTGGTCCAAATTATAGCATATAGATTGGAGTGACATCTCCAGGCGGTTTCTAGCAATGCGCTAATGGCGGTAGCCTTTACATTGCGTTAAAAAGATCTTCTGCTTAGTGCTTAAAATACAATATTCATAGATGGCGTTAGTGTGTAGATTGAAAAACTACTATGTAAAGGGTGGTGTTACAGATTAACATATATACAACTCCCAAAGACAGACATGGTGGTCATAAGAAAAAGGTGGAATGGGGAATGTTGTATTACATAAAGCGTGCGATTAACTCAACCAATGACAGGTCATAAGTCCTGTAATCACCTCGATCAGCCATATTCTGTTTCCAATTTGCATATTCGTCTCTATTGAGATACAATTATTCCTTGTATTATTTGATGTTATGCGTGAATCTTTTTGCCTCAAGAGGGCAGAATTATGGTCAGATTCTTGGTATTTGCACCACCGTCCTACAATGCATTAGTTCTTCAAGAACATTTCGCTAAAAACTCGACCTATTCCACAACCACCGTATTCGCCTAATTTAGCACCGTGTGACTTCTGACTGTTTAACAAACGCGTACAGGGATACCGTTTCGACTCGATTGAGGAGATGAAAGCTGAATCGAAGAAAGCGTTAAAGCCTATCCCGGAAAAAGATTTCTCTGGCCGTTATTATAAGTATATAAATTTTCTCTGAAATAGGGAATCCTTCAGATTGCTTGAAGCTTCAGTGTGACATTCAGAGCATAACCCAATGGAGTAAACGTAACAAATTATTCTACAGCGTCTCCAAGTGCTTTGTTGTCATACACACGAGCATCGAAAACATTATACTTTCGCTATCTTATGGATGGGGTACAGCTTGAAAGAGCTTCTACATCCAGAGATCTCGGTGTTCTGTTCGATGCTCAATTATCGTTCAATCTTCACATATTTGCTCTATGTAATAGTTACATTAAAATGCTTGGATTTGTTTTTAGGAATGCCAAGATATTTTCGAACAAAAAGGTACTTCGGGTGTTGTATAATTCCCTGGTAAGAAGTCGGCTGGAATATAGTTAGTGGAGCGAGTGCAGAAAAAATTTCTGCGCTTTCTTTACCTCAGGGAGCGCGGTTATTACCCGTGGCTCTTTCCGACTGAATTCTTGCTAGGTATGCTAAGCTACCAATCATTGGAGAGAAGGAGGAACATTCACTTGGGAGTTCACTTCTTTCAGCTGATTGGCGGCCGTATACAGAACTCGGATGTCCTGAGTGATGTAGGTCTATTTGTCCCTGATAATTACCTTCGTCAAAGACAGCACAGATTGTTCTATTTACCGCGCTGCAGAACCAATCTGCCAATGGTTATGCCTGTGGCTAGGGCAATCTTATTGCTTAATCGGGTCGCCTCGGAGGTGGACATATTTCGTGATAGTGTGAGTTGCCTCAGGGATGCAATATCAATGTTGTGATTGTTATTTTTTTAAATGTTATTTTGAAAATATGTATATCTAATTATGTAATTTTGAGATTGCAGACGACTTGGACGCATCTGTAATGTTTGTAATATTTATATATAAATAAATTTAATTTAATGAAATAAGTGGATTGTGTCGGACGAGGAGTACTGTGAAGGCGATGAAATTGATTTGCAAGAATAAAGAAAATTTCACCTTATTTTTTTATCGCAGTATTAAGTGCAAAAGTGTAGTGGATTGGTGCAAGACACGGTGCAAGCACACACCAGACATTACAAAAATAACGTAGCAAGGTGTGGGTGTCTCGATCTGCAGTACATTTATCGACACTTCTGTCTGTGGAACGAAACACCGAGTTGATTCTAAGGAACTTTACAGAAATGTTACAGTAGAGGTTAGACTCTCTAACAGAGATCCGCTAACACATACGCAAGTCATACTTCTAGTTTCTACTCTAATATAGGTGTATACATAGGAGTGTTAGTCTGAAAATAGGACATTGTTGCTCCCTTCCAAAAAAGAGTGCGTGGAAAAATCATATTGAACAGGTATTAAACAATAGGTGGATACATACAAACACAATTGGTGATAATTTTATTAATAAGACAAAAACAAGACATTGTCGAATTAACCCCTATAATAATAATAATAATGAAAGCGCTGTTTTCATGATTTAATCACTTCAAGAAGGCATACAGTGCCGCTGGCTACATTTGCAGTTCAAAAAAACGGTTTCGAACAGCTGCAAACTATATTTGCAGCTCACATTTGAATGTATCTTAAAAACCTTTTAAGTTAATCATTAAATTAATGCGAATGAAAACTGTCTTATAGAAGTTTTATTATGATTTATGGGAACGCCATGTTTTACCTTCCTAAGGCATTATCAAATTAATATCTTGGAAAGGCGAAACGTGTCATTCTCATAAATTGTAATAAAACTTCTAGAAAACAGACGTTTTCCTTCATATCAATTATTGTTAAGGATTAATTGTATCTCAATAGAGACGAAGATGTAAATTGTTTTTTATTTTGGAAACAGAATATGGTGGTCGAGGCGTTTACAGGACTTATGAACTGTCATTGGTTGGGTTAAGCGATCACTTTATGTAATACAACATTCCCCATTCCGTTCTTCTTACGACCACCACGTCTGACAATTTTTTTTTAAATATGTATATATGCTACTATGTTGAGGAACACTTCACATATTTTCGTTCAATCTACACTAGCGCCATTTATTAAGATTAAGTGTACAAAAATATGTGAAGTGTTCCTCAACATAGTAGCATATATATAATACATCTTTCAAAAAATTTGGCAGACGTGGTGGTCGTAAGAAAGGCGGAATGGGGAATGTTGTATTACATAAAGCGATCACTTAACCCAACCAATGACAGGTCATAAGTCCTGTAAACGCCTCGACCACCATATTCTGTTTCTAAAAAAAAAAAACAATTTACATCTTTGTCTCTATTGACATACAACTAATCCTTAAAAATGATTAACCCGCAATGGGTTAAATCCAGCATTTGTCTACAAGTATTTGTATAGTTCAAAATGTTGTATTTATTATTGTTTTTTTTTTCCAAAATATTAAGATATTTAATTTCATTACCTGATTACTGTTATAATACCTATCACATTTTAAGATAATCTAATGATTTTTAGTGAAATCTCTTGAGGGATGTTCATTTAAAAATAAAAAAAACGAAAAAATAAAAATTTAACAGCGCTGTCTGGCGCTGGTCTTCGAAATAAAGACAAAATTTGAAGTAGTTATTACAAATCATGTTGGCGTGATGCCAACATAGGCGAAACAGCCGTCGCTACAATGTCATAGAAGTTAAATAAATAAATTGTGATATATATTATAACAGTGTTTAAAATTAAACAGTCAAAACCTGTTTACTTTTGTTACTTACTACTAAATTGTACGTAATATTATGATGAACTGTAAATGTAGCTAGCCGCAGATCGAGGCTTTTGTTTCTTACTGCAAATGGAGTCAGCCGCGCAATAGGGGTTAACAAATGATATTAAATCTTGGTTGTATAAATATTTTTTTGTAGAATTCATTGTAAATAATAATAATAATAATAATAATAAAATTAGTTCATTCCATTTGTTCTCTAGTTCCAACTGGTTTCAGCAGAAAGGCAGCATGCAGCAATCTTCCGAAACTGGATGCAACTAGAAGAGCAATTGAAATTAAACAAAATACTTATAACAAAGAATTTTTATTACTGTATTTTATAATTGTAATCGTTTAATTCTTGGTATTTGCAACATGATAATGCACCGACATACAATGCATTAGTTCTTCAAGAATATTTCGCTAAAAACTCGGCCTATATCATTCCACAACCACCGTATTCGCCTGATTTAGCACCGTGTGACTTTTGGCTGTTCGACAAACTAGAAAACGCGTACAGGGACACCGTTTCGACTCGATTGAGGAAATGAAAGCTGAATCGAAGAAAGCGTTAAAGCCCATCCCGGAAGAAGATTTCTCTGACTGTTATTTAACATGTATTTTAACCCTTACCACTCCTTTGTCGAATGCCAGCCGACATCGCAATATGTACGTTACAACTCAGTTGTC
This sequence comes from Lepidostoma basale, assembly GCA_022606425.2. Classification (NCBI taxonomy): domain Eukaryota; kingdom Metazoa; phylum Arthropoda; class Insecta; order Trichoptera; family Lepidostomatidae; genus Lepidostoma; species Lepidostoma basale. The sequence continues at coordinate 55,584 of JAHDVF020001213.1, read as the reverse complement.
GGCTGGCGGCCGACAATATAAGACTTGCGCTTTCTTGTGATTATTCATTAAAAAAACATTTTATTTCACGTTTTAATAACATTTTGATTGTTTTCCGTTTTTATTTTAATATGAAATAATCCTTGCAAATTCACATAACCTAAAATGGCGGGAACTACGCGTGATACGTCATGCAGAGGAGCGATTAGAGTACAAGCCCCACTTCATTGCGAAACTGGACAAAGTTTCTAAAGACCGTACTGTGTGCAGTAACAGAAAGTTTCCAGGGGGGAGACGGGAAACAGTGTGGTTTTGTGACACCTGTTTCAGAAAACCTGGTCTTATTCCTGTAGATTGTTTTAAAAAGTACCATACTATGCAAAACTATAAGTAGTCCATAATGTTTTTTGTAAATTGTTTTTTATTTGAAGAAGATTTTTTTGTAACTACCTATCAATAAAAATATTTTTACATTATTTAAATTAGAGTTGGCTGACAAACAATATAAAAAAATAATGGAGTGGTAAGGGTTAATAAAATATTAAGAACAATAGATCTACATATTTTTTGTCGAGTTACCGGGACGCGGATTATCCGTGACATAACCAAAAATATTTCACAATATTACCAAACAAAAACTCAAATCTGTCGCAATGACATTGGGTGTTTAGTTCATATTTTCACCACCGCCAACACACGTTTGTGGCTCTGTAGTCGTGTCTTAAAGTTTCGAGTTTGCAATATAGCACCCGCAGCGTAGTTCATACTCATAAAACATTGTCGTTAATATTATTTTATTATAAAAAAGTGTCTATAATAATGGATAAACGCAAACGAGTCGTACTTTCGATTGAACATAAATTCGAAATATTTCAAAAGTTTTAAAATGGTGCAACAGTTAAATACAACATTTTGAATGTTTACAAATACTTGTAGACGAATAATCAATAGAGACGAATATGCAAACTGGAAACAGAACATGGACATCCAATGTTCATAGATGGCGCTAGTGTGTAGATTGAAATAGAACATGTGAAGTGTGGTGTTACATAGTAGCATATATACAACTTCCAAAAAATTGTCAGACATGGTGGTTGTAAGAAGGGTGGAATGGGGAATGTTGTATTACATAAAGCGTGCGCTTAACCCAACCAATGACAGGTCATAAGTCCTATAAACACCTCGATCACCATATTCTGTTTCCAGTTTGCATATTCGTCTCTATTGAGATACAATTAATCTTCAACAGTTAAATATTTATTGATCCACCAGTCAAAAAGTGTGACGCTGTCAACACGTGCGTCTAACTAAGCCAGTAGGTTTACATAAGCGCATATAGCACAGTTTTAAATATCTCTTTGTTTACGTTTTTTTCATGTTTTCGATTAACCGGGATATCGATTATACGGGATTTTTTTTTACCTTTCATCCCGAAAAATCGGAAGTGTACTGTAAATACAACATTTGACCATGCTCACGATCAAATACTACATTTGAATGTGACCACACATATGCACAAAACCACATTTGAACAAGACCACAATTGAATACATTTAAATGTGACCGTACATACACACACAACCACATTTGAACAAGACCACAATTAATTACCACATTGACAGTGACAACACATACACACTCAACCACATTTTGAAATGACCATACAAAAAAGAGTAATAAATTGAAACATATTGTTCACAACAGGAATAAATTTATATATGTATATCTGATTTGATTCATTGTGCCATATAAATTTACTGTGTCTCACACTTGAACACAAATTCACTGTGTCTCACACTTGAATACAAATTCACTGTGTCTCATACTTGAATACAAATTCACTGTGTCTCACACTTGAATACAAATTCATTGTGTCTCACACTTGAATACAAATTCACTGTGTCTCACACTTGAATACAAATTCACTGTGTCTCACACTTGAATACAAATTCGCTGTGTCTCACACTTGAATACAAATTCACTGTGTCTCACACGTAAATACAAATTCACTGTGTCTCACACTTGAATAAAAATAGAATATAATCGAGTTTATATCTTGTGGTATAGTTGCAGCTCCATTTTAAGAGTTTTTGGCAACAAAAGATTATTATTATTAAATTTATGAATTAATCATCTCAATGATGTTTTATTTATATATGTTTTTTTTTAACAATAATTTAAAAGTCCACATTTAATTGTAAATATTGATAAAAAAAATTGCCGTTTTCTAAGAGGTTTATTAAATTTTATCGAAATGGCGTGTTTTGTCTTGCTAGAGAATTATCAAATGTCACTCTTATAAAAAAATATTAATCTTCTTGAAAACAAGTATTTTCTCTTTATATTTATATTTAAAAAAAAAAGAATACACAACGTGACACGGATGTACCCATGAACCCAAGATGTATAATTTAATAAAATGATAGAAGTATAATCTAAACACAACTTGATATGTGTTTTATGTTTTTTTTATGACACAATTAAATTGTATTTCTCACAAGTGTGAGACACAGTGAATTTGTATTCAAGTGTGAGACACGGTGAATTTGTATTCAAGTGTGAGACACGGTAAATTTGTATTGAAGTGTGAGACACAGTGAATTTGTATTCAGGTGTGAGACACAGTGAATTTGTATTCAAGTGTGACACACAATTATATATTTCGACAGCGACCGGTTTCGCCAGGCTCGCTGGCATCGACAGACTGACACCGACAGACAGACTTCACCAGTCTGTCGATGCCAGCGAGCCTGGCGAAACCGATCGCTGTCGACATAAAGACAAAAGCGGAGGTAGTTTAAAAAAACATCGTTTTATTTAATTATTCTTTAAAATGAACTTCCATCAAGAGATTTCAATAAAATCATTTTATTATCTTAAAAACTGTTTTTAAAAATTGCGGTTCAGATTTCGTATAACTTTTTACAGGCGTACATAAGTAGAGTCCGTTCACGACAGGGAGATCGTTTGCAATAGTATGAATGACAGTGTGTTTACAAAAAATCTAGACGCTATTTTAATTTTATTTTTTTATGATTGGAAAACCAAAAAAAAATCAATCGTATATTCAAACATTGAAATAAATAAACATGTTATTTTTATTATTTTTATTAACAAATTTTTTTATGAAAAGCGACTAAGGGTGAGACTCATAATGATAATGATACTTTTTTTTCCTTTATTGGTTTTTATCATTACAATATTTCATCCTTGCAGGAGGACAGAGCTGTCAATATGGGATTAATCAATAATAAAAATAGTATTTCAAAAATACTCCTGCAAAACGAGTATTTTTCGAATCACCGAGTATACGAGATGCCAAAGAATGCCAAATACGTGCGGTTCCCTCCATGTCTCGGAACGTACTGACGCCGCGCGGCTCATTTGACTCGGCAACCAATCAAATTGCAAAAACTATCACCGCACTCATACATCGATACGAGATCTTCAATTTGTGAATGAACTCTACTCTACCAAGCACTGTTTCTAGCTGGTGGAGGACCTCATGAAGTCCAGCACCGGCCGGAGCCGTACCTTTGTGTGAGCGCCAGGCGGAGTGGGGCACGCGACGGGCGGCAGCCGATCGCGACACCACCAGTTCCACCTGCACGTCCTGCTTGCTCTCCGCTATGATGTCGATCACCGCCTCCGCGGACTTGCCCTGCAGAGAGCGCCCGTTCCACTCCAGCACTTCGTCACCTGCGACAAACACACAACAATGTTACATAAAATATAGTTAAATAAGCTGACGAAGCTCCGGCAGAAGCGAAACCGGTTGGTTGTTGTAAAGAATAAAATGGTTTAAATACAAATTTACAAATTTATTAATAGTTAGTTAGAAAGTTTCAATCCTGGGATTGGTTTCCAGCAATTTCTTCTATTCTTCTCTTCCATTCTTCCCTGTCTTGTGCGGCTCTTTTGAAATCTGCATATGATGAGCGGCGCACGTCCACCAACAGGTCCTCCAGGTACTCTCAAGACCGAGGCAAACGTGGCACGATCAAATAAGTCAAATATTGAATGTCGGCCATGTGAGGAGTCAGAGAAATCGACGCGCGCGCATGACACGATGTATGAATGTTGAGGAATCGAGAGAAATATGTCAGGAATGAAAATCCATGTGGCAGTCCATTCTTTCTGCCTACCCCTTCAGGGAGACGGCGTGATTATTAGTTAGTTTTTTAGAATTAATTATAAAGGATGTGTTTTTAAGAGGTTTGGTTTTTAATGTGGCAACATTGTTTCTAAAGACCGTCAACTTGACAGTTGACACTTGATTTGTAGTCAGTACATTTTGGCATTTCACCATGAATAGACTGACGTCAGAATAGCGCTCGCAAATTGTGCAAATTTATTTTGAAAATCATGGGTCGGTTCACCAAACTGATCGTGCACTACGTCCATTTTAGGTCGACATAATCGTCCATCCGAACAAATTATTCGGAAGACCATGGATCGTTTTCGCACCACGTACACTCTAGTGGATAATACGCTTCCACAAAGACGACAATTGTCGAATATTGGACTTCACGATTGCGCTTCATTCGAGCTAGCCGTGGCGCTCATATGCCCAAAATCATATTTAAACAATACTGTCATAAAATTATCTATTAAATAAAGCCAATATCATAGACATTAACATTATTTTAATGTGTTTTTTTTTTCATTTAGAATATGTATTGTATACCTCTAAAAAACACACTATACAATCATTCCTGCGTTCTGCCAGTTGGTACTTATGGTCTTGAAACTATTACACTGTCCAAACAAAGTGCCGAGAAGCTACAAGTGACCCAAAGATCCATGGAAAGTACCATGTTAGGAATAAGCCTAAGAGACAGAAACGATACGGTGAGAGAAAAAACAGAAGCTCTGACGAAAAGTGGACAAGAAGACTGCTGACTTGGAGATAGTAGACGGTAAAGAGAAGTGCAGGGCGACCGCAACTACGGTGGAAGGATGATCTGAACAGACACGTCGGAATAACCTGGATGCAGTCTGCACAGGACAGAGTGACATGGAAGAGAATGGGGGAGGCCTTTGTCCAGGAGCGGACGGGAATAGGCTGAGAAAGAAGAAGAAAAAAGTAATTACGCGCAGATTCCACAGACAACAAGATCCAACATGATTCATCATGTCACCTCACATGTGCTATCCGACCGCAGTGACAAAGTTCTGTTGTCACGTCAGAGGTGACTTACGTCCGTTAAGGGTTAATATACCTTTTTCTTCTTCTTTTTTCTTCTCCTTATAGACCTTTGGTCTGTTCCTGAAATCAGGCTGGCCTCTCTTGGGAGGTTAACTCCCAACTATCTCTCCATCTCTTCGGCGGTCTTCCGGGGGGACGGCAGCCGGCAGGAATCTGATGCGCCACAGCGTGTGGGATTCTTGTGGGATCCACCCTCTGCACGTGCGCATTCCAGTATCTTCTGCGTTGTCTGCCCCATCTCACGACATCCTCCACATTGCAGATCTCGCGGATGGCCGTGTTCCTCGCCCTATCGCGAATAGTCTTTCCTGCTATCATCCTCAGCGTCCGCATCTCTGCCACCCGTACTTTAGCCTTCGTTCTTGTGGTATCCGCTCTGGTCTCAATGCTATATGTCAGTATAGGCCTTACGCAGGTTTTATATATTCTGACCTTACTGTCAGTTCTCATATACTTGTTTTTCCATATTATATCCTTGAGACAACCTGATACCGCCGAAGCCTTGTTGACTTGTCCTATTGTTTCACTGACAAGATCATTTTGACTGAGCAGATCCACTCCCAGATATCTAAACTTTGCAACCTGTTCCAGCATTCTGTCATTTAAGGATAACCTGCATCCTAAGGGTTCTTTTGAGAATGTCATGGTTTTTGTTTTTTCAACTGAGATCATCATATTGAAGTTGGCGGCCGATGTCTGAAATCTATTTAAAAGTCTTTGCAGTTCGTCTTCCGACTCTGCTATCAGTGCAGCATCGTCCGCGTAGCATATGACGCTCACTACATCCTTCCCTATACAGTATCCCAAACCAAGTGATGTGATATCTCCTATTATTTCATCCATAATGAGGTTGAAAAGAAATGGGCTCAAACTGTCTCCTTGTCTTATCCCTGTTGAAGTTTTTATGGGTTTGGACAGTTCTCCGTCTACTCTTATTTTAGTGTTGGTATTGAGTTCTCGTATGATATTTATGACTTGTGAGCTGCATTTCTTCTCATCAGGACATCCAGTACATCATTAAGTCTCACTCGGTCGAATGCCTTAGTCAGGTCGACGAAACATAAGAAAGCTGGCTTATTGTACTCGATCGCCTTCTCTTTTAGCTGTCTTACAACGAAGGTGGCATCAGTTGTAGACCTATTTTTTTGAAATCCCTGGTTAATATACCAATCCCTAGAATTGAATCTAAAAAATAATGATAATAATAAAATAATAGATGGTACCTATTCTGAGTTGGCCCTCTATGTCTGCTATGGATCCCTTCTTGACCTTCTCTATGAAGGCGCCCCGAGCGCCCCCGTCTAGCGGGCGACCCCCGGCCACCTTGAGGCCGAGGATGGCGGCGCTGGAGCCGGCGGGGGCCCCCTCCACCAGGCACTTGCGCAGGATCATGTGCCCGATCAGGCGGGTGCCGTCCGCCGAGGGCTGCCATGACATCGGGTTCTGCGCCGTCACAAACACACTCAAAATGCTAATATAACACTCTTATACACATGACACAATTATATCAATAAATTGTTTCCATATTGATCAAAAATAATTTATTTTAACCCCCATTGTGCGGCCGACTACATTTCCAGTAAAACAAAAATTGACATCAAACTGCAGGTACTACATTTGCAGCTCAAACCGATAGTTCCAGTTCATCAAATTATTATGAACAATTCAGTGGTAGGGAACTTAATCATAAACTAATTAATTGTTTCTTGAACAATGATGTAAAACTCCATATTAAATTATTAATATGTATGAAATTATGATAGTTTTCAAGGAGTTTTATTATAATATTTATGTACGACATGTTTCGCCCTTCTAAGGCATTATCAAATGTATGTATATATACATTTGATAATGCCTTAGAAGGGCGCAACATGTCATGCGTAAAAAATATAATAAAACTCCTTGAAAACTATCGTTTTTCATACATATACATTTGTAAAAAAACTGACTGTTACTGAAATAATGGAGTGCCACACTTTTCTTTCGACATATTTCTCTCACTTCCTCAACAATCATACGTCCTGTCAAGCACGCACGTCAATTTCTCAGACTCTTCACGTGGCCGACATTCAATATTTGATTTATTTTATCGTGCCACGTTTTCCTCAGTCTTACTCTGTTTCTAGTTCCATTAACATCGTTAATGTATACTTTCTTTAGCATTCTTTATTCGTTAATTCTTTCAATGTGTCCAAACCATCCTAATGTCCTTTCATTATTTTGTTCATAATACTATCATTCATTTGTAATATATAAAAAAACATTAGTATTGGTTACAAATTTGAGTCAACCTTAATTACTAATTAATATTCCTATATATGATTATGTAATCTTCTTCTTCCTTGTTGTAAACCAATGAGGTCTGTTCTGTAGAGTATTGCTCCTCCTGTGAGGTAGACTCCCAGCTGTCCTTCCATCTTTCAGGAGGTCTTCCACGAAGACGAGTCCCATGAGGCTGATAATGTAGCGCAATATAGGAGAGTCTGGTGGTGTCCATTCTTTGAACATGACCGTACCAGACCCTTTTTCGCTGTCTGCTCCATCTTATACGCGTGTTCCTCACGCGATCCCTCAGTGTCTTGCCTGCTATCGTCCTCAGTACCTTCATCTCGGAAGTCCTCAAAACTTGTTTGGTCCTTACTGTGTCTGCCCTTGCTTCGACGCCATATGTTATTATTAGTCTTACGCATGTTTTATAGATTCTCATCTTACTTTTAGAATTTGATTAATTTGGTCATGCCATGCAGTATTCCTCAATCTCCTACGACTCCGTTATCCATCCACATCGTTAATTTATACTTTCTTAAACATTCATCCTTTCATAATTTTGTTCATAATAACATACTTTCTTCCGCTCTACATTCCTTCCTTATATAAGCGCTTGTTTTGTATAACTTCCATAATTCTCGTTATAATAACATATTAGTACCACCAAAAATTTACTTTATATAATTTCCTAAACCCTCAAGTTTTCTTAAATCATCTTTATAAGAACACATTGTATGACGATTATGTTTAATTTGAAAATGCTCTTGCAAGACGAATATTTTTTTAACTAATATAATCAATAAAAATCTATGTAAAACCTATTAAAAATTGCGTTTATATTATGATATTTAAAATTCATTCAAATGTGAGCTTCAAACGTAGTCTGCCGCAGTTCGAAAACAAATTTTCTGGACTTTAAATGAAGACTACAGGGGAAAAACAAGGAATGTCAGTTAAAATTCAAAATAAATGTAATAATGCCATCTAGCGGCATTTGTACGTATCTATTCACAGTAAAATTTTCATATTAAAAAATCATGTGTGTCATCGACTATGGCCAGATAATCGATTGCTAATTGCAAAGAAATATATAGACTTTGATTAGCTTCATTTTCAATTTATTCAAATTAACCTTCTACTGACATTACTTGTTTTTTCCCTGTAGTCTTCAAATGAAGTCAGTCCACACTATAAGGGTTAAATAAATATCAGCTTATAGATATGTTAGGGTATACATTTAAGTTGATCGATACTCAAACAATTATATACTGATTTTAGCTTTGTTTAATAAACTCCAATTCATAAAACAAATGATTTTCGCTGTGTGATACAAATATTTATAATAATAAAATCTTAAATAATAATTTAATAAAACGATGTTTGTTTAACTACTTCCACTTTTGTTTTTATTTCGACAGCGACCGGTTTCGCCAGGCTCGCTGGCATCGACAGACCGATGACATCGACATTTTCGCTCGCTGGCATCGACAGACTAGACCAGTCTGTCGATGCCAGCGAGCCTGGCGAAACCGGTCGTTGTCTAAATAAAGACAAAAGTGGAAGTAGTTAAAAAAACATCGTTTTATTTAATTATTATTTAAAATGAACTTCCATCAAGAGATTTCAGTAAAATCATTTGATTATCTTAAAAAAATCTTAATCTCTATTCATATCTTTTATATAAAAGAGCTTTGAAAAACTAGCCGTTGTGCCGTTTCCCCAAAGGGATAGGCAGAGAGGATTGATTTTCAGGACTCCTTGCATGGCTGATATTAAAAAATAGATTGATTTGATTGTGAAGCATTTTCATCGTTATCTCTTAATTCGTTTTTAAATAGCAATAATTTAATTCAAACAGTGGGGTGTTGGTATTTAAAAAAAATGTTATTCAGTTTAAAAAAATTGCATTCTTTTCCATATCCACATGCCTCAAAAACAAGAGGGCATATCTCAAACAAAAAAATGTGATTACAGGCAAGGTGCAAATTTGAGATACACCCCATTGTCAGAGGTACGAAATAAAATAAACATTAATATAGAGAGAAACATCGTAAAATACTTGCTGTTTTAAATGCGAAAAATACACATATTTAGCTTCACTTTGTCAGATGCTTTATTCCTCTAAGAAGTTCTGTTCAGTGGTTCATTACAATTAGTATTTAAAACAGTATATGGCAAATGAAATGCCAATAAAGGATTGAATTTACCGATGTAAGGGGATATTGATTGGACAGGGGAAATATGGGGTTTGGACTATGTAGTTTTCGTCAGAAAACTAAGACGGAGCATGTTTAGGTGTTATGTGTGGTCTGTTCTGTTATATGGGTGTGAGACATGGACATTAAGAGTAAATACAATGAACCGGTTAGAGGCATTTGAAATGTGGCTTCACCGAAGAATGTTCAGGATCCCATGGACAGATAGAGTGACGAACACAGAAGTCCTAAATCGTGCAGGAGTAAATAAAGAGCTGCTGACATTGATCAAAGTCCACAAGATTTCATATCTGCATCGCTCAGGGCGCACTAGACTGGTCCCCTATGGGGGGAAAGAGGAAGCGAGGCAGACCTAGAGCCACCTGGAGAAGAGTCCTGCAGGACGAAGTTAAAGCAGCAAGCCTCGCTTGGGATGATGTTAGGCATCAGGCATGCGATGGAGTAGAGTGGAGAAGGTTCCTTGAGGCCCTATGCACCACAGAGGTGTGACAAGACAAAAATAAGAAGAAGAAGAACTTTTTAAGGCGCCTCAGTTTCCTAAAACACTATAATTTGGACGTTAAAAAATGAAAAAATGTGAACTTTAAGCTAAGACTTGAAATCTGTTGGATCATTATTGAAGTATTTGAAGGGAGGTTGTTCTAAGTTGATGAACCAGCTACTGACAAAGACTATGATAATGTGTCGGCTTGGCTAATCAACCTATTGCGAAGGAATGCATCAGACGAAATGTGGATTTCCTTGATTTTAGGCGTCAGTTATACAGAGTTCAGATATATATTATAATTTGGTGCAATTCATGAAGTTTTTTAAAGTCCGTCCATCTGAGTTTATACTTGATTCTTTCAGGATTTTTAAGTCATTGAAGTTCTTTGGAATAGAGTGTATACTGCCCATGATGACATACGGACTAGAGACGACAACTCTTACAGCAAAAAGTGTCCACAGGCTCAAGTGTACACAGAGGTCCATGGAAAGACAGATACTTGGTGTGAGCTTGCGTGACCGCATAAGGAATGAAGAAATCAGACGCCGTAACAGGGTTGCTGACGTCATGGACCGAGTGGCAAAATTGAAATGGCAATGGGCTGGACATTTGGCTAGACAGGGTGGCAACAGATGGGCACCCAGGATACTCAGTTGGAGACCATGGGCAAATAAGCGAAATGTCGGAAGGCCACCGATGAAATGGACCGATGATATTGTCAGAAGGTTTGGAAAATCTTGGATACAAAGGGGGCAGGATAGAGACGAGTGGAGGAAGTTTAAGGCATCTATTGAGAACAGGTAAAACATAATAAATATATAATACCAGGAACGCATGAGAGATGGTTCGACATTAGGAATACAAGATACTCTCCAAGTCAAGAGTATTTGTCTTCTGAACGTACTTTCACGAATATGAAAGACATCGATCTCCGAAGCGATCATGTTCAGCAGTTTGATTGCTCTCCCCACCGGCATCACCAGAGGCAGGTTTGTTCTGCATGCTGGGAGATAAAACAGTATGTGCTGACGCTGTCGAAGATAACCATCCGGAACGTAAAGAAGAATCCCCTGATAAGTCTGAAGAAATATCCAGCAGTGGAGGGAAGAAGGCTAGCAAAGAAGAAGAAGAAGTGATTTGATGTGTTGTGTTATGTGACTTTGAGACATCTATAGTATTAAAACTTCATTTCTTAGTCTGAGGAGGTGATAGAAATACAATTCTTCAATGTATTGCCGCATTAAAAAAGCATTTTATCCCTGGATGTTTTCCCTTTAAACTGTTAAATGCAAAAGTACTTACCTTCTTGTTAATCTTCCTGGCGAGCAAGCCATGCACATCCTTCACATGCCAAAGAGAACAAGTCATGCATTAAATAAAATTGGGAACTCGCTTGGAATCATCGTAAGACGTGAAGTGACCACGTGTTTCTACAGTCTCGGGAAACCAGAAAACTATTTCAAGATTTAATAATTTGAGGCACTCTTGCATCACAAAATAACTTTGTATTACAAGACAGAATTGTTTTTTAACCTTCCATTACTGGTACAGTAGAGTCTCGGTTATCCTACCTACCGGGGCAATGCCCCTTTCCTTTTACCCGACTGCACGCATTATATTCGCGCGCCAGGCGACAGTCTTCATTGCTTACGTAGCTCTTTCGCTGAGAGGACATGTTTGTGTTCATGTTTTAGTTCGTTACATTCAGTTATGTTACATGTACATATTTGAAAAGTTTTCGATGTGCAAAGAAAATTAACACATTTTCAATGTCGTTTTTAACATTTTCCGTGTTATCCGACCTTGCCGCGGCCAGTTTAGGTCGAATAATCGAGAATCTACTGTACTTTGTAGCTTCTAATAATAATAATATGCTAACTTTTAAAGCGCCGTTTGCTTGGATTAAGCTGTCTATTATATAGGGTGTTTTTTTAGAGGTTTGGTTTTTAAACTGGCATATATGTTTCTACAGACTGTCAATTTGACAGTTGATAGTTGATTTGTAGTCAGTACGTTTTGCCATTTCACCATGAATAGACTGACGTCAGAATAGCGCTTGAAAATTGTGCAAATTTATTTTGAAAATCTTGGTTCGGTTCGCCAAACATATCGTGAACTACGTCCATTTTACGGTTGACATAATCGTCCATCCGAGCAAGTTGTTCGGAAGACCATGGATCGTTTTCGCACCATGCACACTCTAGTGGATAATACGCATCCACAAAGACGACAATTGTCGAAAATTGGATTTCACGATTGCGCTTCAATCGAGCTAGCCATGGCGTTCATATACCCGAAATCATATTTAAACAATAATGACAGATTTTAGGTATTCCTCCATTATATACGTACATTTATAGTTAAATTAAAATAATTTAAAATTACATAATAAATACTTATTAGACATTTAACAAGTATTTGATGGAAAATAAATCATGCAGATGTATACCAGTGTATCAAATTATCGCGTATTTAAGTGTAAAGAGTAAACAATTTACGACTGACTCACACACACTATTTACATATGACTCTCGCTACTACTATATTCGCGAGCACAAGAAAGACAAATCATTAGTGATATTCTGCCGTGTCCATATTTTTTGGAAAGGTTAAATAAATAATCCTGTTGTATAATACAAAATTAACAATAATTTAAAAATAATATTTAACTTTATTTTCGTGCTGTTCTGCTTCATTTCTCTAGTATTATTATTAAGATAATAATAAGAAAAGACAATAATAAAATTTGATTTTGAATGGGATTATATTCAAGAGTGTCCTCAAATTATTGTTTTGCCATATAAGGGTGACTCTAGGGTGTTTTGTGGATAGTTAAACTCCTCACTAAATAAAATATCTTAAAACTAAAACATAGTAATTCCTATTATATAAAAAAATAAACACTGTAACGAAAGCCGTTAGGAACCATGTGAACTTGACCAAAATCAGGCTGCTTTATATGATAGAATGAATAGTATATATAGAAAAACCTAAAATTACTGCATATTTCAGTAATAAAATAAAATATAATTTAATTTGGTTTAACATGTAACCTGGTTATAGAAAATCAACCCATAGAACAAGTCAGGACCTTCAAGTATCTAGCCATAGACCTGGTGGGAGGAGCTGATCTGCGGGAAGAAATACAAGCCCAAGTAAAAAAGGCAGCTGCAATCTCTGGCGCTCTAATCCACAATATGGAAAAACAAAGACATGGCCTTTAAGAGTAAGATGAGAATCTATAAAGCATGCGTAAGACCAATAATAACATATGGCGTCGAAGCAAGGGAAGACACAGTAAGGACCAAACAAGTTTTGAGGACTTCCGAGATGAAGACACTGAAGACGATAGCAGGCAAGACACTGAGAGATTGCGTGAGGAATACCAGAATAAGAGAGATATGTGAGGTTGAAGATATTATAAGATGGAGCAGACAGCGAAAAAGGGACTGGTACGGTCATGTTCAACGAATGAACACCATCAGACTCCCCTACATTGTATTGCATAATCACCTCATGGGACTCGTCCTCTTGGAAGACCTCCTAAAAGATGGAAAGACAGCTGGGAGTCTACCTCACAGGAGGAGAAACACTTTGGGGAACAGACCACATAGGTCTACAACAAGAAAGAAGAATAATAATTAATTTGATTACATGCATTTGGGTCATGTGCTTAGAGGAAAGAAATACCACCTCTTTCGACTGATATTAATGGGTAAAGTGGAGGGACGTCGGGGAGTTTGTAAAAGGCAGTTTTCCTGGCTGCAGAACATTAAATAATGGACAGGAATGACCTGAGTTCAGAACCTGTTCCAAGTGGCGCAGGACAGAGGTCTTTTAATTCTAAATACGATTATTTTATTAAAGATATGTACGAGGCATATCTAAGAAGTAAGTGTACTGAGGCTCTCACTTCCACTACACTTCCGTGTAGCCTGACCCTTCCCCTCCGCAACGAGACCGGTTCGAGGTCAGTACGTTGAGAAGCGTCGACGCGACAACACGTTTCGTGAAAAATATCAATCCAATCTCCTGCCAAGTGCAAAATACACGGCGCCGGGCAAGAGTTTTTAAGGCGCTGCAAACTCCATGGAGATGAATTTCTCCGCTCCATCGTTACTTTCCAAATCATAAAAAATATGTACCACTGACTGGTATGCGAATGACAAGTTTTAAGGACTTCCGAGATGAAGATGCAGAGACTGAACAAAGGACAAACTAAAAAACTAACTAACTAACCATCACGCCGTTCCGGAGGGGTAGGCAGAGGATGGATCGCCACATTGTTCTATCATGACATAACTCTCCCGCTTAAAAGAAAATACAATATTTAAAAACTAAAACCATAATTTAGGTCAAGTTCACAAAATTTCTTATTTCAATTCGAAGATTCAAATTTAAGAATAGACAAACACCCTACCTAGGTGTTGACTATTATAATTAAATTATTTAAAATTTTAAATATTCGATTTGGGAATAATATTGCTTATCATTACAGTGTTGCTAGAGTGCAAAAAACCTTTTGCTTACAATTTATAAATATCATTATTTTTTATTTTTACAATATGGTGTGTAGATTGTAACACTACACAAAATATTAATTAATATTATTAATTTCCTAAGCTAATTGAATTATATAAAAATTACACCATAAACTCTATTTTAAAAGATTCTTACATTTACAGACTCAGTCAAGTTTTTTAAAAACATATAAATCACAATATTATACATGAATATAAAATTTATTCATATTTAATCAAAATCAAAAACGATACTGTGAGAGAAAAAACAAAGGTCACTGACATCATCAACTGTGTAGCGACTCTAAAATGGCAATGGGCAGGTCACATAGCCAGCTCAGATGAAAAGTGGACAAGAAGACTGCTGACTCGGAGACCGTGGACGGCAAACAGAGCCATGCTAGGAATAAGCCTAAGAGACAGAGTCACAAACGATACGGTGAGAGAAAAAACAAAGGTAACTGACATCATCAACTGTGTAGCGACTCTAAAATGGCAATGGGCTGGTCACGTAGCCAGAAGTTCAGATGAAAAGGGGACAAGAAGACTGCTGACTTGGAGACCGTGGACGGCAAAGAGAATTGCAAGGCGACCGCAACTACGGTGGAAGGATGATCTGAACAGACACGTCGGAATAACCTGGATGCAGTCTGCACAAGACAGAGTGACATGGAAGCGAATGGAGGAGGCCTTTGTCCAGAAGTGGACGGGAATAGGCTGAAAATTAAAAGAAAACATAGTGTCGGGAGAAGAAAAAAATGCTGTCTAAAAAACTTGGAGAATAGTTCAGTTGCAGAACAACATCCCTGTTTAGAGCTGCTGTTTTAAGGGTAGAAATAGCGATGATGCTGTCCAACTTCCGTAGGGGATGAACAACAAGAAGAAAAAGAATACATGAAATATTCTTATAAACTACCTACCTATTAAGAAGTTATTAGAGTTTAAACTAATATGGACTAGAGATTTGGTGTAAAATTATTCCTAAGTATAGAGTGTTTTTTTAGAGGTTTGTGTTTTAAACTGGCAACATTGTTTCTACAGACTTACAATTTGACAGTTGTCAGTTGATTTGTAGTCAGTACGTTTTGCCATTTTACCATAAATAGACTGACGTCAAAACAGCGCCTGCAAATCGTGCAAATTAATTTTGTAAATCATGGTTCGGTTCGCCAAACTTATCTTGCACTACGTCCATTTTACGGTCGACATAATCGTCCATCCGAGCAAGTTATTCGGAAGACCGTGGATCGTTTTCGCACCACGTACACTCTAGTGGATAATACGCATTCACAAAGACGACAATTGTCGAAAATTGGATTTTACGATTGCGCTTCATTCGAGCTAGCCGTGGCGCTCATATGCCCGAAATCATATTTAAACAATAATGTCATAAAATGATCTATGAAATAAAGCCAATATCATAGACATTAACATTATTTTAATGCGTTTTTTTTTCATTTTGAATATGTATTGTATACCTCTAAAAAAATACTCTATATGTTAATTAAATTGTCAAAATTAAATGTTTGTACATAATTTGTTTTCTTCAATATAATCATACTATTATTCTATCTAAATAAACTCTATATAAATCCTAGTATTTGCGTTAGTCCTAATGTTTTCTAACATTTGGCTTGTTTTTGAAGTGCGTTTCTGACTTAAAAACATTACATTCAAAGGTCTGTGGAAGTTATGGAAAAGAAAAAATAATTTAACTAACTAACAAACCATCACGCCGTTTCCCTGGATCATCAGGCAGATAGGATGGACCGCCATACTGTTCTGTCCTGATATACCTCTATAGCTTCCTCCACATTCATACATCGTAACATCAATACGTGTCGATTTTTCCTACATCGAATTTGGTCATACAAAGCTTTCCTTGGTCTTCTACGGCTTATCTTTCAACTCACACTGCTTGTATACAGCATTTCAACCATTCTTCTCTCGTCCATTCGTTCCATATGTCCAAACCATATCATGGATCCTTTTTAAATTTTACTTATGATGCAATCATCTGCCTCACATTTCTTCCTTATTTCGTTGTTCGGTATTCTATCATAAATCCTTTTTACACATTCTTCTCAGTGATCTCATTTCTACGGCATGTACAAAAGAATGAATGAAGAAAATAACCATTCTTTCATCATTCATTATTTCCATGTGTCCAAACCATCCTAATGATCCTTTCATTATTTTATTCACTTTTCTTTCCTGACATATTTCTCTCGATTCCTCGACATTCATACATCGTGTCATGCACACGCGTTGATTTCTCTGACTCCTTACGTGGCCGACATTCAATATTTGATTTATTTGATCGTGCCACGTTTTCCCCGGTCTTCTTCTATTTCTAGTTCCATTTACATCGTTTACATATACTTTTTACCATTCTTTCTTCATTTGTTATTTCCGTGTATCCAAACCATCTTAATGATTCTTTCATTATTTTGTTCATAACACAATCATTCGCACCGCATTCACTTCTTATATTTTCATTCGACACTCTATCATACACACATTATCCACACATTCGTCTATGAGATGTAATTTCTACTGCATTTATTCTACTTTCATCCTTCTTTCGCCAGTTCCATGCTTCGCTTCCGTACATAAGGGTCGGTAGAAGAACACCATTGTGCACTGCCATTCTAAATTTTTTGGATAGGTTTTTGTTTGCGATGATAACTTTAAGTGCATCATTCATTTTGTTACCTGCCCCAACCCTTCATTCAATATCCCTCTCCACTCGCCCATATTTTGTAAACATACTACCTAAATACACGAACTCAACTACTTGCTCCATATTTTCACCATTCACGCTAATGTTGCAGACTGTCATGATTTATTATTTTTCAAAAATCATAACCTTGGACTTATTAACATTCCTCAAACATACTATTCACCAGGATACCTTTATGTCGGTACAAGAAAACCATTGTGCACTGCCATTTTAGCTTTTTTGGATAAGTTTTAGTTCTATATAAACCTTTCATTATTATGTTTATGGCGCTTACATTCGCTTCTTATATCTTTATTCGGCACCCAATCACATAAAGATCTATCACACATTTGTCCAAGTGATCTTATTTCAACCATATTTATAATATTTCTATCCTTCTCTTGCGAGTTCATGTTTCATTTCCATACATAAAGGCATATTTATTTATAACTAACTAACCATCACACCATCCCCAAAGCGTATGCAGAATGAATGGACTGCCAAACTATTTGACACACTTCTCTCGCTTCTTCATCATTCATAAATTTTGTCATGTACGCACATCATCCGTGTCCTCACGTGGTCGTCATTGAATATTGGTTTGATTTGATCATGCCAAATTTTCTTCAGTCTTCCTGTATTTCTAGATCTGTTTACATCGTTAACATATACTTTCTTCACCATTCTTTCTTCTTATGTCTTTCCATGTGTTCAAATCATATTAATAATCCTTTCGTTGTTTTGTCCATAAAACTTACATTAGTTTCTTATATTTGTATAATTCCAAAACTACCCAATTAACTATACGCCTGAAGGGTTAGGCAGTAAGAATGGACTGCCACACTTTTATTTTGTGACATACTTCTCTCACCCAACATTCATTCTATGTGTAATGCACGCGCGTCGATTTCTCCGACTCCTCACGTGGCCGAAATTCAATATTTGATTTATTTGATCGTACCACGTTTTTCTCGGTCTTCCTCTATTTCTAGTTCCATTTACATCGTTTAAGTCTACTTTTTACCATTCTTCATTCATTATTTCCATGTGTCCAAAGTATCTTAATGATCCTTTCATTATTTTGATCATGACACCATCATTCGCACCGCATTCACTTCTTATATTTTCATTCGACACTATATCATACACAGAGTATCCACGCATTCGTCTAAGAGATCTCATTTCTACTGCATTTATTCTAATTTCATCCTTCTTTTGCCAGTTCTTTGCTTCCATATATTTTTTAAATTAATCACTTCATTAATTAAAAAAAATAAACTTCCATAAAGAGATTTCAGTAAAATCATTAGATTATCTAAAAATTATTTTGTTAAAGTAAAGTAATTTTTTTTATGGTGAGATTAAGACGCATTGCCTTTCAAAAACAAGCCACGAAAGCCGAGTGTTCTACCGCTGGCTGGACTATAGTGGCGCTCGTCAGCGTCTGTACCTTGGGCGGGTCCCCCCGGTTGGAGTCCTCGCTGGAGGTGAAGGTGCTGCTGGTGTCGATGCCCGAGTCCTTGGTGGCCGAGTCCTGCGAGCCCTGGCGGTCGCTGTCCCACCGCACCGTGGCCCAGTCGTGGGCCAACTGCGGCTCCCTGGCCCTCTGGGGGACCGCGGCCCTGGGAAAAGTCTGACTGCCTTCCTGCCCGTCGAACCTCACTGTCTTCTTTCTCCTCTCCGTGAACCTCCGGCTGTCACTCGGCTCTTCCCATCCGTACGAGCTCTTGTGCAAAGGCCTGTCTCTATAGATGGCAAGATCTTGTCTGAAGTCGTTGGCGGAATTATTATCGTAAGAGTATCCGAATCTCCTCTCCTCATGACGAAGGTCCATCTTCGGATCTGGTGGTGTCCTGTAAGCTTGGTCGTTCCCGTGGCGGTTGGACATATTGTAATAGTTTTTCGCTGTCACCGGGTCGTTCTCTAGTTTCCCTATTCGGTCAAAAGAAAAAAACAAACGTAGGAAGTGAAAAACGAAAAAACTGCGGGAGTCTGATACCAGAGGATAAACGTGACATTGTGGTTGGCGCTCGTTCTGAATAGGTCGGTTTCTGGCGGTAATCACACGTTATGCGAGAACAAGGTTGGGTCAGTGCTGAGGACAATTAGTATATACCAAAAATCATGAGTCAATAAACACACCAAACAATAATTACACCGCCCATTTGCATCAAAATCGATAACAAACAAATCTTTTAAGGCCGTGCCACACTGTTTGAAACAAACTCTCAACAGGGGTGACCTTGGTGGAGAGCTGTGGAGTCCACGGTTGGTGTAGCGTCCACACACTGTTGTAAACAAGCTCTCCACACGTGGAATGCGTGTTTAAACGCGCGTCCGTCCACAAAGTTTGTTGAAGGTCAAACGAATTTTGGTTTCAAACAAGTGTCTACACAGTTTTAAACCGCCGGTGGAGACCGATGTGGAGAGCTTGTTTAAAACAGTGTGGCCCGCCTTTTAAACTGTTAATGAATATACTTTGTTTTTTGTATCCCAATTGTATTATTATTTTACGCGACAACTGTTTCATCAACCAATGTTGACATCATCAGGTGTTACAATAATATATCAAATGTCAAATTTTCGTGATTTTTCGAATCTTTATGTGTATTTGTTCCTATAAATAAAATACAATTGTGATACAAAAAATAAAGTTTATTCATTAACAGTTTAAAATGTTAAGATATCATAGTGTTTCGGCCAAAACAATGGACTATTTAAACAAATCATTATCTTTATGAAAGGTTGGGGTTGTTTGTAAATTTGGAACGAGAATATTAAACAATGTAAACTCCACTTGATTCATTAAATATTTTTACAAAGTAAACATATTATCCACAACATGTTTCGAAGGTGACCTCCTGAATCTTCAGGTGTAAATATAATTAAATAAAAAACAAAGATAAAAATATTTTTGTATGAAGCACTTAATTTGGCATTATTAAAAATAACTATTTTTATTTACTAAGCACGTTAACTAAAGAAGCTACTTCTTTCTTTGATGGCCCTACAGCCCATATCGAGCCTTAGCCTCCAGTATTCTTCGCCTCCAACTCATACTGTCCTCCGCTTCGACCCTCCAATCTGACGCTCGTAACAATTTTGCCCCATCTCTCCCACCTGGGTTGGAGTGTTGGACTATCCAGCAGTGGTTGGAGACAAGCTGACGAAGACAATGCATTGGTTCTTCGAGAACATTTCGCCAAAAACTCGACCCATATCATTCCACAACCACCGTATTCGCCTGAATTAGCACCGTGTGACTTCTGGGGTGAAGAGGCTAACGTCCAGCAGTGGACGGATACAAGCTGATGAAGAAACACTTTGTATTTGTGAAACCAACTGGTTTTGCTTGCATGAGCTTCGTCAGGGCTACAAAATAAACTGTTTATTTGTAAACCCTGATGAAGCTCGAACGAAACCGGTTGGTTTTGACAAAAAAAACACGCCGATTCTTCACAGGGGTAGGCAGAGAGAATGTACCGCCACACCACTCTATCCTGACACACCTCTCTAGCTTCCTTCACATCATACAACGAGTCATACATGCAGTCGATTCTTCCGACTTCTAGCTTGATCAACCATATTTTTTTTATTAATTTGGTCATGCCATGTTTTCCTCAGTCTGCCTCGACTCCGTATTCCACTTATATCATTAACGTATACTTTCTTAACCATTATTTCTCCATCCATGCGCTCCATATGTCCGAATCAACGCAGCGATCAAAATGACAAAATTAACTAATTGAACGCTAAGGCATTAACACTGTGGAATTCCATAGTAATATACTTAGGAAATTGAAAATAACTTTGTTTAATCCACTAATTATTAAACAAATATTAAAAAACACGATATATTTCGGAGGATACCTCCATCTTTACGTGTAAAAATATAAAATTTATATTTTTACACCTGAAGATTATTATTATTAAAATTATTTTGTTAAATCGCTATTTTATATCATGACATCATGAGCCAAATCGATGTAAAGGGTATTATAGCTATCATAGTGATTCTCGTGACATATGATAGGTAGCTAATCTATCGCCATTCTATTGTCACGTGAATTCTACACGAGACCAAAGACAGTGTGACAATCAAACTGCCCTCGCCGGGAATCGAACCCGAAGATGGAGTTATCCTCCGAAACTTGTCGCGTTTTTAAATATTTTTTTAATAATTAGTGGATTAAACAAAGTTATTTTCAATTTTCTAAGTATATGACAAAATTTAAGTGGTGTAAAAACAAGCAAAAGAGTTTTACATTAATTTTCAATAATACTAACTAACTAACCATCACGCCGTCTCTCCGAATGGGTAGACAGAAAGAATAGACTGCCACACTTTTCTTTCCCGACATATTTCTCTCGCTTCCTCAACATTCATACATCGTGTCATGCACGCGCGTCGATTTCTCTGACTCCTCACATGGCCGACATTCAATATTTGATTTATTTGATCGTGCCACGTTTTCCTCGGTCTTCCTCTTTTTCTGGTTCCATTTACATCATTAACATATAATTTTTTTACCATTCTTTCTTTCCATATGTCCAAACCATCTTAATGATCCTTTCATTATTTTGTTCATGACACCATCATTCGCACCGCATTCACTTCTTATATTTTCATTCGACACTCTATCATGCACAGAGTATCCACACATTCGTCTAAGAGATCTCATTTCTACTGCATTTATTCTACTTTCATCCTTCTTTTGCCAGTTCCATGCTTCAATAATACCACACCACAAATTTAGTGCTTCATACGAAAGTATACCTATGTTTTTTTTGTTGTTATATTTACACATGAGGATGGATGAAGTAATCTCCAAAACATTTTGTGGATAATATTTATAATATGTAAAAATATATAATAAATTAATTCAATTATAGTGTCTAAAATTCTTCTTTCTTCTTTGTTATATAGCAGAGACAACATACAAAATAAATCAAGAATTTTTTTATATGTTTGACTGACAAAATAAAATATAAAAAGAAACACCAATGCGTCTATGATTAGTTACAATTTCGGGTGCAAATGGACGGTTTGAAAATAAAATACATAATACCAACACGCAAAAGCAAAATGAAGGTTTACCATCCAACATATTCATGACACTCAATAATAAAATTAAATAGATTTATTATATTTAAAAATAATAATAATAACATTCATTAATACAACATCTAGAAAAAAAACGATAGAACTCCGTTTCGCTTTTGCATGCAGACATCGAACATCGGCCGGCTTTAGAACAACGCTCTGAATCAACTCTGGTGAAAATAAAATATTTTAAATTTAATCATCATTGGATATTATATTATAGATTTTAAAAATATTTCAATGATATTATTTCAAACAATGCATAAGAGTAAAATAATCACTTAATACAAATTAAAACGTATGATTTCTAGAAGATTTATTATATTTTATGAAAATAACACGTTCAAAACATTATCAAATGTCAATTGATTTTACTGAAATCTTTCGATGGAAGATAATTTTAAATAACAATAAATTAAACCATTAACTACTTTGTTATTATTTCGATAGCGACCGGTTTCGCCAGGCTCGCTGGCATCGACATACTGATGACACTATTGTAAACTGAGTCCATTATAATATACATAAATATTAGGGGTGGTAAATATGATTCTATACAAAATTAATCTTTAAAAAAATATGTAAAATTTATTGAATATAAATATTTGGTATTAAAAATAAATAGTCCATTGTTTTGGCCGAAACACTATGATGATACTTCAACATTATTACTGTTAAAATTGAAAATACTTATATAATATCACAATTTCTTTTTATTCACTGAGAGTGTCGCGACAGCTGTTTTGCCAACCGATGTTGGCATCATCAGGTGTTACAATAAACAGTTTATTGTAACACCTGATGATGCCAACATCGGTTGGCGAAACAGCTGTTGCGACACCCGGTGAATAAAAATAAATTGTGATATTATAACAGTGTTTTAAATTTTAACAGTAATAATGATATTCTAGTTATTTAAGAGGATTTGTATTCAATATAATGGTTTTAAAATTTTATTATAGTTGACATATTTCAGCTATAAATAAAGCAAAAATATGTATATTGAATACGAATCCTTTTAAATAAATTTATTACCAATATTAAAATTCAGTAAACTTTACATAATTATTTTAAGATTATTTTTGTATAGAATGATGTTTACCACCCCTGATCAGTATATACTCGTATATAAAGAACTCAGTTTGCAATAGTGTCACCAGTCTGCCGATGCCAGCGAGCCTGGCGAAACCGGTTGCTGTCGAAACAAAGACAAAAGTGAAAGTAGTTTAAAAAAACATCGTTTTATTTCATTATAATTTAAAATGAACTTACATCAAGTAAAATCATTTGACATTTGATAATGCTTTAGCAAGACGAAACAAGTAATTATCATTAAATAAAATAAAACTCGTATACAACAGACGTTCAAGAAACAATGAATAAGTAATTACTCGACTGAAAAACAATTAAAAATTGTATTATCACAATTTTTTATTTTTCATATCTCAGATATGTTTGGTTGTGTCACAACCTTTTTAAAGTTTGTGCATCATAAAAGATTGTATCAGAAAAATGTCTGCAATAAGAAAAATAATAAGTTGTGAAAATGCCATGTTTAATTGTATTGATTTAAATGTAATTAATTTAAGGGTTGTTTAAAAATACTGTGATCCTGATTTATATTTTCGTAGTGTTGATTCTGAGTGTTGTTCAAACGCCGAGATAGAGAGATTGAAACGAAGGAGAGAAGAGTTGAAGAAAGAAATGTTGAAGACAGCAAGAGAGCATAAGACAGACTGTATTATGTGATCGAGATCAAAGTATCAACAGTTGAGCATAACGAGAAAACTCCGGAAACCACAGCCACCGTAAAACCATTCTACTGTTGACGGTATGATTTTAATACTGATTTAAAAGAATTTATCAATGCTTACAATAGATACAAACGTCAGTTTTATTAAATAATTAATGAAAATGAAAATGCATGTTTTCTAGAAGTTTTATTATATTTCATGGAATTGCTTGTTTCGCCTCAATAAAGAAATTATCAAATGTTATGTACTATGTGCCATAGCAGGGCGAAACATGTCATTCCCATAAAATATAATAAAACTTGTATAAAACAGACATTATCATTCATATCAATTATTTAATATGAAGTTTCAAGAAATAATGTAACATTAATGTGAATGAAAACGTCATTTTTCCAGAAGTTTTATTATATTATATTTTATGAGAATGACATGTTTCGCCCTTCTAAGGCATTATCAAATGTCATTTTGATAATGCCTTAGAAGGGTGAAACATTTCATTCCCATGAAATATAATAAATAATAATAAAATAGAACGATGTTTTTTAACTACTTCCACTTTTGTCTTTATTTCGACAGCGACCGGTTTCGTCAGGCACGCTGGCATCGACAGACTGGACCAGTATGTCGATGCCAGCGAGGCTGGCGAAATCGGTCGCTGTCAAAATAAAGACAAAAGTGGAACTAGTTAAAAAAAACATCGTTTTATTTAATTATTATTTAAAATAAACTGCCATCAAGAGATTTCAGTAAAATCATTTGATTATCTTAAAGAAATATTATAAAACTTCTAGAAAAACTGACGTTTTTATTCGTATTAATTAAATAATGTAATACTTTATACCAATTATTTTAAAAGGAAAAAACCTGGAAGATTCATTAGATTTTATGGGAACGACAGGTTTTGCCTTGTTACAGTATTATCAAATGTAGCACTTTGAATAATGCCCTAACATGACAAAACATTTCACTTAATAAAAATATAATAAAACTTAGAAAATACATGTTTTCCTGAATGCGATATGTAAAAACTAGACAATAGCTAGTAATTATGTTATAATTGTTTGAAAATATCTGAATAATAAAATAAAACAAAAGATGAACCGTTTTTATTTTAAAATTGGTTCAATTGATTTAATGATAAATAGTAGAATTGAAACATGTAGTGTAATACTGTTATTGGTTTATAAAAATGCATGTGCACTGTGGTTTTAGGAGTTCCTTGCGTTTTCACTCTGTTGAGAAGAGCATTCCATAGGCATAGTAATATCGAAACAGACATTCAAAAAACCCAGCTGAAAGTATGAAATGAATAGTAATAAATAAATAAAATAAACACATAGAGAGGTAGTATAAAGGGCAATGTATCAAAAGGATGCGTCGCACCGGATCATTACACAGAACAACTCTCTCACCGCTAGGAACTTTTTTATCTTTTCGTCTAATATCGCCTGCCGCTGCAGCCTCGCATTATCCACCTTCATCTTTTCCCTTATTTCTGTAAAAGACAACAGGGTAAATATACTCCACACAGCAGAGTTCAAAGGCTGGATAGACCTGTGGAATAGCGAGATAACAAACACAACACCCTGTATAACTGATTCGTTCTTTCAAATTGCAATGTAATAGCTAATTCTCGAAAGTCGCAACAGCTACAACTGCCACGTGATTAAGCTATAAAATATTAATGTTATTAATTTAGAAAAATTGGTAGAAGTTCATTGTAAATAATTATGAAAGTAAAATATAAAAAATCCTTTATAATACATATTTTGTTTAATTCCACTTCTTATTTGGTTTCAATTGATTTCAGAACTCAGTTGAAATTAAAGAACAAGTGAAATAAAACTTTATATATATTTATTGTTTTTTTAACAATGATGTAAAACTCCATATTAAATAATTAATACGAATTAAAACATCTGTTTTATATAAGTTTTGTTATATTTTAAGTGAATGACATGTTTCGCATTTCTAAGGCATCATCAAATGTCAAAAACACATTAGAAAGGCGAAACATGTCATTCCCATAAATTATAATAAACAACAACAAACCATCACGCCGTTTCTCTGAATTTCAATTAACATTAATATGTTTAAATATAAATTTATTTGTAGCATATTTATTCCAGGGATATATTGAATTAGTTTTTGTAACAAAATTTGAAAGAACAAAATAGTTTTTATATTTATTTATTTGACCATAGTACCGTCATTTCCAGACGACATTTTAAACCGCAATATTTGCAGATGAACTGATTCAAATCATCTTTTCACACATTATCTATGCCAAAAGGAATGAAAGCATAGATCATAGACTGTATCGTCGGTTCAAAGGTAAAACTCATTAAGTGATATTTAAAAAAAATGCAATTTCTGTATCGGACTTTTGAATTCTACGTCAGAAAATAATCACCAAGTGTAATATTGAAGAATAAGAGTTATTCTTTAATAAAAACACTTGGTTATTATTTTCTGACGTAGAATTTACAAGTCTGATACAGAAATTGCAAAAAAAAATTAAAATGTCACTTAATGAGTTTTACCTTTGAACCGACGATATTATGCATAGAAAAATGATATAAAATTCATCCGTGAGCCGTATTTCATGTTTAAATATTCCGAAAACATTCTTAAACAATATTTTCAACAACTTCCAAAGCATATTTTGCATAAAAATGATTTTAAAAATATTGAAACAAAGAATTTAAACTAAAAATGTAATGAACCCTGTGTTTTGCATTGCTAGGGCAATATCAAAAACATTTTGTTTATACAATATCAAGGCGAAACACTTCCATCATAAACTTTGAAAAGAAGCTATTACTTGGTGGTTTGACATATATAAAATTAGAATTAAACACTTTTAAACGTTGTATAAAACCACTTTATTTTGAGTCAGGAGCGCCAACCGGTTTCACTCTGTAACGAGCTTTGTCAGGGCTATACACAAACAGTTTGTGCAACCTGACGAAGCTCGTTACAGAGCGAAACCGGTTGGCGCTGCTGACTCAAAATAAAGTGGTTTTATACAACGTTTTAAAAGTGTTTAATTCTAACTTACATCATATTTTATTAAATTTATACTTAACAAACATGATATTCTTTATATTTCAATATTTAATATTGAAAAATGGAGAGATATGTTTCTCGAACAATGATGTAAGTCTCCATATTAAATAATGATAAAAACGTGATTTCTACAAATTTAGTTATATTTTATGGAAATTACATAATTCACCTTGCTTAAAGCGCATTTGACATTACTATAGCATGGCGAAACATGTCACTTTCATAAAATATAAAAAAACTTTTAGAACACAGATGTTTTCATCAATGTTAAATAATGACATGTTTCTTCACCTTGCTTGTTCATTATCAAATGTCAAATTAACATTTAATAATGCAATATCAATGTGAAACAGATAAGTTTTCTTTAGTGTTAAGTGTATGGTGATCCATTGTTTTGGCGGAAACACTTCGCCAGGTCTTTCAATCAACTAAACTTTTTAGTCTGCCTGACGATGCTAACATCGGTTGGCGAAACAGCTGTCACGACAAAATATAATCAATTGCAATATTTATAACACAGTTTTTTATTCAAACAGTTAATAATGTTAAATGTATACAAATAATTAAAACAAATTAAAACGTTTTCTAGAAGTTTTATTATATTTTGTGATAATGACATGTTTCCCATTTCAAAGCCATTATAAAATGTGTTTTTACGAGACAAATGATAATGAATTAGAAAGGTGAAACATGTAATTCCCACAAAATATAATAAAACTTCTGGAAAACGTTTTAATTTTTAATAATTATTTGTAAGCATTTAACATTATTAACTATTTGAATAAAAAAACTTTGTTATAAATATCAAAATTGATTTTATTTTTTCGTGACAGCTGTTTCGCCAACCGACGTTAGCATCGTCAAGTCTTACAATCGACTAAAAAAAATTGTTGTATTATTTAATATGGATTTTTAAATCATTGTTCAAAAAACAATAAATATGTAAACAAAAATATTAAATTAATTTTTTTTAAGTAATTAATATAAATGCTTGGAAATATTGTTAAAGTATTGCCATTTAAATGATTTGGACTATTTGTATTAACGGCTGAATCAATTTTAATCATTTTTTAATACAATCTAATATTTAATAACCTTAATATTATAAACCTCAATGATACCATAAAAAAACATATTTTTATCAATTCTATCACAATTTGAATATTTATGAAGACACAATTATAATATAATGAGAACATGTAGCGATTTTATTATGTTCATAACTGGTCATATGATAGAATACTTACCAAGCTCCAGTGATAGGCTAACATGTTTAAACAATAATAAACAAAATATGGAATACAAAAACAAAAACAAAAAATCCTGTAAAATTCAAAATGTCACAAGATGTCGATTTATGATATAAAAACATATTCATTTTAAGCAATGTCACTACAACTAGCTCTAGTTTCGGGATTTTTAGGGATATTTTGCAAAAGCTATTCGAAATCACACGTTATTTTGAGGTTACGTTTGACCGCATGTTAAATCTCCACATATTTTGAGGTTATCTTGAAATGTAAGTTGAAAATAACTTCGAAACGTTTAAATATTTTCGTATTATCACAATAATTAAATAATAATAATGCTTGATGAGATTATTTGATATAATATATATAAAAAAAACGTTTTATTAAAATGTATTTTTGAAATTTTAAATTATTGTGCAATTTAAAAAGTCCGTTTGTTACGATGCTGCCTAATGACTACACATTATTGATTTAAAATTTGGGAAAAAATGGCTACAGTAAATAACCTTTTAATAAATTAATTATTTGAATATATGTGTACTTGTATAACGTAGGAATCTTAATCCTGTATTTATTATATAATATTTAAAAATATAATAAATTATTATAATCAATGTTTACTAGGTACGCAGCAATGGTAAATGAAGGTTATTAATGTTTGCAGGTTATATTTTTAAATAAATTTGAATATCCCGCCAAAAAAAATAGAATCGAATTTGAATTTAATTCAACATTATTATTAATTTGATTTATTTATATTATAAAAAATATTATAAGACATGTTTCGGATAACCAGTCATTCTTCAGTGATACATATTATAAAGATACATATTTAGAATATTATAAAATTGCTTACAAATATGATCAATTTTGACAGATGTCATAATATTTTAAATATGTATCTTTATAATATGTATCACTGAAGAAGGACTGGTTGTCCGAAACATGTCTGATATGTCATTTCAAAAGTGTTGTATGTACAAAGTATATAAATTAAAAAAAAAAGACAAATAAAACATAGAAGAAACTTCGTTTTTAATTTGTGTATGCTGTAAAATGACGACCTTCGTGGCCGAGTGGCAAGTGCATTGACTGTCACCCCGAAGGTTCCGGGTTCGATTCCCGGCGAGGGCAGTGTGATTTTACTGTCTTTGGTCTGGTGTAGAATTCACTTGACAATAAAATGGCGATAGATTAGCTACCTATCACATGTCACGAGAATCACAATAATAGCTATAATACCATTTACATCGATTTGGCTCATGCTGTCATGATGTAAAGAGTGATTCAACAAAATAAAATAAAAAATCAAATCTAATAGAATTATTTTGAGGTTATTATTTTTATTATTATTATTATTATTATTTTGTTAAATCGCTCTTTACATCATGACAGCATGAGCCAAATCGGTGTAAAGGGTATTATTACAGCTATCATAGTGATTCTCGTGACATGTGATAGGTAGCTAATCTATCGCCATTTTATAGTCACGTGAATTCTACACCAGACCAAAGACAGTGTGACACACACACTGCCCTCGCCGTGAATCGAATCCGTAACCTTCAGGGTGGCAGTCAATGTACTTACCACTCGGCCACGAAGGTCGTTACGTAAAATCATGTTTAAAATGAATGTTAAAATCAAGATTACATTTCAAATATGACGTACTCGTATATATATCGAAAGGCAATTTTAATATCATTTTTTTGATATCTTTAGCGCTTATTTCGATGGTATATGGAGATTTCTGTGCAGTGATTTCGAAAATCTTTTGCAAAACGGTGCTCTAAAGGCGTTGGCATTTTACACCACACAATATAAAATATAAAGATAACAGGATCTATCACTTTCTAATTAATAACGATTAAACAAAAGCATGTAAAGTGCGACTAATCTTATTCGGGAGCAACAATCCGAGAAAATAATATATTTATATATAATATTAAATATATATAAAACCTGAAAACCTAGAGTCAAATCAATAAGACATATCAGTAGACTGTATAGCGGACCTGCCTTCGATCGAAGAATTTTCATTTAAACTATGTACATAATACTATTATCATTTTTTTTCATATACATATAAAACAGAAAAACAAAAATATGTGTAATAAAAAATTTTCGTTTATTTATTAAATGACCAACATTCAAGCGATTAAGATATTTAAAAAATCGAACACTAACTAAACTGACTAACTAACCAACACGCCGTCTCCCCGAAGGAGTAGGCAGAAAGAATGGACTGCCACACTTTTCTTTCCTGACATATTTCTCTCGGTTCCTCAACATTCATACATCGTGTCATGCACGCGCGTCGATTTCTCCGACTCCTCACATGGCCGACATTCAATATTTGATTTATTTGATCGTGCCACGTTTTCCTCGGTCTTCCTCTATTTCTTGTTCCATTTGCATCATTAACATATAATTTTTTTACCATTCTTTCTTCATTCATTCTTTCAATATGTCCAAACCATCTTAATGATCCTTTCATTATCGAACACTATTCGAATAAATTTTTAAAAACATATTTTCACAACAATTAATTTAATTATTATTTTTTTAATTAAAGCCTTGCCCCAAGGATTTAAATCAATGTTATTAGAATTTATAATTCAATATAGGCCATATGCAGTAGAAATGAGATCTCTTAGACGAATGTGTGGGTACTCTGTGTATGATGTGTAGTGGAGAGGGATATTGAAAGAAGGGTTGGGGCAGGCAACAAAGTGAATGGTGCACTTAAAGTTGTCATCGCAAATAAAAACCTATCCAAAAAAGCTAGAATAGCAGTGCACAATGGTGTTCTTCTACCGACCCTTATGTATGGAAGCGAGGCATGGAAATGGCAAAAGAAGGATGAAAGTAGAATAAATGCAGTAGAAATTAGATCTCTTAGACGAATGTGTGGGTACTCTGTGTATGATAGAGTGTCGAATGAAAATATAAGAAGTGAATGCGGTGCGAATGATGGTGTTATGAACAAAATAATGAAAGGACCATTAAGATGGTTTGGACTTGTGTTCTGGAAAGAATAAATGAAGAAAGAATTGTAAAAATTATACGATGTTAATGGAACCAGAAATAGAGGAAGACCGAGGAAAACGTGGCACGATCAAATAAATCAAATATTGAATGTCGGCCATGTATGGAGTTAGCGAAATCGACGCGCGTGCATGAAATGATGTATGAATGTTGAGGAAGCGAGATAAATGTCAGGAAAGACAAGTGTGTCAATCCATTCTTTCTGCCTACCCCTTCGAGGAGACGACGTGATGGTTAGTTAGTTAGTTATAATACAATATTTAATATGAGCACAAAATAGCTCATTATTATGAAGAAATAATCGGGTCGTGTCTAGGCTCGAACCCAGTTCACTGGATTAGGAGCCAAGCTTTGTGTTCCCTAGACCACCACTATCACAAACTATATCTGGACAATATTATTTTTAATTTTAGATAAACTTAAGGCGTTAACACTGTGATATTCCATGACGATTTTTTTTTAAATTAAAACACAAGCCTTCGAAACATGTCGAGAAAAATAATCTTAAGGTGGAAAAAACAGTGTTTTAATTCATAAAAAATTCGTCAAATATTATATTTATCAAACACGTCATTCTTTAGTGTAAACATTATAACGGTAAAAATATTTACACTGAAGAACGATATGTAGAGTCCGAAATACACACAAAATGATAGCGAATAAAGAAAAAACGATTTTCTATAAGTTTTATTATATTTTATGAAAATTACATGTTTCGCCATGCTAATGGATCATAAAATATTTTGTGTTTACTATTTTTATGTATTATTATGCACATTTGATAATGCCTTAGCCATGTGAAACATGTCATACCCATAAAATATAAGATAATTGGTATTAAACAGACGTTTTTATTCGTATTACATATTTAACCCTTAAAGGACGCTAGCTTTTGTATCTTTTGTATGTTATTCTATCAATATTACATTTTAAAAAGGCACTGTTTATGTTAAACGTTCCATTGGTAATATTCATGTGACAAAGTAATTACGCGTAGATTCTACAGACAAGATTCAACATGTCACATCACATGTGCCATACGACCGCAGCGACAATGTTCTGTTGTCACGTCAGAGGTGACATACGGCCGTTACGGGTTAATATGGAGATTTGCTTCATTATTCAAGTAACAATAAATATTATTATTTGAAAAACCCTGGGTAAAATTAAGGGACGACGTGTTCTGGACGAAGGCAAACCAGTTATTACGGGCGGCGCAAGGCAGAGAAGCCATTACAGAAGGGATGGTCAACGTCAGGGAGAGAAGCACAAGAAGAAATTGAACCATGGTTAACTAACTAACTAGATATCAAGCCGTTTCCCCGGAGGGGTAGGCAAAGAGGATGGACTGCCTGTCTGCCATGACATACTTCTCTAGATTCATCTACATTCATATATCGTAACATGCACGCTCGTTGATTTTTCCGACTTCGAATTTGGCCGCCCTTTTTAAATTTTATTAATTCGGTCGTGCCATGTTTTCTTGGTCTTCCGCGGCATATCTTTCCACTTACACTGCTTGTGTACAATATTTTAACAATTCTTTTCTCGTGCATTTGTTCCATATGTACAAACCATCTCAGAGATCATTTTTAAATTTAACTTCATCTGCCTTACATTTCTTACTTATTTCGTCGTTTAGTATTCTATCATATATCGTTTTCCCACACATTCTTCTAAGTGATATAATTTCTACGGTATTTATCCTACTTTCATCCTTCTTTTGCCAGCTCCAAGATTCACTTGCATACATACACCGTGGGTAATATAATTGTATCACAAACAAAAAAGGTTTTTGCGACGTCTAAAAAAACAATTAAATTTTCGACGGGTTTAAATAATTGGACGGGGTTCTGGATGCGTTTGATTATTTTAATTTGGATAGTATTCCGGTTTATATTGGCGTTTTTATGGTCGCAAATAAAACATGTCGGTGCTTTTGGGTCAATCTAGTGAAGCCTGTTGATTAATAGTATCACACCACTTGTCCAAGTGACGGGAAATTGATTAAATACTACCCAAATATAGAAATTACCCAACGACAGAAATACTTCTTCATGTTATGACATGCATATAGGCTTAGATTTAATTATTTATTGTTTCTCGAACAATTATGTAAAACTCCATACGATATAATTAATATGAATGAAAACGTCTTACAAAAACATATTTAAAAATTTTTTAATTCATTAATAATGGTAAACAGGGTTGCGTAATGTCCCCGTGGTTATTTAATCTGTATATGGACAAATGTATGAAAGAGCTGAAAGGGTTGGATGTAGGTGCCAAAATGAGCGGAGTATCAGTAAGCTGTCTCTTGTATGCGGATGACGCTGTCCTACTTGCAGACAAGTCCTGGTGAATTGTATGTATGAGGTATGCATGCGAAATGATCTGATGATGAATGTTAATAAGTCCAAGTCTTATAAAGCACTTTATTTTAATCTACCGAAAGTGGGAATTCAGGTGTTTTTAAAGTTTAGATATTTAAAAATACAGGTATGACTAAGATGATTTTCTAAAATTCTGAATATTTTAGAAGTTACTAATTAACCAACCACCACGCCGTCTCCTCGAAGGGGTAGGCCGAAAGAATGGACTGCCATGCTTTTCTTTCCTGACATATTTTTCTCGCTTCCTCCACATTTATACATCGTGACATGGCCGACATTCAATATTTGATTTATTTGATCTTGCCACGTTTTCCTCGGTCTTCCTCTATTTCTGGTTCCGTTTACATCGTTCAAATATATTTTTTTAACATTCTTTCTTCATTCATTCTTTCCATAAGTCCAAACCATCTAACGATAATTTATAAATCTTAAAACTAACTAACTAACTAATTATCACGCCGTCTCCCCGAAGGGGTAGGCAGAAAGAATGGACTGCCACACTTTTCTTTACTGACATATTTCTCTCGCTTCCTCAACATTCATACATCGTGTCATGCACGCACGTCGATTTCTCTGAATCTTCACATGGCCGACATTCAATATTTGATTTATTTGATCGTGCCACGTTTTCCTCGGTTTTCCTCTATTTCTTGTTCCATTTACATCATCAACATATAATTTTTTTACCATTCTTTCTTCATTCATTTATTTCCATATGTCCAAACCATATTAATGATCCTTTCATTATTTTGTTCATAACACCATCATTCGCACCGCATTCACTTCTTATATTTTCATTCGACACTATCATACACAGAGTATCCACACATTCGTCTAAGAGATCTCATTTCTACTGCATTTATTCTACTTTCAGCCTTCTTTTGCCAGTTCCATGCTTCGCTTCCATACATAAGGGTCGGTAGAAGAACACCATTGTGCACTGCCATTCTAGCTTTATAAATCTAAATAAATGAAAATTATTCACACTGAATATACTTGTCTTTTCCTGTCCATTATAATTTTTTTCTACTATCCGGATTTGTCCTTATCCGGACTACATCATCCCCAATTAGTCAGGATAATCGAGGTTCTACTGTATAATATTATGATATTATCTTTAAAAACTTATCAATCTTTATGAGTTAATTGAACTTCATGAATTATTTGATCATTTTATCATTCTGGTCACCTTTTTCCAGGAATCGCTATGGCAAATACAACAGAAATGCCTTTACTGCAGTGATCGCCAACGTTGGGGCGACCTGACACGGCACCCAAAGAACAAGAAGATTGACCTTTATATATTTAAAGCTTTTTTCTGTTTAAGAACTAATCCATCTTTATGAGTTTATTGAACTTTATGAGTTTATTGGTCTTAATGAGCTAAATAAAAAACGGTAAACACCTGATCTCCAAGAGCTCCTAAATAAGATTGACACGGCTGGAGAAGAATTGGGTCTGACAATAAATGTCGCTAAGACCAAGTGGATGTCGTTTGGAAGACTTGATTATTCTGGATCATCTTTGCGACTAAAAGGAGTAAATATCGAAATGGTTGACCAGTTTAAATACCTCAGCAGTACCATTACTAAAACACTCGACCCAGATACAGAAGTAAAATGTAGAATAGAAATTGCACGTGCTGCATTTAATAAGATGAGACCCTTCTTCTGTGACGATAATTTAAATCTTAAACTTCGACAAAGAATGATAAAAGCTTACATATGGTCAGCTCTATTATACGGAAGTGAAACATGGACTCTAAAAGTGAACGTAATGAATCGGTTAGAAGCATTCGAAATGTGGATACACAGAAGAATGCTTCGTATACCTTGGACCGAAAAGGTCAGTAACGTCGAAGTACTTAGGAGAGCCGGAGCCAAGAGAGAGCTGTTGTCGAATGTCAAAGTGAAAAAGGTCTCATATTTGGGTCACGTGCTGCGTGGAGAAAAGTACCGCCTCCTCCGACTTATATTGGAGGGCAAGATAGAGGGAAGACGGGGAGTTGGCAGAAAACAGATGTCCTGGCTGCGCAACATTAGAGAGTGGACCGGAATGAGGACGGTGGATGACCTGTTTCGGGCAGCGCAGGACAGGGAGGTTTTCACCGGAGTGATCGCCAACGTCGGGGGGACCTGACACGGCACAAGAAGAAGAAGAGAAACACGTTTTATTGTAAACCGTAATATAATCCTGATGACCACCAGTTGAAAATTTAATTAGGGCCTTGCGGACGGCGCCTGATGAATAGGCAACCGTCACAACAGCGGTGGCGCGCCGGTCGCCCGGCACACCGTAGCAGGCGTTACATTACTACGACAATAAATCTCGCCCGCATACACACACTCGCCACTTAACACATTGTTTACGGCGTGCAGATATTTGTGCGTTTCGGTTACCTTCAACTTCATATACAAAAAAAAAACGTCTTAGACTTCTAATTCCTTCTGCCATGTTTGCTTCACTTTGTCACATTAATACAAAATACTAACTAACCAACTAACCACCATGCCGTCTTCCCGAAGTGGTAGTCATAAAGAATGGACCGCCACACTGTTCCGTCTTGACATACATCTCTCGTTTCCTCTACACTCATACATCAAAACATTTTGTGAATATACTGCTGCGCCTGTATTTGTTGAGTTTGATTATGAAAAAAATATTAATATATGTTAAATACTTTTTATGTTATGACATTTTATAATGACTTATGGTATAGAATCGAGGGCTGACACAAATAGAACCAAAGCACTAGTATGAACCGCCGAAATGAAGACACTCCGCGCTATTCTGGGCAAAACACTGAGGGACAGAATCAGAAATACAGTAATACGTGAGACCTGCGATACCGAAGATATTGTCAGATGGGACAGGAAAAGAATACGCTTCTGGCGCGACCACGTAGAACGAATGAGCGACGATAGACTCCCCCAAGCAGCCGCAAACAACGTGCCAATGGAAACTCGCCAACCCGAAAGACCTGCGAAGAGATGGCGAGACAGTTGAAGAAGAAGACATTTTATGCAATTGCTATTTTTTTAGCGAATTTACAATTTTTAGCCCGCTGTAGGGCGCAATCGAGTAATAACATTCCCCGTACGGAATGTGTTAATAATTAATTTTACTACGCATATTTGTACAGAGAAGGGAAGTTTAGCGAATGTGACAAAGTAACAAATTGCGAAATAACTCGACACGAAAAGAACGTACGCATTTCGAATTGACTAATTAATGACTTCATTTAAAATCATCAACTTTTAATATCGACCCCCAGTAAATGACCGGTGGTTAATAAAACAAAATATAATAAGATATTCTCTATGTGTTCAGTCAAAAATCTTTAATCCCAAGAAACTATGACAAAAGAGGTAGGCAGAGACAACTGTTGGTAAGAAACAAAACTATCAGTTTTGAACTGTGCCTTGTCAAACGGTGAAAGTGCGTCTTCCCGTTGTTGTTCTGAGATTATTAGTAGTTTTTAATAAGGAATGGTGTGGTAAGTGTTTTTTTAATGTTATTTCTTATGCAATTCTTTGAATATTTGCATATTTTTATATGTTAGGGTGTTTCAATATGTGACAATGTAATAAAATCTATGTATTGTATCAATATAACCTGAAGTGGTCAATTACTGGTGATTGTGCTATTTTCTTAGAGAAATATTAATTTTAATAGTAATACTCATATTTTAATAAAAAAGTTAGAGAATTTAGAGAAGTCAATGAGTTTTTTATTGTTTTATTTTATTTTGTACACTGAAATAATGAAATTAATGCCTTTAATGTGGATTTCAGTGCAAGCTGAACCTTAAACGGTCATTCATTGGTGCTTTGACCCTATCTCACTTAGCTGCATCTCGCTCTGTCTTCCTTCAAAACCGTGGGCATACCTCTTCGTTGAGAACAATATTATTCGAAATAATAACTAACTAACTAACCATCACGCCGTTTCCCCAGAGAGGTAGGCAGAGAGGATGGATCGCCACATTGTTCAATCCTGACATAACTCTCGCGCCTCTTCTACATTCACACACGCCTTTCAGTAATTAATTAATTTGATCTTGCCATGTCTTCCTTGGCCTTCCTCGACTTCTTTTTCCATTCACACTACTTGTAGATATCTTTTTTTAAAATATTAATGATGTCTGAAATTTTTCGGTAGAAGTTTTTATTATTTTTTTTTTTGCGTATACAACAGGTCGTTTGAACCCAATTACTGTATTCGTATACAATTTCATTTTTTAGCTATTACATTGATTCTCATAACATGTGATAGGTAGCCAATCTATCGCCATTTTATTTACACGTGAATTCTACACCAGAGCAAAGACAGTGTGACAATCACACTGCCATTGCCGGGAATTTAACCCGGGACCTTCGGTATGGAAGAGCTCTTACCACTCTGACACGAAGGTCGACTATTCATACATCATTACATACACACTCGTCTGTTTCTCCGACTCTTCACGTGGCCGACATTCAATATTTGATTTATTTGATCATGTCATTTTAAAACAGTGTGGCGATCCATCCTCTCTGCCTACCCCTCCGGGGAAATGGCGTGATGGTTAGTTAGTTAGGTGTAGAGCATCCATCCCGGTACTCCGCAAAATCCAATATCTCTAATGGAACGGCTGGCCAAGTGGCATATCTGTCTAAAAATAGTCGCACCCCACCACACTCTTACAATGCAGGTCCATTGTTCGGGGGAATCTTAGGTGAACCTTGACTCGACTGCATCCACCCGCCCTCTCCACTCGCCCCCCGGCGATTGTATTGGCGAGCTCTTGACCTTTTAACCTTTCATGTGCCGTCTTAAAAAAAATACGCGCAATACGGCGCTGTGTAACCATTACACAATTCGCATTTTATATCGAAAATGTCGACCATGTTAGAAATCGGAAGAATCGACGAGCGTGTATGACTCGCTGTATGAATGTGGAGGAATCTAGAGGCGTGTGTTCTTGAAAATCGAATGATCGCTTCGGAGATCGATGTCTTTCATATTAGTGAAAGTACGTTCAGAAGACAAATACTCTCGACTTTGGAGAGTATCTTGTATTCCTAATGTCGAACCATCTCTCATGCGTTCCTGGTATTATATATTTATTATGTTTTACCTGTTCTCAATAGATGCCTTAAACTATAAAAAAATGTTTGTTAGGTCTTTTGAGAAAATAAACTGATTTGATTTGATTCGATTTGAAAATCTGTTCCAAGTGGCCCAGGACAGAAATGCTTTCGCTGCAGTGATCGCCAGCGTTTGAGGGACCTGACAAGGCACCAGAAGAAGAAGAAAAATAAAGTGTTTTGGAAATAATGTCAAAAAAAGTATATGTTAACGATGTAAACGGAACTAGAAAAAGAGAAAGATTGAATAATTAATACGAATGAAAACGTCAGTTTTCTAAAAGTTTTATTATATTTTATGGAAATGACATGTATCGCCCTTCTAAGGCATTATTAAATGTTTTGTTTGACATTTATTAATGCCTTAGAAGGGCGAAACATGTCATTCCCTTAAAATATAATAAAATTTCTAGAAAACTGGAGTTTTACATCATTGCTCAAGACACAATAAATAGAAAGACAGAAGAAAACGTGACATGACCAAATTAATCAATTACTAAAAGGCGGCCACATTCGAAGTCGGAATAATCGACGTGCGTGCATGGTACGATGTATGAATGTAGAGCTCTCTGCCTACCCGTCTGGGGAAATGGCGTGATGGTTAGTTAGTTAGTTAGTAAGAAAACGTGGCACGATCAAGAAGTGAGCAGCAAGTGAGGCCTGCTGCTTTAACCACGTTCTGCAGGGTTCTTCCTCGGGTGGCTCTAGGTCTCCCTCGCTTCCTCTTTTCACCCACAGAGGACCATTCTAGTGAACCTTCAGCGATGCAGGCTGGGTTCCGTCTCAGGGTGTGATCCCTAGGCACCCTAGGTCACATTTAATCTTATTTACCGGTCTTTAGAAGCGTACAGCGAGTATTTAGAATGCGTGGGTTTTTAATAAATAGCTAGGATTCTATTTTTAGCCGGGGAAAATTTTGGAAATCGCCCGCTATCCCTCGCTCCCGGGTCCGCCTGCGTGGGAAGAAAAGCGGAAAAGTCAACTGGCGTTTAAATTAGTTTGCCGAATAAATATAGTGGGAAATCATCGAAAGAAAATTTACATTACATTATGATAATGAAAGCGTTGGATGGCAAGTGCACTAACACGTGTCACTTTCACTGTTTAAAAACCCTCTCCAAGTCGACAAGTTATTAATACATTGCGACAGTGATAAATTAGACACCGGAGTTCTGATCTTCTTCTTCTTCTTCCTTATTGTAGACCTATGTGGTCTGTTCTCTAGAATGTTGCTCCTTCTGTGAGGTAGACTCCTAGCTGTCCTTCCATCTTTTAGGAGGTCTTTCACAAAGACGGGTTCGCCGGTCCGGCGGTAATGCCGTAGAAATTAGAAGAATGTGTCGAAAAACGATATATGATAGAATACCGAACGACGAAATAAGGAAGAAATGTAAGGCAGATGATCGTGTCATAAGTTAAATTAAAAAAGGATCCCTGAGATGGTTTGGTTAAATGTAACAAATTGACGAATGAACAATGGTTAAAATGTTGTATACAAGCAGTGTGAGTGGAAAGAGAAGCCGTGGAAGACCAAAGAAAGCATGGCATGACTAAATACTTAAAATCGACGAGCGTGCATGTGGAGGAAGTCGAAATCGACGAGAGTAAGAATGTGGAGGAAGCTAGAGAGGTATGGCGGTCCATCATCTCTGCCTATCCCTCCAGAAAAACGGCGTGACGGTTGTTAGTTAGTTAGTTTAACCAAAAAATGCGCCACGCAGAAAACGTGGCAAGATCAAATAAATCAAATATTGAATGCGGCCACGTGTGAAGTCGGAGAAATCGACGTGCGTGCATGACACGGTGTATGAATGTTGAGGAATCGAGTGAAGTATGTCAGAAAATAACAGCGGAGCGGTCAATTCTTTTGCCTATTCCTACGGTAGAAGGCGTGATGGTTAGTTAGTTGGTTTTATCGTCTGTCAAAATTCCGGAGGTTATAAATAATTTATTATTCCTTGAACAAATATGTAAAATTCCATATTAAATAATTAATACGAATGAAAACGTCTTCTTGCAAGTTTTATTATGGTATATTTAATGGAAATGATGTGTATCGCCATGTTAAAGCATTATCAACAGATTTGGACCAATCTTTCAATGCCGTTGTCGAAATAAAGACAACGCAGAAGTAGTTATTAAAAGGTATTATGAACAAAATTATGAAAGGATCGCTGCATTGGTTCGGACATATGCAGCGCATGGGTGAAGAAAGAATGGTTAAAAAGTATACGTTAACGATGTAAAGTCGAGGTAGACCGAGTAAAACATGGCATGACCACATTAATCCAATTTTAAAGGTTGGTCATGTCAGAAGCCGGAAGAATCGACGTGCGCGTATGACTCGCTGTATGAATGTGGAGGAATCTAGAGAGGTATGTCAGGATAGAGTAGTGTGGCGGTCCATTTTCTCTGCCTACCCATGCGGAGAAACGGTGTGATGGTTTGTTGTTGTAGTTCTTTAAGTTAAACCATCGTTTTATTTATTTATTTTTCATATAAAACATTTGGTAAATAGATTATACCTTAACAAAACTAAGATGTCAGTGCACAGAGTTGTTCTTATACTGACCTTTATT
Source organism: Lepidostoma basale (assembly GCA_022606425.2). Taxonomy (NCBI): domain Eukaryota; kingdom Metazoa; phylum Arthropoda; class Insecta; order Trichoptera; family Lepidostomatidae; genus Lepidostoma; species Lepidostoma basale. Next base: position 13,860 of record JAHDVF020001213.1, on the reverse strand, counting down.
TATAAAACTCGCAAGAAAACAATACAATTAGAACAAATGAGATTGAAATAAAATTGTAATTGAGAAAAATATCAATTATTTTAAATATACTATCAGAGCCCTCATGTATGGAAGTGAAGCTTAGAGCTGGCAAAAGAAGTATGAAAGCTAGATAAACGCCGTAGAAATGAGATCACCAAGAAAAATGTGCGGGGAAACTTTGTATGATAAAATACCGAACGATGAAATAAAAAGGAAATGTAAGGCAGATGACTGCATCATGGATAAAAATAAAAAGGGATCCCTGAGATGGTTTGGACATATGGAACGAATCTACGAAATAAGAATGGTTAAAATGTTGTATACAAGCAGTGTGAGTGGAAATAGAAGCCGTGGAAGATCAAGGAAACCATGGCATGACCAAATTAATCAATTACTAAAAGGCGGTCACATTCGAAGTCGGAATAATCTACGTGCGTTCATGGTACGATGTATGAATGTAGAGGAATCCAGAGAGGTATGCCAGGACAGAGCATTGTGGCGATCCATCCTCTCTGCCTACCCGTCCGGGGAAATGGCGTGATGGTTAGGTAGGTACTATCAGAAGTCGGAAAAATCGACGTGCATGCATTCATGCAGTAAGAAAGTAGATGATCAATGACAGGTACGTCAGAATATAGTGTGGTGGTCCATTGACTCTGCCTATTAGGAGAAACTGTATAACGTGAATTTGTTTAATAATTAAATAAAACGATGTTTTTTAACTACTTCCACTTTCGTCTTTATTTAGACAGCGACCGGTTTCGCCAGGCTCGCTGGCATCGACAGACCAGTCTGTCGATGCCAGCGAGCGTGGCGAAACCGGTCGCTGTCTCAATAAAGACGAAAGTGGAAGTAGTTAAAAAACATCGTTTTATTTAATTTTTATTTAAAATGAACTTCCATCAAGAGATTTCAGTAAAATCACGTGAATTTGTTTGTTTGTTGTAAACGCGTCTGTTGCTAAAACAAAAACAAAACAAAAGAACGAAACTAAATGTATATTTGAAAGAATATTCTTTATTCAAAAATGAGTTAAAAAAACTTCTACCATGAAATTACAATACCAAATCTTTACGGAACATTTAATAATTAGAGTGTCATGTTAGGTTATGTCAGTGAGGTTATTAAATTGATTCGTGTGATGGAAAAATGCCGCCTCTAGTGCCGTTAAATGGCCTGGATTAACGATTTTATTAATATCAAAAAAAAAGTATTCCCTTTTCGTAACATCGTACCTTCAAGTGTCGCAATAATCGCCCGGGAAACGTCACATCGCGGTGGCGGGCCCCCGCACACCGTTTGCCGCCAAAATGGTGCCTTCCTAACCCATCACGGGGGCCCACGGGTACACAACAACACAAAACGATAAATTCCGTCGCAGTTCCAACAGGGAGCCACTCAAAAATCACGACGATGAGGCGAGCGCCATCGGAGGAAATAGGAACAACACTGAAACTTAAATAAATTTCACGGCGCCGCGCGCCCGCCGGGAGGCGCGAGGTGTTAATTCGCCGCGCGCGCGCATAAAGCACCGGCCATTCATAAGCGGCAGCGCTGTACACCCCGCGGTGGTTTCGGCCCTTTCGGCGAGGCGCCCCGCGGGCTGGCCGCGGGGGCAGCGCGGCGCGGACGGGTTCGTTCGTATTTCCGAATGGATCAAACCGCCCGCCAATCAGGGCTGAGGGTGGGTGGAGGTGTATGACGTCACTGGGCCGTGATTCGCGGGCCGAGGGCGACGCGTCACGTTCCAATGTTTGAAAACAATAAAATCTTCTGGAACAGTTCAAAATGTTGAAAGAAAACATACATATTTCATTGTTTCTTGAAGAACGATGTAAAAGTCCATATAAAATAATTAATACGAATGAAAACGTCAGTTTTATAGGACTTTTAAAAATTATAATAACACTTCTATAAAACAGACGTTTTCATTTGTATTATTGAAATTATACATAGATATTACTATTTTCTTTCGTAGGAATAGCCCGGCTTGAAACTAGATAATAAAATAAAATAAAATTGTTTCTTTATATAACTTGATAAGCTTAACTTGAAACTCCGACAAAGAATAATTAAATGTTATATATGGTCTGTTCTAATATATAACTGCAAAACCTGGACTCTGAAAGTGAATGTAATGAACCGGTTGGAGGCGTTCGAGGTGTGGATATACCGCAAAATGCTCCGTATACCGTGGACCGATAGGGTCAGTAATGCAGATGTACTAGAAAGAGCCAGAGCCAATAGAAAGCTGTCGTCGAAAATTAGAAAAGTCTCATATTTGGGTCATGTGGTAAGGGTACAAAATGACCACCTCCTTCGACTGATATTAATGGGTAAAGTGGAGGGATGCCGGGGAGTTGGTAGAAGGCAGCTGTCCTGGCTGCGGAACATCAAAGAGTGGACAGGAATAACAAGAGTTCAGAACCTGTTCCAAGTGGTGCAGGATAGAGATGCCTTTGCTGCAGTGATCGCCAACGTTGGGGGGACCTGACACGGCACCGAAAGAAGAATCAATATATTACCACCGATATTTTGATTATGATAGTATTGACCGGTTTCGCGCTTTACTGCATTTGAAGGGGAAAAAGAGCTGTAATATTAATATACAGATTTTTAAACAGGACAGAACGAACGCTATTTTAATCAATTTATACACAAATACAATAAAACGTAAATTATTTCATTATTACATAAATGAATTTTGGTTATTTTTTGGGAATGATATATTTCGTCTTACTATAGATTTATCAAATGTATGATATTATTTTATTGAGCCATATAATGACACTCCAATAAAATGAAAAAAGCTATTTAAAATCGATATTATCATCAACATTACATAAAATTTAAAAAGTCATATGATAATCTAAAATTCAAAAAAATATAATTTTTAAAACACACCAATAACCGAGCTCGCGACACCTGGATTTGAAGTTATGTAGAACAAATTATTGTTTAAAGTAAAAATTAATGATTGCACAATCAAAACAATCTATTGGCAACGAAAAAAAAACTAACCAACCATTATGTCGTCTCCAGTACGCAGAAAGAATGGACCGGCACACTGTTCTTTCCTAACTAACTAACTAACCATCACGCCGTCTCCCCGGAGGGGTAGGCAGAAAGAATGGAACGCCACACTGTTCTTTCCTGACATACTTCTCTCGCTTCCTCTACATTCATACATCTTGTCATGCACGCACGTCGATTTCTCCGACTCCTCACGTGACCGGCATTCAATATTTGATTGATTTCTAGCTCCGTTCACGCCGTTTACATATACCTTCTTCACCGTTCTGTCTTCACTCATTCTTTCCATGTGTCTAAACCATGTTAATGACCCTTTCCTTATTTTGTTCATAACACTTTCATTCGCACCACATTCACTTCTTATACTTGCATTTGTCACTCTATCATATACAGATTTGCCACACATTCGGCTTAAAGATCTTCTCCGACTTCTCACGTGACCGGTATTTAATATTTGATTCATTTGATGGTACCACGGTTTTCTTAGTTTTCCTCTATTTCTAGGTAGGCAGAGAGAATCGATCGCCACACCTCTCTAGCTTCCTCCACAATCATACAGCTAGTCATACACGCACGTCGATTCTTTCGACTTCTAACATGACCAACCTTGAAAAATTGATTAATTTGGTCATGCCATGTTTTCCTCGGTCTGCCTCGACTCCGTACTCCATTTACATAATTAACGTATACTTCCTTAACCATTCATGAAAGAAGGATGAAAGTATAATAAATGCAGTAGAAATGAGATCTCTTAGACGATTCTGTGTATGATAGAGTGTCGAATGAAAATATAAGAAGTGAATGCGGTGCGAATGATGGTGTTATGAACAAAATAATGAAAGGATCATTAAGGTGGTTTGGACACATGGAAAGAATGAATGGTAAAAAATATATATGTTAACGATATAAATGGAACTAGAAATTGAGGAATACCGAGGAAAACGTGGCACGATCAAATATATCTTTGTTTCCCAAAGCTTATTTTTACGTTAAACAATAGCTATAGTTTTATATTTTATATTTTAGTAATACGAAATTATAAATTAACTATCAGTGAATGTGTAAATGACGTTTTAAAGTTTTAAATATTTCGTTTGTGTAGATCAAAGTGTCAGTGCAAAGTGAAACATTTCGCATCCCCTAAGCGAATACAAAATGTGTGCGCCACATGTTATGCTGGTCAGGGCGGCAAGGCGGCCTTTTTAGTGGACCCGGCTAAGCATAATACGAGTGAATATTTATGGGGGTGCTGTAAACAAGACACGCTTAAATCTGCTTCGATGTGCGCTATCCACAAACACTACGCAAAGGAAGATTTATTGTTATTATCAGTCGGAAGTAGAATCAGTGAAATTGACCAAAACATCGTCAACATCCTAATATCTCTTAATATTCTTCGTCAACCTGATGAAGATGTTAAGAAGATAAGATACAGAGGATGTCGTGCTGGCAGGAAAGTGAAACGACCACCTCTCGCCGTATCAAGTGCAGAATCGACGAAAGGGAACCGGGTATCAGACTCTTTCCGGGAGAAACACATTGGAATTGGAAGCTGGAATGCTCGGTCAATTAGAAATAAGGAAGATGAAATAGATAATATCTTCAAAACGCAAAACCTACATCTATTCACCCTAACAGAAACGTGGCACGAAAGCTCCGATTCTATATGTCTAAAAAATATGCAAGCTCTTGGTTATGTGACGGTAGATGAAGCGAGACCCATAAGAAAAGAAAAATCAAGGGATAACCTTAATTTTACAAACCATGGTGGTATTGTCACCATCGCCCGGCAAGGCTTGCATATTGAGAGAATTAAAATCGGAGTTTTCGAGACGTTTGAACATCTTGGGTGTCGCGTGTCATCGGGAAGATCATCTTTCACCCTTATCACTATTTACCGACCAGGATCTAAATCAACCTGCGTTAAATTTTACGAAGAATTCTCGGAACTGCTACAATTCGCGGCCAGCCTCTCTGAACATTGGATGATTGTTGGAGACATCAATATCCGATTAGAGAGAACCTCATCGTCTAGTGATAAATTCCTAGACATGATGGAATGCTATGGGTCCAAGCAACGGGTTACCGAGCCAACACATACCGCAGGTGGATTACTGGATATCCTCATCTCCAACAAAAATGCTGTTAACACTCCGGCAAGTGTTATAGATATTGGACTCTCGGACCACAAAATGATTCGTACGGAGATCCCTTTCCATCCACCACGACCCGTGTTTCAAACTTTCACTTCACGTACATGGCGCTCTTTCAATTTTGGAAAATTTGAAAGAGACTTGATGAACTCACATGTTTGTGAAAAATATAATAACAATACCCTCGAAATGTCATTAGATGAATTAGTTCAAACCTACTACAATGTTTTTACTTCTCTTCTCGACAAGCATGCTCCACATTCGACAAAAACACTTCGGGTGCGAGTGTCTAATGCATGGTTTGATGAAGAATGTCGTAGAAACAAGAGACTAATGCGTAGGTTTGAACGTATGTACCGAAACACAGGCCTAAGCTCTTCAAGAGAAGCCTGGGTGAGATCGCAGAATTCTTTTAGAGACCTGATCAAGAAGAAAAGATCGGAGTACTGGAAATATAAAATTGAATCGGAAAAGGAAAATCCCCGACATCTATGGAATTCCGTTAAATCAGTACTCGGAAATAATCAACAAGAAAAGGCCTCTACCAAGTTATCTCCTCAGGACTTCGCCCAATTCTTTGAAGATAAAATCGCTGTAATTCGTGAAACGACTTCATCTACAACACCACCAACTTTCACGACATATGAGGGAAAACTTCTAACTAAATTTAATATCACAACACCTCAAGAAGTGATTAAACTTATCTTAAACGCACCTAATAAACAGTGTTCGCTTGATCCGATTCCAACATGGCTTCTCAAGAGATGCTGTCACCATGTTGCTCCATTTTTAGTCAAAATTTTTAACAAATCTCTTCTAACAGGACAAGTCCCCTTTTTGCTCAAGAAAGCTATTGTTTCTCCCATATTAAAAAAACCTCAACTAGATTCCGAAAATCTTAGTAACTTCCGGCCCGTCTCAAATCTACCTTTCATCTCTAAAGTTCTTGAAAAAATTGTAGCCTCCCAAATTTCTAATCACCTTTCGACAAATAATATTTTGTCTAAATTACAATCCGCCTACAGACGTTTCCATTCAACGGAGACGGGATTGCTTAGAGTCATGTCAGATTTAGTACTGGCAAACGAATCGGGCAAATTGGCACTGCTCTCCCTTCTGGACATGAGCGCTGCGTTTGACACAATTGATCACTCATATCTTATCCAACGATTAGCGATCACGTATGGTTTTAGAGGTAATGCCATAGACTGGCTAAATTCATATCTGTCGGATCGTTCACAAGCTGTGCAGCAAGCAGGTAAAAAATCCTCATTTACTAATATCCAATCTGGTGTGCCACAAGGCTCTGTTTTAGGACCCCTTTTATTTATCATGTTTACAAATGACGTTGCCAAAATAATCGAATCCTTTGGCCTCCTCTCACATTGCTATGCTGATGATCAGCAACTTTATTTTTTCTGCAACCCTGATGACACCAAACATCTTACGTCAACAACTGTCAACTGCATTGATGCCATATCCAGATGGATGGCATCAAACAAACTTAAACTAAATCCATCCAAAACGGAATTTCTCTGGACTTCTTCCGCAAAGCGTCAACATCTTATCGATCATTCCTCAATTTCAACAGCTGACAATGATATCGTTCCCAAAAACTCCACAAAGCTTCTTGGTGTTTATCTTGACGCAAATCTGTCTCTAAAATCCCAAATTAATAACACGGTCAGCGCTAGTTTCTTCCACCTAAGACGATTAAAATCCGTCAAAAGGAGTATTCCCCACGACACTTTCAAAACTCTTGTAAATTCCTTCGTTGTGTCACGACTTGATTATTGTAATGGAATTTATGCAAACATTCCAAAACAACAAATAAACAAACTTCAATCTGCGTTCAATGCAGCAGCAAGGCTCATTAAAGGCATTCCAAAAAAGTCTCATATAACACAACATCTCAAAGAACTTCACTGGCTTAAAAGTCCAGAAAGAATTCAGTATAAACTCTGCTGGACAGTCTTCAAAGCGCTACATGGAATGGCACCAAGTTATATATCTGAACTCTGTATAACGGACAGCCTAAATTCACGGAAATCCACACTTCGCTCGGCGAACTCCTCAGCAATAGGAAGATTAGTTGAGCCGAAGCGTTGCCCCAGTACAAATTTCGGGGATCGAGCGTTCGCGGTAGCCGGTCCATCAGCTTGGAACAATCTCCCTTCACACCTTAGATGCATAAATGATCCGACAGATTTCAGATCTAAATTGAAAACCCATCTTTTTCATATTTCATACCCAATTTAAACATTTATACTTTGTTCTACTATACTTTCAAACCGATCGTTTTTTAAGCGGTCACATTTAGATTTTTAAGATTTAAAACACGTCTTAATGCGCCCTTGAGGTGATTACATCACAAAAACGGCGCTTTAAAAGTTAGCATATTATTATTATTATTATTATTATCGAATATTCAACGAGTCAGAGAAATCGACGCGCGTGCATGAGACGATGTATGAATGTTGAGGAATCGAGAGAAATATGTCAGGAAAGAAAAGTGTGGCAGTCCATTCTTTCTGCCTACCCCTTCGGGGAGATGGCGTGATGGTTAGTTAGTTCGTTTTTTTGAAATAGGTTACTTTATTAATATTATTGAAAATTGTTTTAATGTTAAAAGTAACATTTTCTTTCAATAATGTATGTATTGGAGTTATTAAAATGAAAAGCCGAACAAAATGGCTGTCAGTCCCGCCACCGGGCGGCGCTAGTGCTGCCGCTGGGTGGTTTCCACCTCCGTCCCGGGGTTAGAGGGAGACGGGCGATGCCCCGCCGCGCGGGAGGGAGGAGGAAGGGGACGGTGACGTCCGTCGCCGCTCGGCCAACTGCGCGCCACCCGGCGGCAGGCCTCGACATTAGGGATGGGAAAAATGAATCACTTAAGGGATCTGAGCTGAACGGTTCCGCTCAGCAAAGTGAGCTGACTCTTTTTAACCCTCCCTTCCCTGTGATGGGTATCTTCTACACGTTGCTTCTAATAAACATCAATATCTTTATACATTTAATGAATACAAGGTTAAGATTTTAGGTATTCCTCCATAATATATTTACGCATTGATTAAAAAAATAATATTAATAATAATCAGAATTTATCGGGTACATCGGAGGTATTTTGTAAAAATCGAAAACAATGTCGCGTATAAACAGCGCTTTCAGTGCGCCACACTATATTCGCATCTCACTCTTGCATATGTTCTAGCTCAATGTTCTCACTCTCGCCGTCTCGCCGCGCCGGCATGCGGCAGTCGCTTTCGGGCTTGCATCCAGAGCGGGTCTATGCCCGTTCCGTGAGCGTTGCCAGATTGTTTTTTAATGTTTTTAGCAATTAAATCTCAATAATTATAATTTTTGACTTCAATTATAATTATATAAGGGGATTAGCTATGAATGTTCCTATTTTCCGATTTAAAATCGCTAATTTTTTAACGCGTACTGACTACCTTACACCGGAACGCACGTTTTTATTTTAGCACCGTAAAGGAAAGGTTAAAAATGAATTTCTGCAAAGTTAGAAATTATTGGTTATATATTATTTTATACCCAAAAAAATATGGGTGACCTTTTTTTTTTTTTTAAAAAAAAGAAGGTCGCCAACGATTTCCGTCCCCCAATTTTCCGACAAACAATTTTTTTAACAAACGACTCAATGGTGAACCATGAATTATTAAGAAGAGTCAGCTCACTTTGCTGAGCGGAACCGTTCAGCTCAGATCCTTTAAAGAGCTCACTAAAAAGAGTCGACTCTTTTGCAATAATTTATGATTCACCCAGCGGATCATTGAGCTACCGCTCTTTTTTTATGAATCATCGCTCACCCGCTCACCAAAGTGAGTCGACTCTTTGAGTTTACTCGTGAGCGGATCGCACATCCCTACTCCACATTCGAAAACAACCGACCGAAAATATATAGGAGCGTTTTCTTTATTTGAATATTTTTTGCATGTGAAAGACATTTTTTTCGAACCATATTTTGTAATGCAAGACACTAGCTTGTCCGGCGGTACGGTTGCGCCTACAAATAATGTATCACTCATATCGAACCATACTGACATCTGTGAACCATTTGTCACACATGTTCAAAGTTTCGAGCACTATAGTACAAACGGAGTAAGTCGCATTTTAAATATTCCGTGACGTCATCATTGTCATGTTGCTTGTCAACATTTTAATGGAAAACATGGCACGATCAAATAAATCAAATATTGAATGTAGGCCATGTGAGGAGTCAGAGAAATCGACGCGCGTGCATTACACGATGTATGAATGTTGAGGAAGCGAGAGAAATATGTCAGAAAAGAAAAGTGTGCAGTCCATTATTTTTCTGTCTACCCCTTCGGGGAGACGGCGTGATGGTTAGTTAGTTAGTTTTTATCTCAGAATGACATTATCGGGCATGTTAAAATTGTATCTTTGATATTTAACTTCAATAAGAAACTTAAAAAATAATTCTTTTTATTACTAATTCTATTCAAGTGCCAACCCTTATGTATGGAAATGAAGTTTGGTGCTGGCAAAAAAATGATGAAACTAGGATAAATGCAGTAGAAATGAGATCACTGAGAAGAATGTGCGGTAAAACCAAGGTATATAGAATAATATGGTAAGATATTGCGCACGTAGCATGCTATCCCTTTCTAATAATTTGCTGTCAAGTGACGTCATGTGGTGAACTCGAAATCGAAACGAAACTATAAACAAACCTAAATAACTATAAACAAGCTAAATCAAATGGAGTTGATTTGCCATATCCAGTTAAAAATCTTTTTTATCGATGTAAAATGTTTTTCAAAATAAGAACAATGAACTTAAAGCTCATTGAAGATGCTAACTCTAAAAAAAGAAAAATAAAAAAAACAATAACTTAAATAAAGAAAACGATTTGTCATAATTTATTTAATACAATTACAAAAACTTCTTTTAATTAGACGTAATAAATAAACAAAGAAAAATTCCATACCCAATGTATAAATATATACTCAACTCATACTACACAACCTAATGCTTGGGTCTCCACGTGACGTAGCTGCGCAGTAGATGTCAAAAAAAAAACGCGGAATATCTTACCATATTTATTCTATATACCTTGCGGTAAAACGATATATAATATGATGGTTATAATGTTGTATACAAGCAGTGTGAGTGGAAATAGAAGCCGTGGAAGACCAAGGAAAGTATGCCATGACCAATTAATCAAATGCTGAAAGGAGGCCACATTTGCAGTCGGAAAAATCGACGAGCGTGCAGGTTACGATGTATGAATGTGGAGATTTGAAGGTAGAACGGTATGGCGGTCTATCATCTCTGACTACCCCTCCGGGGAAACGGCGCGATCGTTAGTTGATTGGTTGTTTTTGTATATATTATATTATACAAAAAAAATATAGTTATATTATATTATATTTGGTACAAATTATTTTTCTTATTAAAAAGTTTTTACAAATAATATTGCACGGATTATTCTAAATCATCCCAATAAAGATGACAGTTTGGTGGTAGTAATTTACACTATCTACAACTAACTTCATTCTCATATCATGACATGTTTTCGCAATTTCGCCCGGCCGTTATTTATCATTGATGGCTAATTTCATCATGTCTCACATCCGTAACATGGTGCTCGCGCAGCTCGCAATTTCACCTTCTACTAAACACGCCAAAAGAAGTATAACATCAAAGACGTATTTGAATTAAAACAATAAAGTAAGTATTTTTATTGTTTCTTGAAAAATGATGTTAAACTCCATATTAAATAATTAATACGAATGAAAACATCTGTTTTATACAAGTTTTATTATAGTTTAAGAGAATGACATGTTTGGCCTTTCTAAGGCATTATCAAATGTTACATTTGATAACGCCTGCGCCTTAAGAAATTAATCTTTTTTTCCCATATTTATTATAATTGTTTACAATATTCTGAGTTGTCTCTTACCCTCGTAATAATTTTGTTTATAAACTAAGTCTTCCTGTAGTATTTTTAGTTGATTGTAAGAACTGACGATGCTTACGTCGGTTAGCGAAACAGCTGTCGCGACAATTTCGATAGAAATACAATCAATTGTGATATTCTATAAAGTGTTGTTATTTAAACAGTTAATAATGTTGAAATATCAAAGTGTTTCCGCCAAAACAATGGAGTATCTAAATATTTTGAATAATCTAACCAAAATATTTTACGAGAGATTCCCCGTAAGGGTAGGCAGAGAGAATGGACCGCCCACTACCTGGTACTATCCTGTCACACCTCTGTAGCTTCCTCCACATTCATATAGCGAATCATACACGCACGTCGATTCTTCCGACTTCTAACATGACCAACCTTTAAAATTTGATTAATTTGGTCATGCCATGTTTTGCTCGGTCTGCCTCGGCTCCGTAGTCCATTTAGATATTTTTTTTCATAAATAAATAATTTGTATGCGTTGAATTGGAAGATACATCTAGAACAAGAATGTTGAGAGAACAGTTGAGGCGATCGAAATGTGATTATGTAAGTGTGGGGTTGCCGCTCGCCCACGCGGTGCGGGAGTAGAAGATAAGAGATTAGACCGAACAAATAAGGCGACGGTGACGTCACCGCGGCGGGCTTTCACTCTCGCCGCCGCCCGTGCATACATTATGACCGAATCGATGACGGCGACACGGTATATCCCACGCGACTGCCCTCCGACTGGCAAACCGGACACGCCACGAAAAATAACACAAAACATTTAAAAGACAGGACACGAGTCACATACGAAAACTCCAAATCCTGCAAAATAAGGCTATCCGTTTATCGCTTGGTGCGCCTTCATGGACCAGGATCACACAACTGCACCTAGAATCGGGAATCCCGATGATAGATGAATTCATTCTGAAACTTGCCGAACGTTTTTACAAAGACCCAATAAAAGACCTCTCAAATTACGACCCAAACACTTCCAGCCGCCACAAGCGCCCAAAATCGATTCTCCTTCAGAGGAACACTCCGAGCCACACAAATCATGCCCCCGAATATACTAACAACCCATCAAATCACCTTCCAACAATGTTCCCATCAGACGTAAGAGGAATAGCCACATGAGCTGAACCTCTGTAAGCAAGAAGATCCAAGTCCAAGTTCAAGTGATGCTTTCGCTGCAGCGATTGTCAACGTTGGCAGGATCTGATACGGTACCAGAAGAAGAAGAATAAAGTGATATGGAAAGAATGGCAAAGAAAGTTTATATATTAGATGCAAACGGAACTAGAAATAGAGGGAGACCGAGAAAACGTGGCACGATAAAAAAATCTAAAATTGATATCGACCATGTTAAGAGTCGGAGAAATCGATATGCGTCCATGATACAATGTATGATTGTTGAGGAAGCGAGAGAAACATGTCACGAAAGAAAAGTGTTGCAGTCTATTATTTCTGTATTTCTGCCTACCCCTTCGGGGAGACGGCATGATGGTTAGTTAGTTTAAAAAAAAAACTAATACCAAGGATTTAAATCAATGATATTAGAATTTATTATATCAATCTTCAAGCAGCAAATAGCTCATTTGTGAGCAGAAAATAGCTCATTATTATGAAGAAGGAATCTGGTCGTTGTCCAGGCTTGAACCCAAGTCCCCTGGATCAGGAGCCAAGCGTTGTATCCCCTAGACCACCACCCGACCGTTAGTAACTTATTTTTTGTTTAAATAAGAACATTGAAGGACTGTTTGCGTTTGAAATCTGACATTGACAGGATTATTGAGTAGAGCAAATACAACCAGATTGATTTATTGTTTCTTAAACAATGATGTAAATCTTCATATTAAATAAATCATATATATAAAAACCTCAGTTTTCTAGAAGTTTAATTATAGTTTATGGGAATGACATGTTACAACTCTCTAAGGCATTATCAAATGTCATTTAATAATGCCTTAGACAGGCGAAACATGTCATTTACATAAACTATAAGTGTGAAAAAAAATGCATTGAAAGTTAAAAATTAATACTGGTTACGATTGTAGTGAACCCAAGTTTTTAAAACGATGGCAAATCTTTACTGAATATTTCACTGTTGCTATGTATATTTATAAATACTTAACACGTCAAAATGTTGGTCAAATAATTTGTTAATAAAATAAAATAAATAAAATAATATATTACATGGACAAAATATGTCATCACGTTAACGTAAAATCGTAAAATACATATTAAATTAATGAATAATAATAGTGTTGACGATACACCCCTAAAAATATACATTTTTCGTGACCATAGATTAAAAAAAAATCACATATTTTACCTGACAATATATCATACAAAACATTTTTTAATAATTTATTTTATCAGAGGCTGCTATTAATTATTGCATATATAAAATCATAAATATAATAATTGATATCAGCCCATGAATTTCATTGAAAAACGATTTTTTAATACCTATTTCATTTATTTTATATTGCTTAAGCAAAGATTCAAAACCCAGTTTCAAAACGATAGTCTGAACTTATTTCTTGTAATTGACTTGTTTCGCCTTGCTTTTATAATACATAACCGAAATGCGCTCTCGAATAATTTATAAAGCATAAATAATTTATTAAAATTGTAATAGTTAACATACTATTATTATTAGTATATTTTTTAATGGATAATTTTGTAGGAAAATATCAACAGACATTACAA